>CM069916.1:66886849-67114374 GCA_036172215.1 Camellia granthamiana | reverse complement strand
GATCCCCGATGATTTTCGGGCCGGGGACGGGGATAGGTTTCCCAACCCCGGCCCCGGCCCGGCCCCGCCCCGAGTAATCCCCGACTGACCCCCCGTTATACTTATTATAATATATATATATATTATATGTTTATATGTTTAGTTGTTTATGTTTAGGGCCATATATATATTATATTATATGTTGCCTTTGGTCTGGACTCAACTCAGTCTCTCTCTCTCTCCCTCCCTCTCTCTCTCTCTTTCTCTCTCTCTAAAAGCCTCCTCTCCCTCCTTCCCTCAGATCTTCATCATTCCCTCCCTCTGATCTCCCTCCCGACCTCACTGCCTCACTCCCCGATCTCCGTCACTGCCGCCCTCCGATCTGCGTCTGGGATGCCGAGAGTCATCCTCAACGCCGATCATCCTCTCCGCGACGCCGATCCCCGTCCTCGACGCCGATCGTCCTCTCCGCGACGCCGATCCTCCGTCGTATGGTGTTGTATATAGATTTGTACATGTATGTTGTTAAAACAGATTTATATATATATATGAGTATATAGATCTGTTTATTTTAGATCTGTATATCTGATTATGAGAGGGTGATAGATCTGATTATATATATATATCTGAATATGAGTGGTAGATCTGTTTTTTTTTTTTTTTTGAAGGAAGGAATCTAGAAGTTATATCATGAGCATGAATTTCATGAATCTTGCTTTCTTTCTGAGTAATGGGAATTTGCTAAAGCTTTGGTATTTTTGTATGGGAATAAATCAATGAGAATCATGCTTTCTTTTGTTTACAGATTTTTACAATTTTTTTTGTTGCTTAAGATGTTTTGTATGTTGGTTCAGATTTTTACAATTTTTTTTTGTTGCTTCAGATTTTTATATACATAAAAAATAAAAAATCACCACCGGGGATTTTCGGGGTCGGGGATCCCCGATCCCCGATCGGGGGCGGGGATGGGGCTGGACTATGGGTCCCCGTCGGGGATCGGGGACGGGGCCGGGGTGTATATTACTTTCGGGGATCGGGGACGGGGGAGGTGGTCCCCGGCCCCGCCCCGCCCCGTTGCCATTCCTAGAGTCAGATAGCCCGTAAACTGACAAAATCAGAAGGAGACAGCATTGTTTTCCTGTGGCATGTGCCTCTCTAAGGTTACTGCATGAAAACCAGTACATTTCAAGAGGATGATCGCACGGAGGAACATAATTAATGTAGTCATCGTCAGACACAGAGTTGGCAAAGAAAAAAAACCAAGCTGCTTTGTAGATGACATACAAATAGAATATTTAATTCCCAATCATTATAGCAAGCGATTTTTTCAAACGAATAATAAACTCATCAAGTAAGTACTAATTGTTTTCCATTTGCTTCTACTATGCAGACAATAAATCTAAAATCAGAAAATAAAACATTTTACTCCTAGAGCTACATAAACTAGCAAGATGATGAATCACTTGTTGCCCTGTACACTAGGGCACAGCAGAGGAAATCCATTATGAACAAATTATTGTGGCAAATTAGCAATAACCAGGTACATACTTACATGTAAAATGATATATACACCATAACGCATCTCCATTCATTGACTCAAACCAATTTCAAATTTAAATTTGAATAAAAATTCATTCACAAGATTCTACACTCCTTGAATTAAACTTATACCAAATTGAGTTTTACTCAAATTTTTACCTAAATAAGGGAGAATCAAATGTTTACTCAAATTTTCAAGACTATTTTTGTGGCATTCAAATTTACCACTCTACCGTTAGTGAAGCTTTTACTCAAATTTATGTTTAAATTTGAGTTTGTCCATTAAAAGGGTTCATATCAAACAAACCTTTTACTCAAATTTGAGTAAACGCTGAA
Organism: Camellia granthamiana; assembly: GCA_036172215.1. Classification (NCBI taxonomy): domain Eukaryota; kingdom Viridiplantae; phylum Streptophyta; class Magnoliopsida; order Ericales; family Theaceae; genus Camellia; species Camellia granthamiana. Next base: position 67,112,520 of record CM069916.1, on the reverse strand, counting down.
GATGGCCCTAGGATATCTCCAAGACTAAAACCTATATCAAATTTGAATTTGGGTGAAAACCACACAAAAGACTCTCCACTCCTTGACCCAAATTAAGGGAGACTCAAATATTTACTCAAATTTTCAAGATTATTTTGTGCCTCTCAAATTTACCACTCTGCCATTAGTAAACCTTTTTTTAAAAAAATTGAGTTTGTCGATTGGTGTAATTCATATCAAATAAAGCTTTTACTCAAATTTGAGTGAAACTTTAAGGGCGGGCTGGAAATGGCCTTACACCATTTAGTATTTACAGAAGCCAATCACAAAAAAATCTAGCTCCACTATTTTAATGAAACTAAGCATATATATATGATACAAACCACATTGCATTTACATAGTGACAATAAGATCAAGGGATTTTCTAATATACATGCCTTTGAAAAGATGTACCATATGCATCTCTAATTATGCTTTTTTTTTCTTTAATTATGACTAATTTTCTTCTTTATGATATTATTTTAGTTATAACTATCATAATCTTTAGTTATGTCATATGATGTTTAGTTATGATATATATATATTTTTAATTATGAATCAAAAAGTTTGAAATTATGTCATTTTTTTCTTTACTTATACATATCATTGTGTTTCCCTAAGATCAGATAATGACGATCAAATGAAATTAATGCACATACCTCCGAACAGCGAGGCCTCGGAGGAGCTTGTATCGGAGAGACTCGGCCTGAGCAATAGCACAAAGTCCCTGTTATTCACTTTCTCGGCGTACAACTCCATCGCCTTCCGGAAACTAGAAGCGTTTCTGTACAACCGATGTCAGCTCTCTGATCCTCCTTCCCTTCTTTCCTAAAACCAGCCCCAAATCAATTCAGATATTAAAAAAATATAAAATTCTATAACTCTACAGCAATTAGAGGACTATTGTGAATCATCTACAAAAAAAAAATAAAAATCAGAGGGAATCAAATTACCGAGAACGTTCGAGTGGCTCTAATGATGATCTCAGTGCGCATTGGAGTGACTCCGGAGTACCGATCCTCTGCTAGCTCTCTCGTCGATACCTCATTCAGCTCTGCAAAGAACACTCCATCAGCTACGAACTGTAACAAATTCAGATCTTATCTATAACTACATACACACACACAGATGTAAATATATACATTATATGAATTGATTGTAATGTGTGATTGAAGAACTGACCTTTCTCTTCTTGCTCATCTGAGCTGCAATTTTCGGGTGCTGAATTGAAGAATTCGACAATGGAAGGCTCTGGTTTGTGCCGGGTTTATGAGAGAAATAATCGGACGGTGAAAATGAACTTAAAAGTGTCCGAATTGGACGGTCAAAATTAGTTTTGAGATTATTTTCGGTTCTGTTGGGGATGGGGCCAACTTTGAGCAGGCCTAAATGAGGAATTGGTGCTGCAAAGGCCCATGTGACTTGATACGGGCCTACAGAGACTTTCCAACCCAAATCAGATCGGATACAAGGAAACAACCCAAATCAGCAGATTAGAGGCCCATGGGCTCATTCCAATCCCAACATGGCAGAGTAGAGGGGAAAGATATGTTAGGATTAGTCCGCTCATGTGATAAAAGTAGATCTCATTATACATGTATTTAGATTAGGATAGTAGAGTTCGGAATTTACTACAAAGCCTAATATGTGTACGATTTGATTTACCTAATTGTATGGAATTAGAATTTTCATGGGTAGACTATTATAAATAGTCATGTGGACTATTGGGTTTCTCCGAAAGAGATTTGAGAGATTAAGATAATAGTGAGAAAAAATAGAGATGTAATGGTTGAGACAAAAAATATTGTAAGTACCGAGGTAAGGACTCAACTTCCCTTGAGCATGGGATTCGGTTAGTGGTGTGGGTTTTGAGTATTTTGGCCATCTCACATGTATTCTCTATTTTATTCATAGTGGAAGCTCTCTCTCTCTCTCTCTCTCTCTCTCTCTCTTAGATATAGGTAATTCGGGTCAAACCATGTAAATCTGTGTGTAATTATTTTTCTCTTTGATGTGTGCATGGGTCTACTTCTGTTCGCTTTGGCAGGATGTGAAATAAATCTAAACGAGAGAATGGCTTCGTTCCATACCATTTAGATCAGTTGGAAGGGAGCCATTTCCTATGGGCTAGCTCTTACGTGAACGTTGACGCTAGTGGAATAAATAGTTGATCCTTTTTCAAATATAGTGTCACTATAATATTGATTTTGTAACACTCGTGATTTATAATGCTTTGAGATACATTTGATTCCGTTATTTTTGTTATTTAAATTCCTTGGTTAGTGTATATTGATGTTAGTTGAGTGAGAAATCCGATCAATACTTGATTCAGAATGTTTAATCTAGTTCAGAACTGTCAGAAATGTGTTATAAAACCTTGGAATTTTGTTATGGGTGTCAACACTTGCATTCCTTCTTTTTCTTCATAACATTCTACTTTATAGTGTTGACACTGAAACTTCCTAAGGTCGACACTTGCATTCCTGAATTTTCCTTTGTTGCATTGTGCTTTTTATGGTCAACACCACCCTATCTGGGTGTTGACACCGTCGGGTTGGAAATAAAAACAGGTGCAATATGCTTTTGGGGGTCGACATCTAGCAATCTAGGGTCGACACCCTGTATGTTTTGAACTTCTCTATTCTCTGCTTTATACGTGGGTGTCGACACCTCTCTTCATGATGTCAACACTTGACAAAAAGACAAGAACTTCCAGCTACGTTATTAGACCCCACCTTTTCGGAATTTTTGACTTTATATTTGGTATATTCTTAGACCTACTACAAGAAATAGCACTTTTGGTGACTGAATTTTAGTCGCCAAAAGTCACTTTTTAGTCACCGAAACTTTTTAGTGACTAAATTTTTTGGTCGCCAGTTTAGTTATTGAATAATTGTCGAGAAAGGTATTTGGCGACTAAAAAAGGTTTAGTTGCCAAAAGTCCTCAATTACTGACTAATTTTTTAGCCGCCAAAAACTTTCAAAGAAACATTAATATTGCATTTTCAACAACTAAAATATTTAGTCGCCAAAAACTAAAATTATTTAGGATGACTAATTTATTTAGTTGGCAAAAAGGTTTTTTTATTCATCTTATTTTTTTTAGCTACTAAATGTTTTAGTAGCTTAAAGTCTTATTTATTTTTTTTTTTTTGGCTACTAAAGTTTTAGTTGTCAATTTTTTTTTTCATTTTTTATTTTTATTTTTAGCTACTACAGTCTTAGTCAGTTAAAGTTTGCTTCTTTTTTTTTATTATTTATTTTATGGCTACTAAATATTTTGTCGCCAAAAATCATTTTTTTTTTCATTTTATTTTTTTCAGCTACTAACTATTTTGTTGCTAAAAATATTTACATCATTTTTGGCTACCAATTGTTTAGTCGCCAAAAACATAATATATATATATATTTTTTAAATTTGTCCACAACATGCATGTATTCTGTGCAACCTATATCATGTATGTAAACAAAACAATATATATATATATATATATTGTCAACCCCAATTTGCATCTATTTTACTTCCAACCATCCCAAAACAAATAACTTTTAATTCAAATTCCATACAAACTAAGTATATTCTAACCTAAAATAATAATTCTATACAAAATAGAGAATCATACGAAAACCATGTCCTTTGTATACAAAAAAAAATATATTCATTGTCATGCCAAATGGTCATTTGGCGTGGTACAAATTACTATGTCCTTTGTACACAAAAATAAAATATCCACAAGTCCACGCCAAAATGCATCTAAAAAAAAATTTGCACCCATTTGTACCAGAAATGCATGAAGAACTTGATACTGAGGCAAAAAGATTAGAGAGTGAATTAAATTGTTCATTTTCTTCAATGCTTTTTCCATTATACTCTTAAACATGCTTGAAGTATTAACTGAAAAGAAGACATTTTGTATGCCTTTTTTTTAAAAAAATAACAGATGCATGAAAGCAAGTACCAGCACTTATTACCATAGAAAATATCAGTAGATTCAGTACAATAGACTCAAGCAGCAAAATGCATGTGAATAATAGTAATCACTCGTAAAATTTAAGATTAAGAGTAGTGAAAAAATATGTTTGAAGACTCAGAAATTAGGTATCTATAATTAATAGTACATGTGACATAATTAATTATCTAAATATGTTCGACTTAGTTTTAGGCGTTTTTTATTCTAACTCCCAACTTAGTTGTGCTAACTACTTCCATCTGTTCTTACAAGTCCTATTTATCACGAGGAAGCTGCTTGTGACATCCATAGAGTAGGTCGGGGGCTATTTTGTATTTTTGCCCTCCAAATGTCCTTTTTCAACTAAGTTTCAAGCGTTCTTGGCTCTAACTTCCAACCTAAGTGTGCTAACGACATGTTGTTTGTCCCCACAAGTCCTATTTGTCATAAGGAAGCTGCATCTGACATCCATAGAGTGGTTTGGGAGCTGTTTTGCATGTTCGCCCCCTGAATGCCATTTTTCAACAAAGTTTAAAACATTTTCGACTCTAACTCCTAACTTACATTTGCTAATTATATGACGTCTATCCTCACAAGTCCTCTTTGTCATATAGAAGCTACCCATGATATTTATAGAGTGGTTCGGAGGCTATTTTTCATTTTCATCTCCCGAATGTCATTTTTCGATTAAATTTAAGGCGTTTTCGACTCTAATTCCCAACTTACGTGTGTTAATTACATATTGTCTATCCTTACAGGTCCTATTTATCATGAGGAAGCTGCTCGTGACATCTATAGAGTGGTTCAAGGTCTGTTTTGCATTTTTGCCTCGTGAATGCTTTTTTCGACTAAGTTTAAGGTATTTTCGACTCTAACTCCCAACTTAGGTGTGCTAATTATAAGCCGTATGACCCCACAAGTCTTATTTATCATGAGGAAGCTTCCCATGACATCCAAAGAGTGGTTTAGGGGTTTTGCATTTTCGCCCTCTGAACGTCCTTTCTGGAGTAAGTTTAAGATGTTTTTAACTCTAACTCCCAACCTATATGTGCTAATTACATGTTGTCTATCCCCCACAGATCTTATTTGTTATGAGAAAGCTATATGTGACATCTATACAGTAGTTTAGGGGCAATTTTGTATTTTCACCCTCTAAACGCCCTTTTTCGACTAAGTTTAAGACGTTTTCGACTCTAATTCCCAACCTACATATGCTAATTACATGTCAGTTGTCCCCACATGTCTTATTTGTCACAAGGAAGCTATTGGTTACATCCATAGAGTGGTTCGGGGGCGGTTTTGCATTTTTGCCTTCCAAATGCCCTTTTTCGACTAAGTGCCTCAAATAAGTCCGTTTGATAACCATAATTGATATCACTTAAAAATTTAAGTGCCTCTTAAAATATAGTCTAAGATTTAAGAAAATTCTAAGTCATATTGTAGACACCCCATTTTTGACCGCCCTTAAGACTTGGACGCGACTGATGGTTTACATGGTGGAGAAAGGTGTGCAGGGGAAAGGTTCAGTTTCTTCGGCAAAGAGAGAGTCAAATTTCAACTTCATACCCCTTTTTGGACCAAAACGATCTTGATCAAAAGATTTTAGACTTAAAACCCTCTCTTTCAAAATGTTTTTGAAATAAAGTTTTTACGATGTTCCGAGGCTCGCATTTTGTCAAATGTTGCGCTTTTCGGTAAACTGAGTCAGGACAGAGTGGAAATGAATGAAAGAGAGATGAAATCTTTAAAAAATCTTTCAAAAACACCTTGTTCGGGGGTTTAGAGTTGAAGAAAAGAGGAGAAGAGAGAAGAAAACTAGTTTGGGAGAAGTTCGGCATGAATCCGGTTGGACCGAATCTGCGTGGCTTCACCGAAACGGGTATAACTCTTTGCGCAGGAGGAATTTTGATGCGAGGTTGGCGCCATTGGAAAGCTAACTTCTGGGGCTTCAATGTGGCCACATGGTAGACCAGAAAATCAGATGGCCGACCAGCTTTTTTGGTCAAAAGTGGTTTAGCATGAATTCAGGAAGGAGAGAAAACATCTGCGCGGCTTCACTGAAACGGGCATAACTCTTTGCACAAGAGGAATTAAGATATGAGGCCACCACCGTTGGAAAGCTTACTTCTAGGGCTTCATTTTGCACTCAAGAATCTCTTAAGGACAAGTCCGGGTGGGGGAGATATGGTTGGTTGAAGTCGGATTGGACCGAATCTGCGCGGCTTCACCAAAACTGGCATAACTTTTTGCACAGGAGGAATTTTAATGCAAGGTTTGCGGCATCGGAAAGCTAACTTCAAGGGCTTTACGGACGACCATCTTTGGAGCTTGAACCTTTTGACCCTTGGTCGGCCGACCACCTTGGACCTTTTAAACTGGTCGGTCAGCTTTGTCTCAGTAAGTGTATTCCAGCTGTGCCAGCTGTTTGCCATTTGCTGCATTCTGCATACACGTGTATGGAGGATGTTTAACCTAGTTTTAAAACTTCTTTGAGAAGCTTTAGAGTCTCTCCTCTATAAAGGAGGGGCTGAGCTTCCATTGCAAGGGTTGAATCCTTAAGTTAAGGCTTATACATTCCATCCTCCATAGCCTTCTTCTTCAAGCTCAAAAGGCCATTATTCTTGGCCATTTACACTACAACTCATAGCCTACCACCTCCACCATCCATTCCAGCCCCTTGGAGTTGATTTTCAGAGGTTGAAGGCTAGCATCCTTGGTCCAGAAGCTGCTGGAGGTTGGCTCTACAAGGGTAAGTCACTATCTCCCTCTTTGTGGCTTTATTTTGCTCCAAACTTTAGCCTTAGTTGCAAGCATTTCTGGGTCTCGACCTAAACTGTAAAGTGTCTTTTTTTGAGCTCCTCTTCAACTTTATTTAAGGGAACTTTGCTGTTTGAGGTCATCTACTTCCCCTTACCCTCTATCTCTCTTTTAGGGCTATTTTTGCATTACATTTTAGCCTTACTTGTGAACATTTTCGAGATTTGTCATAAACTGAAAAAGATCTTGTTTTAATCTCCTCTTCAAGTTTGTTTGAGGTCTCTTTTCTGTTTGGGGTCATCCTCCCCCTGTGCATGCTTCATCTCTTCATGATTAGGGCTATGCATTAGAGCACTTGCATTGGCCACGGTTTGGCCTCTTAGCCACTGAAATCCAGTGGATTTTCAGTGGCTTAGATGCATTTTTTAGAGCCAAAATTAGAGGGGGGTGACCCCCTCTCTCCTTGTCTTGTTTGATGGTCTTTTGGGCCTTCCAAAGGGACCCTATTTTGCATGCATCGAAGTCTTGTTTCCGGCCTCATTCTGTGAGTTTTGGGATCTACCTTGGCTCTGTCCAAGCCCCTTTTGGCCATATTTTATGTCTACAATGCATGTGAAGAGCAATCCCATCCAAGGCCTTCCGAAGGGGCCTTTCTTTGCATGTTTCCTAGACCCATTTCAGGGCCAATTTGGTGAGTTTTAGGGCTGTCATAGTCCATTTCCAGAGGTGGTTTTGCTATGCTATATGTCTATCTTGTATGTGCTTAACAACCCCTTGCATGACCCTCCAAAGAAGCCCCTCCTTTTTGCATGCATTGGCTGCATTTCAGTGATTATTTGGGCATATTTTGGCATGTTTTATTCACTATTTTTGGCTGGTTTGATGAGTTCTCATATGCTTCATATACATGCCATGTAAACCATGCTTGCTAGCCAATGTTGCATGCTATTTTAGTCCATCATGTTAGCATCTTTTGGCCATGCTTTAAACTAGAAATGTGCATGTTTTGGGACTGTCTTGGCTCTGTCTTTAGACTTCATGGTCAAATAAAGCTTGTTTTGTGTGCTTGTGGTTCAATACATGTGCCTAGTTTTGAGTTTCGGAGCTTATTCCATACATCGGGTGCCATATTTCCATGTTTCGGGACCATTTAGCATCATGTTTCAGTGCTGGAAATTACATGTTCATAGGCCATCTTTCATCACTTGCCATGCTTTGGTAGAGTGGCATTTTATGCCTTAGGTTTGGTCCTCGGTATGCGTGCAAGTGTGCACGCATTTCGCTTGTCTCTTTTTCATCTAATGGCCACTGATGTGAGTGTGGCTGAGGTCCACTCATGTTGGTGTAAGTCCATTGTGCATTGTGTATGCCATTTCAATTCATACCATTGCGCATGCTAGGTTGCATGTTAGAGCATTGCGTATGCCATGTTACATCGAGCATTTGTGTATGCCATTTCATAGCATTGCGTATGCTAGGTTGTATGTTAGTCACATTGTGTATGCCATCTCATTTGCATCGTGTTTAGGATAGGAGTTAGCCCAAGCACGGGAAACGAGGGACGTTTCGTACTCCGAGTGACGAAACGTGTCTCAATTCCTCAGTCGCCGACATTCCGGATTACCCGTGATGGAGTCTAGGCCTTGTTGTGTTTTCATGTGCATTCATTTCATATTGAGTCGTGCAATTCGACTCCTCGGCCATCATGCATCGATATGCGTGATTGGTGGCACGATGATCGAGGACTACACTCCCTGAAGAGTAGTCATGCATACATATGTGAAAATACTTTGCCATGCCCCTTTCTTGCTCTCTGTTGCCGCAAATCAGAAATCAGCAGCTTTCTAGAGCTTCGCACAACATTCCGGGATTAATTGCAAACAGAGGCAAACCGGGGCATCGCAATGGATTTCCGCGCAAGACAACTTAAGCACGCATCATTCATCATTCGGAAAAGAGCTGAGGCGGTCCATGGGCTTGCATGCTAATTTATTGCTTTCCTAGTTAATTTGTTAATTAATTAGGGTTTTTATTCGGACTGTATTATTTATTTGGGACTGTATTATTTATTTAGACCCTCCGGGCGAGGGCACAATTGTAATAAGTGTGTGTGTGTGTGATGTATGTCTTCCAACCCCACGTCTTTCTCTCTTTTATTGACCAGTTTATGATGGTTAGATTAGGGCATGTTTCAATTAGCATACAGTATGATAGCATGCTTGCATTCATTCATCTGTTTTGCATGCACCAGGCTCGGCGCATCATACTAACTGCATTGTATTTCAATTCCGAGTTGAATACTTGTTAGTTGCAGCATTTCACATGCCATTCTTAGAATAGCCGAGCCTATTATAGTTGCACTTTTGCATGTGTTGCATTAGGCATTTCTGCATAGTTAGGATCATGCATGGATTTCTAACATAGCTTCTGTTTTGGCTTGGAGTACTCGGTAAGTATTTATGCTTTAGCATCCTTGCATGCGTGTGAGTGACTGCCATGATAGCATGCTTACCATGAGGCTAACTGCTTATGTGATATATCTGCCTGAATGCCTGTGGGTGAAGGTTGGGTTATTTGGATTGGAACAATTCATCGACTGCAAGTTTTAAGCCCACTTGAGAGTGGCAAAATCATGTTTTCCTAAGCCCACCCGAGGGTGGCAAATCCACGTCTTAGCCTACTTGCGAGTAGCACCATCAAACCATTTTCAAATAAACAAACATGAAATGTTTTGTTCCAATTCAAGCGATCCAATCTATACTTGTATGCTGTGCGCATCACATAGTAATTCTAGGCTAATAACCGGAATAAGAACGCATAATGTTTTCAAAACTCGATATCATGATTAGTAGAGGCCGATCTTTGATCGGGCGAACGGGGGTGCTCACGAAGTGACCTTCCCCAATCGTACCCAAGTTCCCGAGCCGAGGCAACTTTGGTGATGACGGATACGTGGCCTTAGGCAACGAGTCAGGGTTTCCTAAATTTTCCCAAAATAAAATATTTAGGTGGCGACTCTATATCTGGCAAAGCAGTCCATGTTTGGCACTTCTTTAAAAAAATCTGTTTTCAAAAACGATTTGCCGGATTTGGACTCTTTGATGATTCATCGGTCTTGCATTGCACTCTGCGAGATTAGATACAGGACCGTGACATTGAGTCCTGAACTGTAGTGAGCCCAAATGAACAAAACGGAATTCCCTCCCGGGACGTTCGGGGACGTCTACACATATAAAGCTTTCTTAATTCTGATTGAATTTGTAAATACTAAACATAATATCAATAAACATTTTTATAAACTCACTACCAACACCACTACCACCGCTACCGCTACCGCTACCACTACCATACCACCAGAAACAAGGTCAAAACTAGGATTTCATTGTCGGAGGGTCCAAAAGACACATAAAAATTTTCACCATATACAAGCACACATGCATGTACAATGTGATATATAAATTATATCTATATACATAAAAAAAAAAAAAAAGAATTCAAATACCATAGAAGCAATTTCTAATAGGATGAAAAAGTTTTTTTTTTTGTGCAAAATAAAAAGAGAATGCAAGATAGGATAAGAATGAGATATGTATTTTTTATACTGGGGGGCTATTTTATGTATAAAATTAGATATGTAGTTTTAAAATGCCATGACAAATCATATTTTTCACAGAAACATGGGGGCCATGGCCCCCCATAGTTTTCTCCTAGTTCCGTCCCTGACCAGAAATAAACCTAGTAAGTACCACGTAGCTAGAGATATATTAGACATACCCATTATATTATGTTTTTAATGAGACTCATTTGTAGCAAAGAGTATGTAATGTTTTTAGTTGTTTTGTATCAAGCTGTTTTAGCATGAACTGTTACGGACATTATAAACTATATCAATTTAAATCCACTGAACAAATTAAAGAGACAAAAAACTCCAAGCCTGCTAACCAATCCTCCTAATGCAAACTTTGACTTGTCGCAAGTTGAAAATAATATCATTAATTGAAAAATCCAAGGAGGAGCAAGATACTTTGAACCACATTACAATCCTCAATTTAATAGTCTCACACAGCTCCTCTATATCTGGTTGTAACCCCTTAAAAAATGCAATTATTTCTTTGCTTCCAAATGGACCAGAACATTGCCAAAGGAATGGCCTTCCAGATTGTATTATCCTATTTTTTAAATTTAATACCAGCCCACCATTGTAGTAAGCAATTCACAGAGCCAAGTAATACCCACTGTAAGCCTCATTATCTGATAATATGAGACCAAACCTTCCAAATAAAAAAACAAAAGAGCAATACATGGTTTAAGTCTTCCAGCTTTTTATTACAGAAAATGCAGTTTACATTAGCTTCACCACTTAGAATGCCAATTCTTTGAAGATAGCTAGAGGTCTTTATCCTCCCTCTTTAAGCCAACTAGCCAAAAAATTGGACTTGAGTTCTAGTTATGATTAAATAAACTTTCCTAGGTCTTTATTAATATAATTAAAAGTTTAAGTTGGCTCGATCCTTACAGTAAACTAGTATCATATCTGTGAAGATCAATGACATAAAAATCTCTTTGAAGAAAAATTGAAGTAAACTTGAAGAAGTATAGAGATTATTAAACATCATACCAACTGATTATTAGTAAATGCTTCATGTGATAGTGTTATTCATATATCTAAGGTGTCTTGTATAATAACCTATGTAAAAAAAGTTAAAAGTCAATTAAAGCTAGTAAAGAAATGGTGATGAAGGAAAGCCTACAATGCAATGCAGAGACTGAATTCGTCATAGTTAGTAATGTGATAGGACAGACTGTTAACTTCTTGAAAATCAACTATTAATCATGTGGTTTAATTTTGATGATGCTTGAAATATTATGGGATAAATGGTGATTTTTTAATATATATATTTTATATTCTTTGACATAAAATATTTTCTATTAAAATATATGTTGTATGATGTATTTGTTATAAATATTATTTAAATCGGAATTACTGTGCAAGATCTGATTTTACAAAAATATTTTATAAATTTTACTATTCACGTTTTGAAAAATACAGTCGGTCACTATTCATCTTTTGACAAATGTGATATTGATTGGTTGTATTCTTTTAACAAATGTGATATTGGTGAGTTGTTTTCTTTTGAAAAAATTTGATATACTCACATGAGATGGTTGGTTATTTTTATTAGAGTGTATCTAAAATCTTTACAATAATTAAAAAGATTTTAAAAGAGAAGTTATTGTGCAATTAAATATTTTAATAGAAAAGTTACTATGTGTGACGCCCCAAATTTTTTGGAACATCAAGGGAAATTAAATAAACAAAATGACTTAATAAACCAAAAAGTTGACATCTAAATGGGACATTCCAACTCTTGTACATAACCAAAGGTTCAAATAATATTAAATAAAAACTTAAAATTTTCTAAATACAACATCAAAATACAACATCAAATGAAATTATAAAACCCTTAATAGCTAATACATAAGACAATAAGAGTTATTCAACTCTAGTCATAGTTTCAAGTCAGCCAAGGCTCTACGTTAGCGTCAACTCCATTTTAGCTTCAATTATTTTCTCGCCAAAACCTGGCATAAAACGCCAGGGCAACAAAAATATATATTATGAGTTTTGCAACACAGTAAGAAAACATAACCAACCTACCATTCTTTTTAAGAGAAAAATATTGAGATTATAAACATGAGATAACAATATAATTGTAAACATAAATTACAACCATTAAAATAATTTCAATAATTCTAATAAATTAGGTGACACTCGAAATCTCATCAAAGAGATTTAACTTACCAACCACTAAGCATAGCAACGGTTAATTTGAAACCCTCCCTTGGTCAAATGTTCAAGTGTTACCAACCATAACTATGAGGGATGCCCACATCCAGGGTTATCTACCCAAGTAGTGGCATCCGTGGTCTGCCCCAAGGAAACGGTTTGCCAGGGGTACGTAACCTCCCTGTGTACCACCTGCACATCCACCCTTATTCCAAAACCGAATACCGAAAATGGTTCAAATAAGTCATGTGCCATCTTAGAGTTTTGCGACACAATTTATGTGAGAATTCTCAAAACCAGGGCTCACCCTGAACAACCAGTATTAACCACCAACCCTTAATTTTGTACACTCTTTAAACCAAGACTCACCCTGAACAACTTGTATTAACCGTCAATTGTTAACTTTGTATATGTCGTTAATCATTTCAGTTAGTTTTGATATTAACCACAAATAACTTTAATTTTTAATCACAAATAATGTTATACGAACTCATGAAAATTCCCAACATAAAATATTACACATGTCACACAATAATAAATAATTGTACAAAATTTTAATAAACAATTTATTTAAACTATGGTATGAAATAATAATTTAGATACAAAGTAAATAAACCATAATCACACACATGCATGAATTTTTAATTTACAATAGTAGACTATCACAATATTAAATAAACCACAATACACCTATACATGGATTACTAATTTACAATATTTAATGAATTAGACCAACACAATAATTTTTTTTTTTTTCCAAATAAAAATTAATTGAAGTTATGATCTTAAACATGTCCAGAAATTTTCAGGATATACCTTAGATAAATAAAACTATAAATAAATTATTTATACAATTCTAAAATTCATAAAAATCTACAAAATATTCAATAAACATGTTTAGGTCATTTTTCAGAAATAATTTCCAAAAAATGAGTTATAAATAATTCTGTAAAATTCCCAGAAATTTCATGACACAAATTTATCATATTTTCTTAAATTAATTCCATACTTAAATTTATAAATCAAATCCATAATCTAAAAATTTATTATGAAACTAGACTTCTCATATTTCATCTTTTAGTTAGAAATTACCAGATTTGACTTAATATAGAATTTTTAATAAATTTTTAAACATATAGTAAAATATGTCTTATAGTTTCAGATTTAATTAAAAATTTGAATAAATTCGTACAAAGCTCAATAATTATTTCAAAAATTCCTGGATGAACTAGACATCATTCTCAACAACTTTGTAGAAGAAATTATCTTCAAATTTTGAGTATAAATATTTTTAAAATTCGTACAAAGTTTCTGACAAATTTAAGGGCCAAATAAAATCTTCAATCCTCTCTTTAATGGTATAAACTACACATGCAAGCCTATTTTCACAATAATACCATGACTTTAAGACTATCAATATCTTCAAATTTTTGATATACACATCACAAAATTTATATACATATATATAAACATTTCTATCTATAAGTTTAGTCATTTTATCATATGAATATAATCTAAAAATTTCAACAATTAAAAAAAATGAGAGATTTAAGAGGGTTTTCTTACTTAATAATAGGATAATGAAATGATAGAAAATTTTAATTTCCTTAATCTCCCACTCTTCTTCTTCTCCTACTGCTTTGTTGCTCACAGAATTTTCTTTTTCCTCTTTTCCTCACCGAATACAAGCATGCATATATATGTATATATATACAATTCATTGCTGAGCCCCTCTCTCTCTTTCTCTCTCTCTCTTTTTCTCATCATTCTCTCAGGTGGTCTAATCCAATCTTCCAATTCCAAGAAGCATAATGGGTCTAATTCCTATATTGACATGCAAACAAACAAGTGGCCTACCATGCCACTGAAAATTAGTTTCTTTTTTTCTTTTTTTTTTGGATATATTTGTGGATTTGTGTGGGTTTCTTAAAATTGATACAGTAAGATTTGTAACTAAGGTATTTAGTAAAGATAATTATCATATTGAATCATTATCAAAATAATTTATAAACAACAAACATTAAACCTCCACAAAATTATTATTCTTAATAATGTCTTTGTTAGTGATTGAATTGGGTTTATTTAAAACTAACTTTTACACTAATATATATTTCAGATAAACTCTGGATAAAGTTAATTAATTAATTAATTAATTAATTTATTATTATTTTTTTTAGAATAATTAAATGCGGGTTTTCACACTATGCAAGTTACTATGCACTCTTTATTTTTTACGAGAAATGATTGAAAAAATTGAATTTACTATTTATCGAATGCGACTATTGTCTATGTTTTCAATCCCTCCGCCTGCCATATTTGAAAATGATTGGTGCCCATGCTCTGCGTGTTTGCGTGCCCGAGCTGCAGCGTCTCCAAAGTCAGAAGATGAGCGCCTCCCCTTCTCTAACGGATACATGTTTTAATTATATAAGAAGTATTTTGGTTGGAGAAAAAGTAGAAGTGAAGAAGAGAAATTATGTGATATTGTTAAATATTGTATTGTGCTTCATTGAGTTATATTTTCTGTGATAAAATTTGTTGAGAGTTTGAGCAAAATTGTAAAAGGATTTTCTATCCCTTATTCATATTATTCTTGTAACAAGAAAGAATTTTTTTAAGTGATTTTTGGGATAAAATCACTTGGTGAGGTGTGACTAGGCACCGGATTCTAAACTAATCGGAGTGATCAGGATTAGTCAATTGTTATAAAGGTTCACTAACACCAGTGTGGTGTATTACTATTTGAAGAATAGTGGAGAAATTCCCGAGGAAGATACTTGTGGAGTAGACATAGGCCCGGTGTGCCGAATCACTATAAATCGTTGTGTTTGATTTATCTTCCCTTTGCTCATTTTATTTCATTACTCTATTTTATATTGTTGAGCATATTTATTTATTTATTTATTTGGGTTAATTTTTAATTTCACAATTTATTTAAAAACCCAATTCACCCCTTCTTAGATTGCCTACCTGGGATAACATCAACAATATTTTGTCATAGATATATTATGAAAGCTGATCCATTGCTGGATAGATTAGCTGAAGTTGATTAGGTTTTAATTGTTGCCATTTGTTTTGTCAGTGCCTTTTGCTAAATTTAATTAATTAATTAATTTTTTTGTTAGATGAAAAAAAAAAACTCTATATACTAGTACTGAATGCATGTGTTACACACAAACACATAAATAAATATATCTTCTACCTTTTCAACTATCTCTCCATTAATGTAATCACCAAAGCTTTTGGTAGAAGTCAATCATCATGTGTTTAAACAA
The DNA here is from genome assembly GCA_036172215.1 of Camellia granthamiana. NCBI lineage: Eukaryota > Viridiplantae > Streptophyta > Magnoliopsida > Ericales > Theaceae > Camellia > Camellia granthamiana. The sequence continues at coordinate 67,096,732 of CM069916.1, read as the reverse complement.
CCAAGATAACCTCATTTAGAAATTTTCCCCAAACAAGCTTAAGTGGTTTATCAAATTGTACAAATTAACCCCCCAACAAAAATATAAAAAAAAAAAAATAAATAAATAAATAAATAAGCGAAAGAATCAATACCAAACTTTTCAGTTAAAATACTTGAAAATAGATTTGAAGCAAAGAGACCTATTTACTTGATAACCAGTTCAAAAAACGCTAAATCTAGAACAAAAATCAAAACTCATTTACTCAAAACGCAGAAATCAAAATCCTATAGCATCAAAAGAAAAAAGAAAAAAAAACCTAGATCTTGAGTGAAATGGGGAAATAAAAGAAGGGAGAGAGAGAAAGAGAGAAGAACAAAGAATAACCTGAATGTTGATGGGAGGCGAGACAATGGTGAGTTGCGGTGGTGATGTTCGATGGTGGAAGATTAGTGAATGTTGTGGTCGTGTGTGACACTGAGATGAGGGGCGGTGGTGATTGAGTCTCTATGAGAGGGGAGGGGGGGGGAGAGAGAGAGAGAGAGAGAGAGAGAGAGAGAGAGAACCGTGTGAAGACTAAGAGATTTGGGCAAAAATTTGGGCACCAATATGAAATATTTCCCACTAAAATTTTATACACATTAGCGACTAAAATTATTTTAGTAGCGAAAATATTAACTAACGCCGACAAAAAGAATTTTGGTTGCCAGAAGTGTAATACCATTGCTGACTAATTGTTTTTGGTTACTGAAAATACATATTTAGTGACTAATTTTTTGGTCGCCGAAGACTGAATTAAACTTGCACGAAATTATGTTAATTATTTGGCGACTAAATTATTATTTGGTCAGGAAAAATTAATATATCTCGACTAAAAAATTATTTAGTAGCCTAAACCCTAAACTAATGCCGACCAATAGTTTTTTTTGTCACCTATTGTTCCACTTTTGGTGACTAAATTTTTTTTAGTCGGCAAAAATTAATATACCATGACTAAAAAAATTTAGTAGCCTAAAACCTAAGTTCAGGCTAACCAATCATTTTTTTAGTCGCCTATTGTTACACTTTTGGCGACTAAATTTGTTTTAGTCGCCAAATTTGATCGCCAGAAGTGTAAATTGTTATAGTGACTATCCCTCTACTATAAATAGACTCTCTCTCTCTCTCTCTCTCTCTCTCTCTCTCTCTCTCATTTTTTGTACTTTTTCTCACTCTTTTCTCTGCTCCACCATCTCTCTCTCTCTCTCTCGCTTTCCTCTATTGTTGAGAGCTTCAAGCTTGGGTTTTATCTACGTAGAGGTGAAATCTACTCTTAGTTCTTGAGAATAAAAGGTAGAGCACGTCGAGAGCTACGTTTGGGTGTAAGTGGATTATGATTTCATCACCATCAACTTTTGGGCCTTCAACTCTTTTATCTCTTCCTTGAGGTAGGAATACCTTTAACTTAGTATTTTTACATTTTGATGTGAGTATGTGGTAATCTCTTAGAAGTATTGATGTGCGAGGTGATTGGCTTTGATTAAAAAGGGTGTTGGTGTTTGAAAATGGAGTTTCTCTCAAACAGTTTAAATGTTTTGAATGCTCTTGTGTAAAAATAGCTATTTCCTTGAGGGTTCTTGATTTATGAATGAAATAAGGGGAATCCCCAAATTTGTTAAAACCCTAATTTGTGATTTTGGTTTTAAAGGAGATTGGGGAACAAATTAATGTTTATGATAATATTAAGTCAAAGTTTAGTAGATATGCTTGGGAATCTTGAGAAATGTATGAATTCTTGGGAATGTTGTTGAAATGATGGGTTGTTGTGGAAACTATTGGTAGTTTTGTGATGATTCACTTCCTCTATGGATTTAAAATATTATTTATTATAAAGTTAATTGAAACCTTAAATAAATTATGATATTTTACAAACTCATACATTGTATTGCACTACATTTTATAGTTTTGAACTCATCTTATTTTATTCACATGGATGTTGAGACATTGGAAATGGGGTAATTGGCGTAGTAAACCAGGTAGAGAGTTAGCTTTACAAATGTGTTGAGTATTGTGTTAGTACCCGTGCGGAGAGTCAAAGTGCCTAATTGCTTTGTCTCAGGCTTGATGTCGAAAAAATCTCAAAAAAGATGTTTTCTAGGTGCCCAATTGCTCTTTCAGGTTTGATGCTGAAGAATGTGGGAAAATTATTGATTTTAAGTGCCTAAATGCCCTTCCGTATTGATTCGGTAAATGTGAGACTATTTTTGATACATAAATCCTATCTATATGTATTTGGATCTTACTTTGAGTTTTCTAGTGCACATTTACTACCCTGTACTTGATGTTGGTTGATTTTGAGTAAAAGTACATGAACATCATTTTATTTGTAAAAAGAAAAGGATGGATTTTGTCATTACATCGCATGAGCACGATCATACTTATATCAAATGTTCATATACTCCGTTAAATATATTTTTATTGGGCTATTTTGCTCATTCTTATCAAAATAACAATTTTAGGTCAAGATGATGGAGTCCCACCCCGTTGAGTTGAAGATAGGACATTTTGGTGGAGCATGAACGCTCTTTTGTCATGCTATATGTGATACAGCTTCGAGCTAAATCGTCCGGATAGTCTTCCTATTTTGTGTAATCAAGACCCTTATCTTAAAAAGGTGTAAGCCATTAGTGCACTTTATTTGTTCCTTTCTCTCTCTAGCTTTTTGAACTGCTAATGTCAGATAGTTATATTTTGGGAACAATGTCATTGTAAGATGAACATGAAATCTTTTGGAGAAGTTTAAGGAGAAAGAGAAGTAGTTAATCATTACTTGAGGTATTCCATTCATGTCTTTATCTTATATAAGTGTTTAATATGAAAAGGATATAAAATTAGAAAGGGATAGTACGTTCTTATGGCTTGAAAAAAATCAACGTGTTACAGATTTGATCCAATAACAATGTTAGTGCAACTTCCGTTTGCACGGTAGTTGAATTGGATTGCAACTTCTATTTCAGTTGTCTCATTAAATTTAAGAAATGAAACATTGTTGATTGCTGCTGCAATGTCTTTCAGAAAAATTTTGTAAAACGAAGAATAATTTCATCATTAGTAACTAAAAAAATTAATAAACAATAACAACAAATGTACATAATGATTCAAGAAATCTATCATGATTGCATATAGTAGTTCAGTTGTTTTTAAAAAATAAATGGAATGATTATTATTTTCTTTGTACTTCAATATATGTTCTTATTTGATTTTTGCAAATGTTATGTGGGTAGTAATACTAGTCGATAAATATGAGGTTCCCAACTTTAATATATGTAATGTCCTCAAAAGATATTATCCTTTTTTGTTCTGAAGGGACGGGTCTAGATTTGCTAGGACGATATATTTTGACTACACTTAGTAAGCAGGGAGTCCATATTTATTGAACAATATTATTGTCCGCATAAGATTTGCAAAAATAAAGAAAGAACATATATTGAAGCACAAATAAAAGAATAATTATTCCATTTACTGTTATAAAAAAAAAAAAACTAAATTACATATGCATTATTATCAATATCTTGAATCATTATTTACATTTGTTATTGGTTATTAGGTTTTTTTTTTTTAACTTACTAATGATGAAATTCTTTTTTTACAAAAAAATTTAAGAAAGGCATTGACAGTAGCAATTAGCGATGTTCCATTTAATGAATTTCATGAACCAAAGCTGCAATCTAACTACAAGTGTAAGTACTACTTATCAAGCCGTTTGGTACCATTGTTAGAATATATTTTAGTTTAGCAGGTTACAAATTACAATTTTGAGTAGTGTGGAGAAATGGATTTGAAATACTCCTTTATTCAAACAGATTTTGAAGCAGTCTCGTGATGATCACCTAAAATAGAAAATCAACTCCGGTCAGGAGATGCCGGAATTAACACTTCGACAATGTAGTTAATCTTTCCACTCTAAATATCTTTTGTCTAAGTAAGTTGTGTTTTTCTCACATACCTGATCATTGAGCCCTCCAGCTCCTTTTGTAGAGTTCTTTATTTGGATTTTTATCCCTTACCATGCATCCCATCAAGACCTATTCTCACACTATGCTTTATGGAGAGGGATCGACAACTGAATGAGACGCGGAATATATTGATTGCTATTTGGCTCGACCACCAAGACGTGGGACTGTTGGTTGCAATGTTAAATGTCATTATATTCGGCGTTACTTGGACACCTAAAAACGGCTCCAACTCCGATTCGTAGCTCGAATTCGAAGGCTCGAATTTGGCTCGAATTCGGAGCAGAGGAAGAAGAGAAGAAGAAGAAGGAGGGAGGAGGAGGAGGAAGAGGAGGAGGAAGGAGGGAGGAGGAGGAGGAGAACTAGAGGGAAGGGGGCCATAAAAATGGGGCTGGAGGAGGAGTCGGGGTCGAAGGCGAGGCTGCGACGAGCTGCGGCGGGGTTGCGACGATCGGAGCTGCTGCGACGATCGGCGGCGTGCTGCGACGATCGGTGGCGGCAGGGGCCCTTCTTTCCTCTCCTCTCCTCTCTCTCTCGCCTGTGTTGCCTGGTTCAACGAAGAAGAAGAAGAAAAGAAAGAAAGAAAAGGAAGAGAAAGAAGAGAAAGAAAAAGGGAAGAAAAAAAAAAAATCGAAATCAAAACGACGTCGTTTTGAGTTTCGAGCCGAATTCGGGCCACGGAATTCGAGCTACCAGGAATTTTTCAAACGGCTCCCACAAGTATAAACTTTTAATTTGTTTTGTACAGTGATTAAATTATAAATTATAATTTGGTACAGTGATTAAGTTGCACTAACATTGTACTAGATCAGATCAATATGGCAGTGGCACCTAATTTGAAGAAGGGATCAACTATTTATTCCACATGCATTAATGCTCATGGAAGATTTAGCGCTTTAATGTGTTTATTTAAGTAGCTTAACTATTATATATCAAGCCATTTGGTACCGTTGTTGGAATATATTATAAATTTAATTTAATAGATTATAAATTACAATTTTGAGTATAAATTGTTAATATGTTTAGTACAGTAATTGAATTATAAATTGTTTAAATAAGTTATAAAAAGGCCGTATGAGAGTTATTTTTAAAACAAAAAATCTTATATAAATTAATACATTTTATAAAAATTTTCTTACTGACTGGTTTTCATACAATAAAAACAATTTAGAATCTAAAATAAAATAGAATAAAAAAATTGTTATATGATTCCAGGACAAATTCGTATAGAGCCCAAATTATTGTTTTATTGGTTGAAATAATGAGATTTACACATTAAATAACCTCTCAAATAAAATTGATTTTAATAATATAAAAAATACATATATCTATTAGATTTGGAAAAGACTATAAAGAGTGTGTACTGTATCCCTTTATAACTACGATAAATTATAAATACACTCTCTTAAATTTGATTAAAATACGAATCACTCTTATAGTTCTAAAAATTATATTTCACTCCTTAGGTTTCTAATTTCATAATAAATCGTCTATTTTATTAATAAATCATTAAGTCAATTAACAATTTTTAATAATGTTAGAAATATGTTTCAATTAATAATTTAGGTAATTTTATTATCGAAAGTGATTGAGACCCCCTCTCCCCACCACCCCCACACACACGTGGGGGTTGGTGATTGAAAAAAAAAAAAAAAAAGGCCAATCACAGGGCCAGAGGGAGTTGTGGGGGTCCGGATCATTTTTCTTTTATTATTGTATAGAAGAGCAATTATAAATTTCATTTTTTTTAGTTAATTCTGTTAAATAAAAAATTCTAACAAGGGGGTATTTGTAATTTTGTAAACCACATGAGACAATTTATACTTTAAACAAATTTCAAGAGATGTGATTGTAATTTATCTTATAACTAAAAAAAATGACATAATTTTATATTTTATGAGTCATAATTAAAAATTATATATAAAAAAAAAGCCATAACTAAAACAATACATGAGGTATAATCAAAGGTCTTATAAATCATAACTAAAAAAGAAAATTAATCATAATTTAAAAAAAAAAAACATAACTTATAAGTATATATGATTAAAGGGGTGTATAATAAAATTTCTCATTCAATTTATTAATTTGTTTAACATTACTGTTCCAAAAAATCACTATAGACAGGTTGGCTCTGTTAGATTGCATCAATGATTGCTCCACAGGAACACTTTCTCTTTCATTTGGGGACCTAGAAGACAATTATGGGCTAGATGTGGACCCGCCATGCTACACACGTTGTACACTGTCCTCTTGATTTTTTCTACATTGATCATAACTCTATGATGCAACCTTTCAAGAATTTTGTAGTTTGCCCAACCCAACAACAAAAAAACTAAAATAAAAAGGCACATGGAATGCTTCTCTTAAAAATAAAAAAAAACAATTTGTCAATGTTTTTGGGATGAGTGTTTGGGTTAAAATAATTATATAAGATAAAATAGATTATTTTAATTAAATATGACAAAATGTCACATATAACTTATAATCATTTTATTTTTTCTTTCACAAAAATTAAAAAATTTAAAAAGTTTATCCCAAAAGAGACTTTTTAGTCCCAAGCTAAATAGTCAAAAAAACTAAAAAATCAACTCATATCCCAAACGAATCCTGACACGCCTCATAAAGGGCACTAAAAAACATATATTATTCATACAAAAATTTTACACATAATTTATTATTAGAATAATACGACATTGACTTGTCCGTAATTGATTTTTTTTTAATTAATATTTTATTTTAAAATGATAAATCTTAAAATTTTGTATATTTTAGTCTATATATCACTACTTGTACTAAAATAAGCAAAACATAATCTCTATCAAATTTGATAAATTGACTACTCTTGAGATAAATAATTTAATAAACAAATGCTTTGCTTACTAGAGCTCAAATGCTTATCTACTAACGAGAAAGTATGCTTTTTAAATTAATAAAAACCCAATTGAAAAGGAAGAAACAATTTGAAAACTAGTTGCATGAGAAAGAAAAGGTACAATATTCTTTTATAATGGTCAGGACTAGTGTTCTTAGAAATCTTAACAGAGGTTTACCAAATAAAATATAAAAAAATCTTAACAGTGGTTTATTTAATTAATCAGCATATTACATTACCATCATTATTGTTGTTATTATTATTATTATTATTATTTTGGACAAATTACACTTTTCACTCTTCAATTTTCACTTGAATTTTACTTTGATCATTCACCTTTTATTTTAATTGCAATAATTAAATCTTTAGATTTCAAATTGATTTCAATATAGTCATTCCGTCACTATACTTTTAAAATTGAAATGAAAGTTGAGACATAAACAATCAAAATGGGAAAGTTGGATGGTAGAAAATGTGCTCTTTTTGTTTTCCCCCTTCAATGAAAGCATGCTCGTGTGAGCACTTGATATCAAATTTTTGAACGGCAAGTGATGAAGGGACTATATTGAAACTGGAGTTGAAATATGAAAAATTAATTGTTGCAATTAGAAAATGAGGGATTAAAGTAAAATTCAAATAAAAGTTGGAGGGCAAAAAGAGCAATTTATACCCTTTCGTTTCTTCTTTTTTTTTATGATGATGAACTTTATCAAGGCAAGATATTTAGTCCTACTCTTGTAAAGTAAGAGTCTTACTGTAAGACTCTCGACAATTACAATCACTCGTAAATCATATATATCAATTAAGTCTAAAAGATCCCAACAAGCATTAAACTAAAAACATTCGACTGATCCTGGAGTTTGCCCCTTAATCACTGAGCTACCCATGCCAATTCATTATGATTATTGGTATTAGATTAGGATGGGTTATTCTAAGCATGGGCATGTATTAATATAGACAAAACAAGATTAATTGGATCCAACTAATGATGTGGGTGCATCTAGGATCCAATTATTGTATAGATGTATGGCTCAAACTAGACTTTGGCTTCTTTCCAACCTGTTTGCTGGAACTACAAGAACAAAAAGGAAAGGGGGGGGGGGGGGGGGGGGGGGGAAAGAAGAAAAGTAGATTCCCATTTCACATGTTATGTTTTGAAAGCATGTTTAGCTTGTCTTGGCTTGGCTTTGGGGACCAACTGTGATGATATCTGATCTTCTAAGCCCTTGATGATTACCTTAAACAAAAGCACACATTAAACTATTACTTTTGAGCATTATTATATAATGATATTATCTTGAGTTTTGGGAGAGAAATCTTATTGTTTTTGTTTTGATATTCATGGAGACTAAGTTGCATAAAAATTGGAATTGGCACATTGATAGATAATTCACGTCCTGAATTCAAACAAGTCAAGTTGAGTTGAGTTGAATAGTAAATTATTTAAGTTTAATTTGAAATTTAACGAGTTTCAAAAGCTCAACTTATTTAACCTTCAAGCTAGTCTCAATAAGATTAGTTTAAAAATTTAATGAGTTTCAAAATGTGTTCAAACCTTACTTGTTTACTTTTCAAGTTGATCTCAAACAAGTTTTGCTTGAACATTTGACGAGTTTTGCTTAAAAATTTGACGAGTTTAAAATGTATTTAAACTTGACTTGTTTACTTTTCAAGTCGAACTTAAACGAGTTTTATCAAATCAATAATGAGCCGAGCTCAAGCAACCGAGTAGTAAGTTATTTAAATTTGATATAAAAACTTAACATGTATTTAAGTTTAGTTAATTTACATAATAAATCAATTTTAAATGAATTTTTAACAAATCATAACAAGTTGAACTTAAGTAATTTAATTTTATAACTAATCCTACATAATTGAACCAAATGCAATGCTTCACATGGAAGAATCATTTAATTAAAAAATATGATAGTCATTGTCATAATTGATGTGGCTGACCCAATGGAAATACACTACTAGATAATGCCACACCCACATCAACAATATTCAAAAGTATACTAGAAAAACAACCCATTTCTAGTTTTCACTAACGTGGATCTCTCTCCTAAATTAGATAAAGGTATGATTGATTGTGTTTTCATATTTTGTTTTTAAAATTTGGTGAAATGTTTTCCAAAAACTATTTTTGAATTTTTTTTTTCAAAGACAATTTTTACATAATAATAAAAAGTTGATTTCAAATTCAAATTATTTTTACTCTAAAACAAAAACAATATGAAAAGGGTAGATATTTTGAACTATTCATTAGTTTATTTTCAAAACCATGAAAAATAAAAGCTAAAATACAACCAAACAAACTAGTATATCATTTTCAGGCTCCACCAGCAAAGGCACCTGCTCAATCAATGAGAGAGGGGTACGAGCAAGATCAAGTTGAAACCACACAAAAAAAGGGCATTTATTGCAAAAAGAAACTAAAAAGGAGAAGGAAAAAAAGAGGGTAAATTACATTGACCTTCTCTGAGTTTTGTTAAAAAATACAATAAATATTACAAATTTGACAAAGTTATAGAAGACTATCTTAAGATTTTAATTCTAATAACACTTTAATTTTCTTCTCATCATAAAAAAAAATAATATTATCATTTTTTTTTATATATTAACCTTACTAAAAGGGATGTTAACATGTCAAATTGTGAAGTTTGTTATATTATTCTTCCAAACTTAAGAGGAAAGTATAATTTACTTAATAATAAAAAAAATGAAAAGAAAAAAGAGAGAGGAACCTAGGTAGAGGGATAAGCATGGAGTTCAGTTCCATTCCAGCAAAGAACCCTTTGGGCCCTTGGTCATGTGTTGTTGGTGGGTCACTATTTACATATATTTGTAATATATATCCTTCTGTCTCTTGGAACTGTAGTGCTTTTGTTTTGAACTACCCACAACCTACTTTTTATTCCTTAATTGATTTCTTTATCAATTTCTTTCCCCATCAATACCATCCAATAAGAGATTGTCATTGGTCAGAGAACAAACAAAAAAACATAAAAAACAAAACAAAAAGAAAAAGAAGAAGAAATGAAATGGTCAAAAGCCCATCATCTCTTATCTGAGATTCTGTTCCTGTGGTGGTGTGTGATTGGGAACCAAAAAGATTATCTAAAGCTGCTTTTTTCACAATATTTTCAGAGCATCTTTCATAGATTGTATGACATATACAAAACTGTAATTTCAAATATAAATTTAGTTCTTCTAAGAGTACAAAATTCCTTTTATATCAGAGTTATATTTAATTTTATGATTAAAATTTGTGTAGTTAAAAATTTTTGTCAATCAAAATGAAACAAAAGAAGGGTTTGGAGATCATAGGAGAGAATTGAAAACAGTATACAAATTCAGACTGTAAAATTAGACATAACTTTCCCACAAGAAAATTGTCTCTAATTTTAAGATAAAATTTTGTGCAGTTGAAAGTTCTTTTTCCATTCAGAGTGAAAGCAAAGAAGGATTTGGAGATCATGAGAGATAACTGAAAATAGTCCTTTTTACATGAAAATTGTGATTATTTCTATTTTTTTTTAGTACAACAAAAAGTAAAATTGTGTCTACTTCTGTAATCAAATTCAACAACGTTACAAACCTCCAAAAAAACACAATTCTTACTCACCTGTGATTGGTCCAAAAAAAAAAAAAAAAACACATTATGGGAGTCCCCAACTTTGAGAGTCTAAGCATTTTTTAATCAAATTTTCTTTCCAGTCAGAATAAAAGAAAAGAAGGGCTTGGAGATCATGGGAGAGAACTGAAAACAGTATCTGCCACCTCTCACTGCAGTTCCCAGTTAAGGTCTAGAAGAAAATGGCTTTGGGTTGAGGTTGAAAAGGGAATAAAGAGAGTTTCCACTAAAAGTAGATCAAGAAACTCCATCATCAGAGGTTGATTGAGAAAATCCATAAAGACCCAAATCAGATTACAGCCTTTTTGACAAACTCAAAAAAGTGAAATTGATGATAACAGCTCATAAATCACTTTTTAGTGAAACCTAGAAACTTTAAGACTGTTAAAAAATAAATAAATAAATACACACACACAAAAGAAAATAAAATAAAATAAAAGTTTTATTTTTTTTATTTTTTTACACAAATTTTCTATACAAATTCATTAACAAAATATAGACCAAACTCACATAAAGAACAGAACAGCTCACTATAATCTGTCAACAAGTACAACTTTTATTCATACATTCTCAAGAATGAAAACAAAATGAAAAGATCATATGACAAAAACATGGTTGATTTCAATTAGATCCACAGTTACACAAGAGTTACAATGTGACAAAGTGCTGGAAGTTGGAACAATTATTCTTGAAGAGAATTGTGGAGTAAAAGAAACACTAGGATTATGTTGGATCCTAGATTTGCAAAGGGATTTGTGGAGGAAACAGAAAATAAGAGGAAAAGTAAAATAAATAGAAGCTAATTTTTTTTTTCACAAATCTCTTCAATTTTGTATTTTCTCCACAAATCCCTTCACACATCCAAAATTCAAACACACAAGTCGCTAATAGAGCAGAGTTACATAAGCTAATCATGTTCAACTAGGGGCTTTAACCATTTTACAACTTTTTAAGATTCAAAATTAAACAAATAGTGTACGGACAAACTTTATTCTCAAATTACACTAAGTAAAAAACATGATTAACAACCACACTATTATAAAAATGTGATAGCTAACCACAATTTTATTGTAATTTGAGAATAGAGTTTGTCCGTACACTATTTGTTTAATTTTGAATTTTAAAAAAAAAACAAAAAACAAAAACACACACACACACAACAAAAAAAAAAATGGTTAAAAGCCCTGTTCAACTACCTGAAAATCACTGTAAATTACTTGTTATACCCACAAATGCAAAAGAATTGAGAAGAGAATTGATCTGAGGTTTGTTTGTTTGTTCACCCAGGTCTATTCCTCTTGTGACCAGCTTTGCCATCTGATTTCAGACCACTTGAATCCCCTTCAGAGGAAGCTTCCATGGATTTAGTGAAAGAACTTGAAAGATCAGCATAGAGGTCAACCACCCTCCTGATGTTGTTGTTGAGCTCTCTGATCAGACCCACATTCCTGCTGAGGTTGTCTGGGACCTTTGACTCATGGTTCTGATTTATCTCATTGATTAACAGCCTGTTTTGATCCAATATGTCTTGAACTTGACCAAAGTTCTTTTGAAATGTCTGCAACACTTTGCCATCTAATTGTGTCCCATTGCCAAGGCCTGAAAATGTGTCCCCTTCCATGGTTTGGGTCAACTAGAACTCAAATCAATTCAAAACCAGTCCTGCAATGCAAACAAAGTACACAAGAACAAAAAGATGATTATGAGATGAAGAAACATATAATCAGAGAATTTCCACAAAATTATATTTAAAATCTGAAGAAAAGCCCAGCATCAATTGTTTGGTTTAGTTTTCAGATTTTTTTTTTTTTTTTTTTAAATCTTCATTGAAAATATTAAAACTAGTTTGGCAAAAATAACACAAAACTAGTTTGAAAACAATATGAAAATTATGAGTTTTTTTTTGAAATTTTCATTTTGTTTCACCAAATTCTTTCAATTTTTTTTCCACAAAATAGGTTTGAAAACTAAACCAAACATATGCAAAATGCAAGTTCTTTTTCAACAAAATTCCAAAACTCAAGCCGGTTTAAATTTATTACCCAAACCCAAGTTTTGAAATCCACAATTTCAAATTCTTTTACCAATAAATTAGTTGAGGTCATGTTTTCAAAACACAACTAGAACCCTAAAGTAACATTTTGAAAAAACGAAATAACTTGAATTTAAGAAAGAAGTATGAAAGTAATTAGATTTGAGAATTTTTTGGTTTAAAAAACCTGCATTTGGTAAAAAAAACCTCTCATATCTTCTCATAGTACTTGCTTATATTAAACAAAAATACCCAGTCAGGACATAATAAGCTTTAGGCCATTTCTGTACATATGAGACAATGTCTGATCCAGAAATCATGACATCCATGGGGTTCTTCTTTTCACATAAGGATCATGTAAGTTGTAACAAACATGTTTATTTATTTACGTATTTATTTTCATTATTATTACCTTTATTATCATTATTATTACTCTTATTAATTGGGGTATGATGAGATGTAAAAAAGCAGATCCCATTTCCATAAAAAGGAACTTTTAAATATGTACTCAAAAATACCCACCTAAAGGCTTAAAAAAGCTCAGAGTTTGAAAAAGAAGAATCTAAACACCCCAAAAACAGTATTCACATAGATATACACAAATACACACACACACACACATACATATATATATATGAATGAAAATGATTATATATGAGTATACTGACAAAAGAGAGACCAAATTGTTGAAAATAAATTAGGTAAAAAAGAAAACCCATTTCAATTCAAAATGGGTTTTAAATGATTTTTTTTGAAAATCAGAGAAAAGGACGAAATTGGGAATTCAAATGTTGAAACCTTACTTGAAAGCTGGCTCTTACAAAGGCATAAATTCCTAAAATAGGAAAAAATAAATCAACGAACTCCATGTAATTATGACCCATTAATCAAGATTACAAATTTATAATCAAAATCAACTAGTTCATGAAGATTTACCACCCACAAAAAATAAAAAATAAAAATCTAACTGAGATATTGTGGTAATTGAATATAAATAGAAATAGGAATTATTATTTGTGTTTGAACAGTGAACAATATTGATTGAAATAGACAACACAGCTTTGGAAAGATCAACGGTTTTAGTTAGTGAAAGGTTAACGAAGCTATGGATTGAGAATCGAAAAATGAAAAAAGAGATTCAAAAGAAGATATATTTATGAATATGGGTATGTACCTTGAAAATCTGGAAACATTACTGAGTAGAAATGAAGAAGACGATGAATTCACAAGGAGGAACAGTCGGCGATTGAATCGAATCTTCTCCGGAAGGAAGAGAGAGACCTTTCTCTCTCTCTCTAAATTCTGAATTGTAGAGAGAGAATATGTAGATTTGACAGTCACGCTCCGACCCACCTCACTGTCTAAAATAGATTTCTCTCTCCACTGTCTAAATATATTTCTCTCTCCTCTATTTTTTCTCCACCTGTCCTGTCATTATTTCGTAGTAATTGTAATTTACAATTACTACAATTTTTGTATTTTTAAAATTAAAAAAAATTAAAAGATTAAATAAATAAAATAATAAGGTGGTGTTCGTTTTGAAAGATTGAAAGGTGAGATTGGACTATTAGTCCATCCAAATTAATAGTCTGTTGTTTAGTTTAAAATTTTCATACCAAATTATTAGTCCCAAATCTATTGGACTATTGTGTTCCATAGGAGGTGGGATACAAATGGACGAATAAGGAGATATGGGATTAGGTGGTGAAATGACCATTTTGACTATCTACTATTTAATTATGTATTATATTTAATAAAATTTAAATGTTTCAATTTTAAAATAAAATAATTTTATTTAATTTTTATTGATATTTAATTTATTTAACTTTGTAAAATAATTTTTTATAAATATTTTATTGATGTTTTTTTTTAAAATTTTGTTTATATTCTATTTAATTTTTTTTAAAATTTTAATAGATGTTTTATTTAATTTCATTATTTAATTATTATTATTTTTTAAAATAAATTTATTTAAAATTTTAATTAAAAAATAACATTTATTTTTATTGATATTTAATTTATTGAATTTTTTAAAAATAAATTTATTTAATTTTGTAAAAAATAAAATAAAATAAATTTTTATTTAATCTAGTTAAAAATAATTAAAATATTAAAAATATATTTAATATTGCTATTATTTATTAAATAATTAAAAATGATAAAATAGTCATTTGAACATTTATCTTTCTCTATAATATCTCAAACAAATATATAATTCAAATCCTATCCAACCAAATATATCTAATCTCATCACTAAACAAACATGGGATACAAATCCAATCCAACCAAATAGTCCGAAAATAATGTATTCCAATACTAATAGTTCGGTAGATTCCAATCTCCTGTAATCCAATCCGTTCAAATAAACACACCCCAAGAATTAGCTTGTAAAGACTAACGGTGTAACTAGAGCGGGCTTATTTTGGACAAGTCGAACTAGGCCAAGTTTGGCATACACAAAATAATCTATTATTTTATCTATTTTTCATCACATCACCTCTCTACTTTTCTACACAACTTTTCATAAAAAGAAAAAAAATACACTTATTTAACTCATCTTAATTTTTTTTAATGCAGTTATGTGCCGGTCCGATAGACTGCACTTATTTATACAAAAGTCATATTTTTAAATTTCAAGTCTCATTTTTCAATTATATGTTTTAATTAAAAATTTAAAAAGTCACTAAGTTTTTATATTATTCTTTTTATATTTTGTATATCTTTTCATAAAAAATTAAAAAATTACTAAAGTAACTTATTCCCAAATGAGGCCTCAGTGATAAATTTATTATTATAAAAATAATTTTTTTTTAAAAATATAATTCAACTATTTACGTTTTTCAGATCATATCAAGACAAGCTAACACAAATAAATTAAAAATAAATAAAAACTCAAATAAAATTCAAAATATCTCAATTATTTATCACTTTGATAAATTTGTTAATATTATTACTAGTCATTTCACAAACACAAAAACAAAAACAAAACTAAATGTCTCAAAAAAAAAATTTTATTATCAAAATGAGGGGCAATTGCATAAAATTCATTTTACTCCTAACTATACAAGTTTAATCAACATAATTTAGTAATTATTCTTAATTGTTTATACTGTGTTTGGTTGGGAGATTTAAAATAAATAAAAAAAAAAGGAAAAAGTTTAGTAATTATTCTTAATTCTTTATACTGTGTTTGGTTGAGGGATTTAAGAAGGGATTTAAAAAGGAAAAAAAAAAAAAGGAAAAAGTTTAGTAATTATTCTTAATTCTTTATACTGTGTTTGGTTGGAGATTTGAGAATGGACTTAGAAAAAAAAAAAAAAAAAAAAAAAAGAGGGAAAAAGTTTAGTAATTATTCTTAATTATTTATACTGTGTTTGGTTGGGGGATTTGGGAAGGGATTTAGAAAAGAAAAGAGAAAATGTGTGTGAAATTAAATGAAATATGTATATATTTTATTCACATTTTATCTTCATTTTCTCTTTTCCTTTTCAAATTTTCTAAACAAACACACCGTTAGAGTTTGGACAATATATATATATATTTGACATATGTGGGCTTAGACAATAATAACCCCAGGACATCGGCCAATCGAAAGACCAAATTATGTGTATATATATATATTAAATATTAAATATATTTATAAATTGTTAGTTGTTGAATGATAGTATGATACTAAAATTATTTAAAACTATTTTCATTATATATCATATAGAGGTGTAAAGATGACCCGGGCCAATCACTCTCGCACAAAATTGCGGCCCAGGCCCAAGGATACTTGAGCCTTAGGTCAAGTCTCGGGATGGGCCACCAGGCCTGTGTCTAGGCTCGGGCCTAGATCAATTTTCGCTATTTTTTTTAAAAAAAAATTTACCAAAATTTTATTTTTTTTCCTACAATAATAGCTTGGAAATGAGAGTGGGCTTCAGGCGGGGCAGGCAAGATGGGTTGAGCCTCGAGCCGGGCCTGGAGTGGACCTTGAGTGGGCCAGTAGGTCAGCCCTAGCAAGTCGGGCTCATGGACTGGGCTGGGCCTCAAAACAAACAGCTCAGGCCTAGGGTCTTGGACTAGGCTTGAGCCCGGGCCACACAGGACTACATGCATGTTTTGGATGGGCCGCGGGCCGATGGGCCGACTTTACACTCTTAATATCATATAAACAAATAATACAATACAAAATCATATCCTTTCATTTTCATTTTTCATCCATCTTTTCTATGTCTCTCTTTTATCATACACATATATTTTTATTTTGATGTTGTTAATGATTTTACCCTAAAAAAATATTTTGATATGGTCTAAATTTAACAAAATATTCAACTTAGCTAAAAAGAAATAAATAAATAAAAACTGAAAACACATATTTGTGGGCAATTTTGATCTTGCTTGTATTCAATTTATTATATTTGTGTTAAGCTTGGGCAAACAAGTTCGGAATGCAAGTCGGACTTGAGTAACTTTCAACAAAATTTGAACTAAGCTTGAGTAACTTCTCAACTCAATTGACCTTACTCGAGTTGTAATATCAAGTTGAATTTGACATAATTCAAATCCAATATGGTTAATAAATATATGAATCTAAACTTGATTTGATTATTGCAAATCTAGTAAATGATCATCTGAATCCAATTCATCTAACTGTTCAATCTTAAAATTTGATTCGAACCAATTATTTTTTAATTAAAAGATAAAAATTATTACAAGCATAAAGTGAAATTATCATAATTTTTTTTTTTTTTTTTAATGTTGTCCAGTATTTTTAAATTTCGATATATACATAAGAATTAAAGTATGAAAATAGGATTGCTGACATTAATAAGATACATTGAATTCAGATTTTATCAAATTATCGAATCAAATATTCATTATGAATTTGGATTAAAGTCGAATAAAAAGATTCTACAAATATAGCATGAAAATTTCTACAAACAAAAATCTCCAATGGCTTCCACAGAATGTACTTAAACCTTAATTTGATTTAACATCATCCAAGTACAATAACAAAAAATTAGTTCAAAATTAATGAGCATGAATTTCGGCCTATTTTAGAAAGTAGGTTAAAAACCACTTTCCAGCTTTTAACCCACTTCCCTCTCTCACAAAAAAAAAATCAAAAAAAGTCAAAAAACAACTTTTAATCATCTTCTCCATTTAAGACTCAAACCATATAGATATGGAGATCGAAACATACTATCAATATTATGTGAAACTGATCCAAGAGGGTGTCCATCCGAATTACCCATATAGATCATTGGTCGAAGATATCAAATTCTTGACAAAGGATGCTTGATCAAGTACATTTTCCGTGAGGCAAGTTATTGAATAAAAGGGAAATCATTAATCAATGGTTTTGTCAAAAAATAATTACAGATTGATAAAAAGTTTATATTTTTAATTATGAATACTTATAAAATTTACTATTTATTTGTAATTTTTTTTTTCAAAACCAACACTGCATTGACATTTCCCTTAAATAAATGCAAACAAAATTGTAAGAAAAAAATAATAATAATTGTGTCATCACTTTTGTAATCAAATGTTTTCTATTGCTAGGTTCACCAATTTTGATGGATTCTTATGCTTGGTATTGTTATCTTATCTGAGTTAAATGGTTTTTAATGATTAGTAATAGAGGATGAAAGAGAAAGAAAATGAGAATAGTTTCTCTTCAGTCTAGAATTGGATTGGACGATATTATTGGATCGTTTTGGACCTAATTTCAAACTCATGTTGATGATCCAAATCGTTGAATGTAGAGGACTCGTTGAGTACATCATGTCTGGAAAAAAATCATATTAATCGAATATCGATAATCATTTGATCATATTGTATTTTTTTCAATGGCAATTATAATTAAAAAAATAAATCACAAATACAAATGCATCTAATTAAATAGCTATCGATATTTGATCAAATTAATTTTTTTTATTAAGATGATATACTTGATGAATTTTATATATTGAACATTTTTAATTATTAAGATGGGCTCGAAATAGGACCGACTGAAGTTTAGCAATACCATTCAGTGAATAAACGAAAAATTGCTCCTAAAAAACTTTTCACGAATCGACCCAAATTTAATAAAATGACTTGACAAATAGGGACTTAAAAATTTTTACCACTAGGTCATGCCTTTGCCTTCAAAGGGGTTCAAAATCTCATAAAGACTAGTATATTTTCAAACTTATTATTATTTGAATAATCTTTCATTTCATTTTTTTTCCCTTTTATGAAATCAAAATAAAAATATGGTAAGAAAGGTAAATTTTTAGAATTAAAAAAAAAAAAAAGGAAAAAAAGAAAATGATGCTTATAACCAAAATGATGTACATGACATATGTCATGTGGGGCATTTGATTAGGATGACTCACCCATAATATGGACAAAATGTTTCTCATTGTCTATACACATTTTTGTCCCCATTATAACATCTAATAACTTTTATATTTTATTTTGCCTTAGATCATTTTTAATGGTTACTCAAATTTATTATTAAATTTAAATTTGATAAAAAAAAAATACTCATTTTCTTATTTTAACGGTTTCATCACATAGATAAAAATCTAAGATTTCATTTTTTTTTTCATCAAATTGAGAATCAATGTGCCTTTCATCAAATCACTATTCATAACCGTTTAATTTTTATCACCGGATATTTTTCGAATGTCTCTCTAAATGTTTTTCGGATCACCACCTCAAGATAAAAAGTTGTAAAAAAATTACACTGACTAGTCAACTCCGGTCGTCCGCCCTGTCGATCCCAAGATGATCACCTCAAGATAAGAATTTGTGAAAAATTTACACTGTCCGGTCGACCGACCGGACATCTGCCTAGTCGACCGGTGTTCTGATGAAACTTCAAAAACCTCCGTTGAAGTACTTGATATCAAATGAAACTTTTACTCAAATTTTTATTCAAATTTAATAAAAAAATTTGATACACCATTAGAGATGTTTTTAGAAGCTTAATATGGAAGGTATCTGAACCCATATATACTTATATCCAGTTATTTTGAAAAAAATTATTATTATTATCCAATGTATTTTTATCTTTTTATTATTCATCTAATAAACATATGTATGTGTACTAATAAGAATCACTTATATCTAAAGTAATAAAACCATCATAACACATAAAAAAAACAACTTAAAAGATAAATAGTTTCAGTGAAATATTCCTAACCTCCCTCAATTATGTTAGGATTCAATTAGTTTGAGTGATAAGAAAGTCAACCCAAATAATTAATGGAGAAGGTTGATCATGTTTCAATGAATAAAATCATACCTATCAATTGGTACAGTAAGCCTGGTTTGATTTTCATGTTGGGACTAAATAAATACAAAAGGATAAAAAAAAAAAAATCACAAAATAACAAAATGACAAAATAATTGATTTACGATGTAATATTATCAAACTAACCTATATACGAACAAAAAGTCAAAAATGCATTATTTACAAGTTGAGGGCAATTTGGTCATTCCAATGCGAAAAAAGTCAAAAAAGCCAAACAAAAAAACCAAACGAACAAAAAAGTCTCAGGCTAAAAAAGTCAAAAAAGTCAATGTTGCCAAACGACCCCTGTATTAATAAATGATATGATATAATTTTATTAATTTTGAATATTTATAATTTATATAATCAATGGGGTCTATAATTTTAAAATCGATAGTGAGGTTTTTGGGGAAGTGGGTTATAATCCACTTCCCAGATTATAACCCACTTCTCTCTCTCACAAAAATCTGATTATAATCAGCTTTTAACCAAAAAGTTGATTATAACCATCTTTCCAAAATAGTCCAGTGTTACACATACCAATTGATATATCAATTAGTATATCAACATATGCAATAATATTGTTACTTCAACACTATAATCTTACCCATTATACAAATTATAAATACTCAAAATCTCTAAAATTATGCAATATCATCAATTAATACACTAATTAGTATATCAATTGGTGAATATAACATTATTCTTTTGAAATTGCAATACTATAACATGCGTTAGTACACAAATTAATATACCAATTGGTGCGTGTAGCACAATTCTTTTCAATTGGTTATCCCATCTAGAGAGTGTTATTGGGTCTTCGTTGGTTAATCATAGGGCTCATTTCAATAATTTGAACTATTTTATTTTTTAAGATTTTTTGAGTAGATCGTTTGTAAAAAAAAAAAAAAAAATTAATCAGATAATTGTAATAACACGATGGGATCACATTTATTTTTAAAAAATTAATAACAAGATTTTAAAGGTAGATCACTCATAATTAAGACAAATATAATTAGATGATACGATTACAGTAACGGAATAAATTTTAAAATTTTCATTTGCAATATGTTGAAATTCGAATTATTCAGATAGGCCCATAGTAAGCCCGTGAGAGTTTTATAACACTTGCTAGATAAAATCACTGATTGAAAAGAATTTGCCTCCTTAATAACGGGGGAATTCTATTTACATTCAAAAAATATTTAAGTAAGTCTAATTTTTTTAGTACATCTTATTAAATTATTTAGAATTATAATTTATTCTCAATATATATTTTTTTTCTTTCCAAATTACCCTTTTGAAATACACTCAAATAAAATAAATTAAAAAAGTCGAATTAGTTTTGAAAAACTTTTCTTTTGAGCTTATGATTAGTGACTTGTTTTGTTATTAATCTAGTTGTGGGGATATATTTTCTGAATACCAACACGTGCCAAGGTGACGCCGACGTGTCAGCCGACGTGCCGCGTGTCGTGGTAGTTACGCCGAGGTAATCTCGGAGTTGCCGAGGTTATCTCCGACGATATTGGAATCCGAAATAAACGGATAAGGGACAAGAGTCCTAGATTGAGGGAAGACTTCAGTTTGGGTAAAGATAAAACTCTTAGAGGGTTTTATCCTAATCCCACTGGGAGTTCTAGATTAGCAGTAATCCTGAGTCCATTGGAGTTAGGCTCCTATTGGGACTAGGATTGTATTGGCTATAAAAGAGAGGCACCCCCATGGGTCTAAGGTATATTTTTTATACACTCAAGCTTGTAAGTTGAATACTTAATTATCTTTAAGAGATATACTGACTTGATCGTCGGAGTGCCCCCGGGTGGAAGAACCACCGCGGAGCCTTTTCTTTCTGTGCAGGATAGCAGGGTGCCATCTATTCTGCCTGTGTTCTACAGCTGAATTACTAAGGAGGGCAGTGTGATTAGAAAATCACTCACACAATAATATACATTATTTTTTTTCAAATAACCAACATAATGGATATTAGCTGAAATCAGTCAAAATTAAAGCTTGATTTCTATATATATATACAGATATATAGAGATATAAGTTCATTTTATTTAAACTAGTTTGCATAATAATACACCAAAAGATTGCAATTTTACACTAATGGCGTGATTGGACTGTTAATCTACATGATTAACACAAACAAAATTCATGATTTAGTAAAATAAGAAACAGAAACACAAATTTAGGGTTGATGTATATAAGTCAAAATAAGTGAAATTTGAAGCTTGAGTTTGATAAATGAAAACCATATATATATATACTGAGATATACATATACAATCAAATGTTAATTGAAAGCTGCAGGTTTTTTAAGTGCAACGAATAATATAATAAAAAATAATTATATTGATAATAATGGTGTGTTTTGGTGGAGTGAATTGAAATTTTGGAGTGAAAAAGACAAAAGAAAAGAAAATAATTGAAACTTTGAGAAGAAGATGAAGAGATTTGAATAAGAAGACATAAAATTGATTAAGGTGTACCATGAGAAAAAAAATAATATTTTATTTAAATATTTAATATGTAATGTCTTTATTAGTAAATTCATATTCAGTATAATAGGAATTAAAAATTAAAATTTAAGTTAGGCGTACTAAGATAATTTTTGAGTTCAAATAGAATGGCCCTTAATAATGACAGCCAAATTACAACCACGGATTTGGCATTTCAAATGGTAAATTAGACAATTTTGCATAGAGCATCACCAATGGAAAATGTTATAATAACATTGTTATTGCTATAATTTGACAATGAATAATAGAAAATGATATAATTATAGGAATATTGCTCCAATGGTGGGATGCTATTTTGGCAGAACCAAACACAGAAATTAGCAGAAACTGGTGTGTTCGAACGATCACCCGGTTGTCCAAACACACCAGTTTGTATGTTTGATTCTGCAAAAATGACAGTTTTTGTAAAAATTTATCTATTTTTCTTAGATAGGAAGGGAGGAAGTGAGGTTTTGGCAGCTGTTAGCACATATGACAACTGTCAAAACTTGTGTCAAATTTGACACACGTTTTAGCATTTGCCAAATTTGGCAGCTATCATATGTAACCATTAGAGCATCATTTTTCTTCTCAGTTGCATAATTATAGCTATAACGGTTCCAATGGCAAATCATTTAAGATTTAAAAAAGTGGTTTAATTTCTCTGAAGTTAGTCATCTCAAATTAAGCAAGCGTTTAGGTATGTGTTGGCTTATTTTTTTTACGCAGGAAAATATCATAAATGCGAGCGTTCCAGAAAGGATTGAAAAATCCTTACAAATTAAATTCAAGTCAATTATCAAGCGATTGTGTTGACGGTTCTTTTGCCTCAATGAAGAAGACTTCAAAATTGCTAAGTGTAGAGAAAAGAAAAATTAAAAGAAGAATGAGAGAGACGGAGAAAGATGATTAAGTGAACAATCAGAGTGATTGAGTAAACAATCAAAGTAACAATTATTTACCTCTACTCCTATACTTTAAAAAGGAAGTGTATAAAATGCTTCGAAAGGAAAGTACGTAAAATAAAATGCAAGAAATATATAACAAGAAAAATAGAAATCAATTGTCTTTGATTTGAGTTCTGGGTCTTTTTACAATGTAGCCATGAATGACTATTTATAGGCAAACATTTGTAAGAAAAAACTACCTAAAACTACCTACTCTTCCATCTCCTCCATTTCATACTTCGTGATCTTCCATAACTTCCTTCAACCTCCACTTCATGCTCCATGTTCTCCACTTTATTTTCCACCATCTTTCCACATTTCATAACTTCTCATAACCTCTAAATGAGTAGGAGGGTGCTGCATATCCTGCAATTATATAAATAATAAATAATAAAATTATAAATTTATGGTGCCAACAGCATGATAAGTACATTTTGGGACCGATTTTGAATGTTTGTTAAGTAGAATATTTATACAAAAAATTAAGATGATCAGATATCGATAATTGTATGTTTGGATCAAATTTGTATTACAAAAAATAGATGGCTATTCTTGAAATTATATTTGTTGTCTATTTTTGTTAAAAAAAAAAAAAAATGGTTCAAACATATAGATACTGATATTCAATCATTTTGATTTTGTGTATCAATATTCTACTCAACGAGTCTTAAAAAGTAAACAATTTAAATTACTGAAATTGATACCAATTGGCCTACCAAGGCCAAATATGGTTCGAATCTCCTTATGTTTGTATGATTCATTAATTTAGAGAGAATCATTTAAATCTCCAATTTATATTTTTAGAGTGAGTTCTTAATTATAAAAAAGATAAAAGGAGTTAGTTTAATTATTTGAATTTGTAAATTGTATAATTTTTTTTTTCAAATTCTAAGAAAAATCAGTATAATTTACAAGGAAAAAAAAAAGAAAAAAAAAAAAAGATTGTGATGAATTTTTGGTTGGTTGAGTACCATTGATGTGTGTAACAGATGTCATACAATATTGTCAATCAAAGTCTATAATTAATATTAATGAGTTGTTGATGTCAACATAGTATTCCTAACCTGTCTTTGTTAAAATCAACGTACAAAAGTTTGCACTGCTAAAGGATATGCTCCACTTGAATAGTGAAAAAGTACATTAATAACTCAAATTTGGATGAGATTTGTGTAGACAAATTTTATTCACATTTATTGTTATTATCTCTAAGGGTGTGTTTGATTGGAGGATTAATGGGGACTATTTATTATTTGAATTGTTTATTTGAAGGAGTGAGTAGTTTATTGTTTTTTTTTTTTTAACCCGTGGGACATGGAGTCCGGCCGGACTCTTTATCCCCTATATGAGGGATTATACTATCCCGGGGAGGTGTGTGATAGTTTTGGAGAGATAATTTACTGTTGGGGTTAGGTGGTAAAATGATCATTTTAACGCTTTACTATTTAATTATGTATTATATTTAGTAAAATTCAATAAAATTTAAATGTCTCAATTTAAAAATAAAATATTTTTATTTAACTTTTTATTAATGTTTTATTTATTTAATTTTTTAAAATAATTTTTTATTGATATTTTATTTTAAAATTTTGTTTATATTTTATTTAATTTCATTATTTAAATGTTAATAAATGTTTTATTTAATTTCATTGTTTAATTATTATTATTTTTAAAAATAAATTTATTTAAAATTTTAATTAAAAAAATAACATATATTTTTATTGATGTTTTATTTATTTAATTTAAAAAAATAAATTTATTTAATTGTGTAAAAAATAAAATAAAATAAATTTTTATTTAATCTAGCTAAAAATAATTAAAATATTAAAGATATGTTTAATATTGCTATTACTTAGTAAATAATTGAAAAATGGTAAAATAGTCTTTTGTTCATTTATCCTATCTAGTCCGTCCAACCAAACGTTGGATTCACTAAAAATAGTCATTTCCAGACATTTAATCCAATGAAAAAACAAACACAGTATATATATCCAATCTAACCAAATAGTCCGGGGGATTCACAGTCTTAGGACTTAAATCCGATGGATTCTAATCCCCCCTTATCCAGTCTGTCCAATCAAACACACCGTAAGAGTTATACTTATTTACGGATGGTTTACTTGTCATCCAATCAACAAATGACACATTAGAAAAATTTAGACTACGTTTGGTAGAGCTTTTGAAAATTAATTTCACCATTATATTTGAATGCTATGTTTGGTTTGAGTTTTCAAATCATGATTTCAAATCATTCAAAATACATTTTGAAAACATATTTGGTGAAGCAGATAATTTTTAAATTTTTGGTCTACCAGATCATCTGCCCGGATATCTTCCAGGATGTCCGGCCGATTGATCGAAACAGTACATTTTTTTTTTTTTTGCAATTGTCAATCGCCAGCTATTATTTGGGGAAAAAAAATTATATTTATATTTGATATTTTTCAAATATACAAATTATTTTTTTAAACTAAAATGACAAATTATTTTTTTGAATTGAATTTTAAAAAAAAATTGGTTATGAATTTTGAATATAATTTCAATAGAATTTGAATTGTATATTTAGTTATGAGTTATAAGTTTTTGAATTAAGACCTCGTTTGGGAAGTAATAATTTTATCCTAGAAGTTAAAAAGTTACTAAAAGAAATTAAGAAGCATATAACCTATACAAAAAAAAGTCAAAGATTTTTTTTTTTCTCTACTTTTTGCACATCTTTTCGTAAAAAATCAAAAAGTCATTCCAAATATATAAGTTTTTTTTATCTCATATTTTAGCCAAAAAGTCAAAAAGTTACTAAAATAGTCTCTTTCCAAACGATAATCAAACAACTTTTCTCATTTCATATGTCACATCAAAAATTCAAAACTCAATTCAAAACTCTTTTTAAAACTCATAACCAAACAATTTTTCTTTTTTCAACTCATAATTTCAAAACTCATAAACTCAAAATATAACATTATTTTTAAATCATAATTCTAAAACTCTACCCAACACTACTTTATGCTTTTTCAAACCACACGCACATGCACCGGATCATCTCCATCCCCTTCCTTGATTTGTGCCTCATTTTAATTTTGTCTTTCAATCCGTGGGATCATATGTATAATGCATTCTGTTATCTTAATGCTTTATGAGGTTTTAAAAATCATCCCTTTCCCAAAGGCTTAGCTTTAACTGATCACCATGACTTTTGTTTCCCATAGGCAACCCAAAAACTGCTCAAACCACCCATATGCTGCAGCAATGAACCCCAATAGCAGATCAAATGCAATCCCTTATCTGCCTTAAATTGTGAACAAAATCATTAACTGAGTAGTGGAATCCTTAAAATTGAGGCTTTAAGCCTTAATGTTAACCTGATCTTATTAAGCTCACACAAGTCATAGCACTTTGGCTGAGCTCCATTAAATACACATTCATTCCTAAGCGTCCAAACTGACCAAAGTACAACTAGGAGAACAACCCTCCACATTTTCTCATTCTTTTTTTTTGTTACAGAAAAATCCTCCCTACTCTCCCGCAGGTCTAAGGCAGCGCCCCTTGCAGAGATCACCAGAGTGTCCTGTTAGCCATTCCGAGCGAGAAGACTATAACCTGGGAACTTGTCCCGACCTCCCAAGACAAACTCCGCTGAAGTCAGGACTCCAGTCCACCATTGAAACAAACCCTCAACTGTGCCAGGTATTGCCCACAGAACACCCCACCACCGCATCATTTCAGACCACGCATTCCAAGAGAATGGGCAGTGCAGAAGCAAATGAACAGCAGATTCAGGATCATTTTTGCAGAAAACACAAAGAGTAGATGCAATGCTGTTTAAGATATCAATTTTTTTGAAGAAAATCAGTTGCTTTGACCCTGTCTTCCATGCCAACCAACCAACCAACCAACCAACCAACCAAAATATTATACCTTAGGGGGGAATAACATTATTCCACACAAAGCTACAAACTCTGATCTGTACCTTAAACCCTCCTGCAGCTGCTCCATTCCGACTGGGACAATCCATATATACCCCTGCCTCAGGAAGAGGGCAGAAATTAAAGAAAAGACTCATTCTTGTCAATTCATCCTTCTCCCAATCATATATAAGGTTCTTCTGAGAAGTGAGTCCCATTCCTCTAGATTTGGTTTCCTTTCATAAAATCTGAATAATGTGCCACTTGTCATGCCAAAACCTTATTCTCTTCCCATCCCCAACCTTGATTTGGTGGTTATCTAAGTAGAACTCAAACAGGGGTTGTCTAAGGTCTGCAACTGAAAAACAATGTCACTCCAAAATTCTTGAGTGTTTGCAAGATGCCCTTTGTTCTGGAAACCACCTGCTTTCCTCTATCTTGTATTTGTTGCATAAAACTTTTCTCCACAATGCATTCACTTCACACCCAAACTTCTACCACCATCTGAACAATAAGCTAGCATTTACATCTTTTAATCTTCTGATGCCCAATCCTCCTTGTGCCATACTTGGTTACTTCAACCCATTTCACCAAATGGGCCTTCTTTTTCAGGTCATTCCCATCCCACAGAAAAAGCTGCTTCAATCTTCTCAATTTCTCTAACCACCCCACTAGGCATTTTGAACAAAGATAAGTAATACTGGGAGACTATTTAGGGAGTCTTTTTATAATTTAAGGGTCCATTTGTATGCTTTTATAGTTTATGACCCAAGTGATACTTTTTAATAGTTTAAAGGTCAATTTGTATGCTTTTATAGTTTAAGGGTCAAAATAATACTTATCAGTAATTTAGGGGTCTTCATACGAATAATCCTTTTCGATATCGTATTAATTTAAGGATCTAGTTGCATTTCATTTTAGGGGGAGAAAAAAAAATGGTGTATGAGCTAGTTGAAGGTATACATACAAAAACAGAAAACATGATTGTTGTTTCACTTTCACCATGCCCCCTTGTGTAGTATCCGCATAGAAAAACCTCAATAGGCTCTATTGGTTTTTGGATATTACCATTGAGAAGAAGAGTTTTCTTGAAGCTAAAGGGAATTTCTTCCAACACCATAGATTGAGTAAAGCTTTCCTTTTTAATATTCAATAGTTTGGTAGCTTGTTGTCTACATCTTGACTTGTTAACTCAAGCTAAATATTAAGCAAAGGTACTGAAGTAAATCTTAGAGCAGACTGATCGGATCAATTTTCAGTTTTCTCTAATGTTCTGTTTGTTTTGACAGGGAAAAAAAAAAAAAAAAATTTGACGAAAAGTGTTTTCTATGAAAAAAAATTGAGAAAATATTTTTTGTAAGAAAATATTTTTTCTATACTTGGTTGTGACCTTAATACTAATGTATTAGTAATTATATTTAGGGATGTAACAAAAACCAATAGAACTGAACCGACCAATAGAAACCGACTAAAATTTTAGTTTTCGATTGGTTTTTCATAATATAGAGTCTGCTTCGGTTTTGAAAATTTTTACAATGTTGCAAACTGAAGCGACCAAACATTATATTTAAATACTTCTACTATATTTTAATTTTGTGAGCATTATATGATAAAGTGACTAATATAACACACTTTTGTGATAAAACTTAGAGAAAGAGAACATTTATAGAGTAACTTTCAAACATTTTTTAAATTTATTTTTAATGTGAAATTCTATAAATTTTTATAAAATCTTTTAAAATTTCAAGAAAATTCTTTTTCTACATCAAACCGACAAAACTAAAAAACCTTACCATACATCTGTGTAGGTTTCTGAACCATCAAAATCGAAAAGATGAGTTTGGTATTAAGGCCTCGTTTGGGAACATGCTAATTTAGTAATTTTTTGGCTATTTGGCTAAAATATGAGCTAAAAAAAACTAGTATGTTTGGGATGACTTTTTGACTTTTTACGAAAAGATATGCAAAAAATAGAGAGAAAATAGAATCTTTGACTTTTTGGTATAGGTTGTTGACTTTTTGACTTTTTTAGTAACTTTTTGACTTTTTGACTAAATGGGCTAGTTCCCAAACGAGGCCTAAATTTACTCATAACACCGACCGAACAGAACCATTTACACCTCTAGTTGTTTTAGTGGCATGGGGTGGCTGCAACGGGATGGTGGTGGTGGTGGTGTTGTGGTTGACAGAAAGTGGTGTGGTAGTGGAGGTGATAATTTTGTGACATTGGTAAGATTTTACTCCATAAAACATTTTTCATTTTTTTAATTTGGAAAGTGGGGTGATTGGTTTGAAAAATATTTTTTACCGTTCAAAGTGAATATCAGTTTTTGCTTATTGTACCAAACATGAGACAACTGACATAAGTTTTTTAAAAATTATTTTCAGCTGAAACAAACGAAGATAAAAAAAAAAAAAAAAAATTAAAAAAAAAAATTTGTTTCACGTACAGAATTTCCAAGCATAAAACTTAACAAAATAATGTCAGTGATATAATAAATATTTTAGTTTAATATAAAAGCATCACAAAAGTTTATCGCCCTGCATATGGTTTTTTGTATAAAAAAAAATATGTGTGTAATATCATTCCTTCTAAGCTTATTTTATTCAAAAATAAATTCAGAAACCTTCTATGAGTTGATTGTTAGGGTCGACTCCCTAATTTGACTCTAATTAATGATACATAAATATATAGGGAAACATATAGGGCATGTTTGATTGGGTGGATTAGAGTATGGGATTAGGATTATTAATCCGTGGGTCCAATTATTCTATGTTTGTTTTAATATTTTGGTTTAGGATTATTAATCCAATGCATAATTAATCCAACAAATTTGTAGGATTATTAGTAATGGGGTAGGGGTGTGATTATTAATCCAATGGATATTAATCCAATTGGATAGTGAATACTACACTAATTTAATAAGATTATTAATACTTCACTATTAGTCTTGTGTATCAAATATGACCATAGTGTACACTATTGCTCTAAAGAGCTATCTCGCCACCAACTAAATAGCGGGTTTTTAAGGTGAAACCTATTGTCGAAAGTTTAGATTTGTATTATATCTATTTTATAATTAAAAAATAGTATAATTTTAATTTTTTAAGTTATAACTCAAAAAAGAAAAAATATATATATTATAACTAAACACGACATGAGATATAATTGAAGAAGAAAACTTTGTGAGAATTAAAATAATTTTAATATACCTCATGCCATAATGTTCAAGCCTTTGAATTTTTATCCTTGAATGATCAAATCTTGAATGTATAAACAAAACCTACTCACAGTTACAGAACCATATGAGAAAAGTGAAGGAACAGAGTTTCATGCCTATTCTATTCACAAAATAACGTCCGTGTTTGATAGCTATCACATATATATATATAGATAGGCTTGGACCCATATCCAAGTGTAACTCCTTATAACTTCCCACTATCAGGAAAGTTGTAAGGTCCCATGAAACCACCATATGGGATAGTGAACAGACGTTAGTTACTCATTAACCATTAAACTAATTAAATATATATAATATAAATAACTAAATAAATAAAACAAACATGTGACACATGGGCCACTTTATGGATATTCTTACATTCTCCCACTTGGCACATATAACACACGTTGTTGACTGTCGGGTAACTAACAAACTGATTATAGCCATTAAATAAAAATACCCAAACCTTAGAGTTATAAAACATGAATCATGGCGGTTATACTCTATCAATTAAGTATTTCCTTCCATGTATTACATTGTATCACACTCTCAACTTTATGTGGTGTCATTCTTTATGAATAATTTCTAATAAGTTATTTTGGGTCCAATGATCCCTATGGATCAATAGTCTCAATGGACTGCATAGCATCACAAATACTTTACGTACACAAAATGATACTTTTCTCTAATAATAATCAAAATGTCATGAAAAAACAAAATAAGACAACAACTAGAAAAATTATTGAGCTAACTAATCAGTCTCATACCCTCAACGTGTTTTGAAAACACCTTTACAAAAAGACCTTTGGTCATGGGATCTGCAACCATCATATCGGTACTAATATGCTCAATGTTGACTTCTTGATTCTTAACATGGTCTCGAACAGCAAGATACTTTATGTCAATATGCTTGCTTCGGCTACCACTTTTGTTGTTGTTAGAGAAGAAAACTGCAGCCGAATTATCACAGTAAACCTTTAATGGCCTAGAAATTGAATCCACAATTCGAAGTCCTGTGATAAAATTCCTTAACCAAATAGCCTGTGGGGTTGCTTCAAAGCATGCTATAAATTATGCTTCCATTGTTGACGATGCAATTATCGTCTCTTTGGCGCTCTTCCATGAAACAGCACCGCCTGCTAGCAGATAGACATATCCTAAAGTGGATTTTATAGAATCTTGACAACTCGCAAAATCCGAGTCTAAATATCCAACCACCTCAAGACAGTCAATATGCTTGTAAGTAAGCATGTAGTCCTTGGTTTCCTTTAAGTACCTCATGATTTTTTTTGCAGCCTTTCAATGTTCCATTCCTGGATTACTTTGGTATCTTCCAAGCATCCCAACTGCAAATGCAATGTCAGGTCGAGTACAAACCAGAGCATGCATTAAACTGCCTACAACAGACGCATAGGGAATGCTAACCATTTGTTCATTTTCCAAATCATTTTTCGGACATTGATTTAAACTGAATTTGTCACCCTTTAAAATGGGCACTACATTAGGAGTGCAATCACTCATCTTGAATTTCTCCAAAACTCTTTCAATGTAGGCTTTATGAGACAGTCCTAATGTCCTTTTGGACCTATCTCTGTGAATCTCTATGCTAATGACATAAGAAGCTTCACCCATATCCTTCATTTCAAAATTTTGGAAAAGAAATTGTTTAATATCATGCAATAATCCCAAATCATTAGATGCAAGTAAAATGTCATCCACATATAGAATTAGAAAAATGTATTTGCTCCCACTAACCTTAAGGTATATACAGTTGTCCACAACATTCTCTGTAAAACCATATGAAGTAATAACATTGTGGAACTTTAAATACCACTGTCGGGAAGCTTGTTTTAGTCCATATATGGATTTCTTGAGCTTGCAAACTAAGTGACTATCTTTATCAGAACAAAAACCTTCAATTGGTTCATGTATACTTCTTCCTCAAGATCCCCATTTAAAAATGTCATTTTCACATCCATTTGATGTAGCTCTAAATCAAAATGAGCTACTAATGCCATAATAATTCGAAATGAATCATTCTTAGAAACCGGAGAAAATGTATTATGATAATCGATGCCTTCTTTTTGAGTGAAACCTTTAGCTACGAATCTGGCTTTATATCGTTCGACATTGCCATTTGAGTCTTTCTTGGTCTTATAGACCCATTTACAACCAACCGCTTTAACTCCTTTAGGCAACTCGACAATTTCCCAAGCTTGATTCTTAGCCATAGATTCCTACTCTTCCTTCATGGCATCATACCATAATTTAGAATCATCCCTATTCATGGCATTAGAAAACAAAATAGGATCATCTTTAGGTCCGATGTCAAAATCTGACTCCATTGAGTATACAAAATAATCACAAGAAATTGCTGACTTTCTAGCTCGTGAGGATTTCCTTAATTCTATAGTCTCAATTGGGACTTGAGCTACAGGCTTTATGTTGATTTGTTCCTCTTGTGGTGAAAGTTCTTGAATTTGTTGATTTTCAAGAATATCGGGTTGATTATCTTAAAAGACAACCAATTCACCTATATTCATAGGTGTTGTATCCGGATCCCTGTGATTCCTTCCGCTCTATCTTTCGAGGGTAACTCCCACTAGGGTCAACTTCCTCAATAAACTTAGCATTTCTGGCTTCAACAATTCTAAGTGAATTTGAAGGACAATAAAATCTGTAACCCTTGGAGTTTTTCGTATAGCCTATGAAAAAACCACTAACTGTTCTGGGGTCCAATTTCTTTAAATGTGGGTTATACACCCTCACTTGAACTGGACAATCCCAAACGTGTAAGTGTCTTAAACTTGGCTTCCATCCTTTCCATAACTCAAAGGGTGTTTTGGGAATAACCTTGGATGGAATCCTGTTTAAGATATACACAGCGGTTTTTAAAGCTTCACTCTATAAATTTATAGACACATTAGAATAACTAAGCATGCTCCTTACCGTGTCCATAAGTGTCCGGTTCCTTCTTTTAGCAACACCATTTTGTTGTGGTGTGCCAGGCATTGAATATTGTGCAATAATGCTTTCTTCCTTAAGGAACTTACCAAATGGACCTGGTAATTGTCCCAATTCTATGTACCTCCCATAATATTCTCCACCCCTGTCTGACCTTACAATTTTAATTTTCTTTTCTGTTTGTTTCACTATCTCTGCTTTATAAACTTTAATGGCATCAAGTGCCTCGGCCTTATCAAACAAGAGGTAGAGATACATGTATCGTGTGAAGTCATCAATAAATGAGATAAAATATCTCTGACCATTCAGGCAAGGTGGAGTAAATGGTCCACAAATATCAGTGTGTATGATTCCAAGAATTTCCTCACTCCTTTTGGCACCTTTACTGGTCTTGTTGGTCTGCTTTCCCTTTATGCAGTCCACACAAGTACCGAAGTTGGTAAAATCAAGAGTTAGAAGGACTTCATCATTAACCAACCTCTTTATTCTCTCAATGGAGATATGCCCAATCTCCTATACCAAAGAATAAAGGAGGACTCATCAACAATATTACGCTTAATGCCAATATCACCATGCAATGTTAAAAGATTTTGTTCAAAAATAGGATCTAAATTTAATTTGTACAAACCATTAATTAAAGTACCAAATCCTATAGAAACAGAGTCTTTAAACAAACTAAAATTTGCACCAACAAACTGAAATTCAAATCCAAACGGTACTAGTCTAGAAACAGAAATTAAGTTTTTTGAAAAAGATGAAATGTAAAATGCATTTTCAAGATCCAAAACAAAGCCATTTTTTAAAACAAGTCCAAAAGTTCCAACAGTTTCGACGTGCGAACGCATCCCATTGTCCGAATAAATGCCTTATTCACTTCCCGTCGGTTTCCTTAGGCTAAGGAAGCCCTACATGGTATTAGCAATGTGACTTGTAGAACCCGAATCAATCTACCAATCATATTGATGAGTATTAACAAAATTAGATTCATAACACACAAGAGATATGAGATTACCTTTCCTCTCAAGCCATTTTTTATACTTGGGGCAGTCTTTCTTCATGTGACCCTTTTTCTTGCAGAAGAAGCATGCATCCTTATTGCCATGATTTTTAAATGGCACTTTACCAAGCTTCTTCCATTTCTGATTACCTTTGCCCTTTTTCCATTGCCCTCCTTTATGTGTTGTTAAATGAGCACTTTCCACTTTTCCATGCTTCAATCTCTCCTCCTCTTGAACACACATGGTCAAAAGTTCATTGATAGACTATTTTTCCTTCTGTGTGTTGTAAGAAATTTGGAATGCTCCATATTTCACAGGAAGAGAATTGAGTATGAAATTGACAAGGAATGACTCAGAAATCTCAATCTCTAAGGACTTAAGACGAGCTGCAATGTCCCTCATTTCCATAATATGCTCACGCACACTCCTAGAATTATTATTCTTCATTCCTGATAGTTTATTTATTAGGGTGCTTGCCAATGCTTTGTCAGAACTAACAAATTGCTCTTCAATAGCCCTCATGTAGTTCTTGACCTTATCAGATGGTGGGATTGAGCCCCTAATGCTCTGGCTAATATGTGACTTTATGAGCATTAGGCTTAAGCAATTGGATTACTCCCACTTATCATAAGCACTCTTTCTGCAGCAGAACTCTCGTCCATGGGTTCAGGAGGTTCATCCACACGGAGTGCCAGATCGAGGTCTATGCACCCTAATGTTAGAAGGATTTTGTCCTTCCAGTTCGAAAAATTATCACCGTTCAAGAATGAAATACGAGAAGACTCATTAGATAGTGCAGAGATAGAAATCACTGCAATTACCAAGAACATTATTAATGTTTTGAAACAATAGCTATAGTCTGAATCAACCAATGTCAAATTCAGTAACAAATCTAAACCTTCATGTGGGTAGAGGTCACTAAATTGTATTAGATTTGCTATTACTTTATAAGAAGACAAATGGGTTCCAAAATATTTAAGGAAAAGAAAACTCATACTTGTGGGTTTAGAGTGTTCAATCCCTTTAATACCTAATCCATTATCTTATTCCAATTAAATTTCATAAATAATTACTTTCCCGTGGGACCAAGAAATTATTTATAAAATATAATTGCAATGAAAAATGTCAAATTAATTTTTAACTTTATGTGATCAAAATACTGAGGATCACAATCTTTATGTCTTAAGATGCTGTGGCTACTCTTAAAACATAATAAAATTTTAAAATATGGCATAATTTATTAATGTGAGCAAATCCTTATAGTCGCAACAAATACATAATCTTTCAATGCACATAATGTATAATACATACAATCAGAGTAATATCACATGAAAAATCCCAAGACCAAACACATGTAATTCAACCTTATACCAGATTTTGCTTAAAAATTGGACCAAAATAAATTCCATAAGCCCAACACATAGTGTATTCATGCTCTTATTTCACATGAATTTTCAATGCGTAAATAATTACCTTAATGCATAAATATAATATTACATTATTTTAGATAACATGCCAATGAATTTCAAAAATTATAAAAACTAAAAGAACATGTTATAATTCACTGTATGAAATTCAATTGAATTTACTTACTATTTAAACATGCAACTATAATAAACAAAACATCTTTAACAGTATGTTAAAATTTCTTTATGAAAATTCTAGAAATAAATTCATGCCTTTTAAAATAAACCAAATAAATCCAAATAAAACATGATAATTTCTAGAATTTATACAAAATCAGAGGACACAGTTTTTTTTTATATTTTATTTTAATGTTTGTCAATAAATAAAAATCAATACTTAATGACATACAATAATTTTCCAAGATGAAATAGATTCAGAACAGGAGTAATTTTAGATGCAAATACTACAATCACATAACAGAATGAATTCTACTAATCTCTCTAAGTAATTCATCATGCAATAACTCATCTTTGATAGATATCAAATTAATATTTTAATCCATCAAGTTTCATATATATATATATATATTAAGATGAATCAAACAATGAATATTCATTATGATAATTCAAACTTTAAATAATGTTAAACTATTATATGGCACAATCACAAGTCATTTATAATGATTGCACCATGTTGACTGAAACTTCACTATTAAGTATTAGATTATCAATTTTATATTCAAAAGTATGATAGCCTGCAAGTTCCAAAATCTCATTGACAGAAGAAAATAAACAAAGGGCTAAAAGTAGAGACGTCGTATGCTCAGACTAATCAAAATATTAGGAAGCGTAAACCAAAATAATATATTATAACAAACAAAACAAATCGAACACATGAAGAAAATTATCATGTCGAAATCATAACGAAACACGAGCCCAGCAAGTGTATAAAACATAACACAATAAGATTTGGTCTCCATAACATACAATAACGCTAAACAACAAGGACAGAAGGTGGCTCTGATACCAATTGTGAGAATTAAAATAATTTTAATTCAGAAAGAAGAATACCTCATGTCATGATGTTCAAGACTTTGAATCTTTATCCTTGAATGATCAAATCTTAAATGTATAAACAAAACCCAGAACATTTTTACAGAACCATATGGGAAAAGTGAAAGGAATAGAGTTTTAAGCCTATTTTATTCACAAAACAACGTCTGTGTTTGATAACAGGCATATATATAGATATGTTTGGACCCATATCCAAGTGTAACTCCTTATAACTTCCCACCATTAGGGAAGTTGTAAGGTCCCATGAAACCACCATATGAGATAGTGAACAGACGTTAGTTACCCATTAACCATTAAACTAATTAAATATATATAATATAAATAACTAAATAAATAAAACAAACATGTGGCATATGAGCCACTTTATGGATATTCTTACAAATTGATCATAACTTTAAAAAAAAAATAAAAATGGCATAATTGAAAATGTATATGACACTTTTTTTTTTTGAAGAAATGTATATTAGAATTTCCTTCCCTAATAATATATTCAACAATGCTATTGGAGTAGCACATGCTCAAACCGAAATACTCCATTTGACCTCATATTTTTGCCTTCGTAGAAGGATTTGAATCGAATTTGAATTTGCTAAAGTTAAATAACTCAATTTCACTGGTAAAGTTTGTATATTGTGGAACTGATTTATATTCATACCAATGATCTGAATCGTTTATTTTATCTAAGAAGTTGAAAAAAAACATGTATGTAAAAAATTAAGTTTATTAGATATAACTAATCACATGATCAAATCACATATATTCTTAAAAATATGTAAACCCTGCAGATAAAAATAATCTAATAATATGACATTTTATATCGAATCAACTTGATTTTTCGTGTAGGCAATTTTCTTAGTTGTATAAGATGAACGGTTTAAATTACCTAAATAGTCTAAATTTGTGAAGTTGAGATCTTCGTCTTTAATGAATCTGGACTCATTTGAATCTTTTCCATCTAGTCATTATCTAACACTTAATTTAAATGTCATATTTTAATAATTAATCATTATTATATTCTATAATCTTTAAATTAAATACTAAATAATATGTAAATGAAAAAACGGTGTTGAAAAGAATCCCCTACATTGTAAAAGATGGACGATATTCAATGATTTTGTATTTCCAAAGTAACGCCCACTTGCAACAGCTGTGATAAGTAATAATGCAATAATCACAAATGGGCCAAGCTTCTTGGAGAGAAGCAATTCAACGATCCAGTTTGCTATATGAATCCATCACTGACTTCATCTCAATAATTTTAATTGAATTTTTTTATTAAGAAATTTTTTTATGTCAAAAACCAAGATGGTCCACTCCATTTTAACCTCATTTGTTTAAAAAAATAGATGGATTACTTGAAATCTTGTTGTCTAATAATTATCTTTTAGATAAACCTGATCAAATCAATTGTCTTTCGATATATGATCAATTTGATTTTTTGTATAAATAATTTATTTGGAAAATCTTACAAGATGAATAATTTAAATTGTTGAGATGCTTAAAGTGAACTGCATTAGGCTATGTTTGAGATAATATTTTGGGCTAAAATAGCCTATAGTATAAAATTGGCTATTTTATAAAAAAAGAATAAAATGTCACATCTAATCCATAATTATTTCATTTTTTTTTTTATAAAAGTCAAAAAAACTAAAAACTCTATCCCAAATGAGACTTTTTAGTCCGAGAGGCTTAGTTTGGCAAGTGGCTATTTTAGCCTAAAAGTTAAAAAGTTACTAAAAAAATCAAAAGGCCAACAACTTATACCAAAAAGTCAAAGATTTCATTTTCTCTCTACTTTTTGCACATATTTTCGTAAAAAACCAAAAACTCATTCCAAACATACTAATTTTTCTTACCTCATATTTTAACTAAAATACCAAAAAATTACTAAAATAGCCTGTTTCCAAACAAGACCTAAAATAGTCAAAAAAATCAATTCACATCTCAAACGACAGCGTAGACCATCCAATTAAAATACCCAACATAAGAGGATCAAAACCGCAAGTGAATATATAGTAATAGGGTGATGCTACTTAACAAAACACATGGTTTCTACCATCGTTGACATAATTAAACCCCAAATTCTTTAGAATGGAGGACGTTGTATATATGGGTAAGAGTTCTTAAACGCAAATGAATCCCCCCCACCCCCCCACCCAAAAAAAAAATAAAACAGATTGTCCAGCAAATGTAAATTTCAAAAACAAAATACTTATTATAATTTCCACAACAGAGAGTGAGAGGTTGTTTGGTTGGGTCTAAGAAGCCGAGAATGACATGCACATTGGAGGATAAATTTTGGCTAAAGAAAGAACCGAGGCAGGCAGTATCCACAGCCCTTCGCCGCATATCAACCCAGATGCAACCACCGGTACCATCAACTCCGCCTTCTTTGGGTTAATTTTTTGCCACACAATCACAACCAAAGTCCCCACACACAAATCAACTGCAAAATAGCCTCCTGATAGAAATGGCACCGCCATCGCCATTGGCAGTGGCATCCATTTCCCAATCTTCGGAGGACAAATGTCCTTCACCAAGTTTATCCCAACAGCAAAGGCGAAAAACCCACCGCACAGCTGTAAACAATGATTAGGCAAAGCCGATAACCCTTCAACTGCTAGAATCGCCATGTTTCTGTAAATAATCGCGAAAGGAGCCTTGTATTCTCCGTTTGGGTCTCCAACATTGAACGCCTTGTAAAAGAGGAAGAAGCTGAGAGGAGATACGATGCAGCCAATGGCCGTGCCAATGGCCTGGTTCACGAGCATGGCTCGTGGGGATGTGAGAGTGAGGTGTCCGGTTTTCATGTCTTGCATCAGAATGCAAGAAACTGAAATAACCGATTTAATGAGCCCGCAACCTGCTAGCCCTGCCACCACACCGTGTTCTTTGCCTGCTAATGCCGCGAGGATAAAGAGGCCAACTTTACAGTAATTGAAAGCCATGTTTATGTCTGTTAAACCAGCTCCATATGCATTGCAAAAGGCTAAGGCCGGAGCGAAAATGTAGGCTAGGATCACAAAATACCATTTGAGCTCCGGGAATATGAAGGGGATTGCGATTGCTGAGATGACAATGAAGAGACCGTATCCACTGGCTCCTATCCACATGGGAATACTTTCTCTGATGAAGATTTCGTTCTTTTTTAGTTCGTCACCCGACTTGTTTTGATCACCCGCAGCTGCAGCCAGAAGATAATAATTTGTTAGTCAACACATATAGCAGTGTGGTATTTCTTAATATTATAATTAGTGAAAAAGGTTGATAGATGAAATATTGTATTAGATGATCGAAAAATATTAGACGGTATAATAAATAGTGATTGATGAGGAAATCTGACCACGTGGTACTCCGGGTACAGCGGTTAGACAAGGGCCGGATTTAGAATTTGAGGTTTGGAGGATAAAAGCACATGTAACTTTTCATTAAAAAAATTATTATAAAATTTTAAATTTTGATTTATATTTGCACAAAAAAATAAATAATATTACTATTAATCGGACATTCTTTGTCAAATAATTGAGAATAAAAATATAATTTGACATATCTCTTATTTAAATTAACTTAACAAAATATTAACTATTATGTCTCTATCTAAGTAAAATTAATTATTTGAAAATATTGTAATTGCCACTTTTTTTTTTTTTTAAATATATATAAAAACATCTATGATAAACTCGACGTCAAAACCTTAATTAATATATTTTTCAATAAATATAATCAAGTAACTTGTTACAAAATCATCTTATATCTTATTACACAGTCTAGTTTTGAAAGAAAAAATTATAATTGAAAAAGTATGTTGTTGTGAGCATAATGTTAGTTCATTTCAATAAGTGATATTAAATTTCATTAACTTATTTTAAGAATGTCATGTTAAAGTAGACAATATTTTTATTTCCAGAAGATAATTCTATTTCTAGAGGCTGAACAAATAAGAATTAATGCAAAATAAGATGCATAAGCAAATTAAAATGTGATTTATAAAAGAAAAAAAATGATATATAAACAAAAAACAAGAATAATAACAAATAGAAATAAATAAAATGATACAAGTAACTTTAAATAATATAGAAATATAACAAATAATACAGATAACAAATAAAATAGATCAACATTTTATAAAACTCAATTTAGAAATTATTTTAAAAATTTTGTAATGTAAATAGTTTAGAGTATGTGAACTACTGAAATTTTGGAAATGCAAAGTATTCCAGTTTAAAATTATTTTACCACACACACACACACACACATATATATATATAAGTATGTTTTTTCCTTTCTTATGTGACACATTCTAAAGGCTTACTTTTTTTTCTAAAAAAACACATCAACATCTCTTTTCCATTTGCATATATATATATATATAAATCTACGCAAACTCAATTTCAATTATAATAAGTAATTTTATATGAACTTTATTTGAGAAATATTTATTTTTCATATGTTTTTCATCGTATATTTAGTTGTGTCACTATCAGATATCTTTTATATAGTTGATATTTTAATTTAATTATTATGATATTTGAAAAAAAAATCTCAATATACAAATAAACAAATAAGACAGAATGTATTTAATTATGTACATCGCACCAATCAAATTAATTTTTTATATATTTTTTATTTTTTTCTATCTTATTGATGTCTTAATATTAATTTATATTTAATTTTTATCTAACATGAAATTATTTATTACAAAAAATATTATATTTAATTTAAATTCTATATACATATATACAATATATATGAATAATTTAAAAAGACTACTACAGAAAAAAAATTAATAATCTAAATAATTAATTTATGTATTTTCTTCTTAAGCCAATCACAACATATTTATATTTAATCTTTTAAATAAATTTTGTGTAGTACTATTTCTATATATTTTTAGTTTTATATTACTAATTCTATTTCTAATTTAACTATTATTTTTAATATCAAAATGAGTATTTATTTTACCATCTTATAATTTAATAT
Source organism: Camellia granthamiana (assembly GCA_036172215.1). NCBI lineage: Eukaryota > Viridiplantae > Streptophyta > Magnoliopsida > Ericales > Theaceae > Camellia > Camellia granthamiana. The sequence goes on along the minus strand of CM069916.1, from coordinate 67,054,961 downwards.
ATATCATATAAAATCATTATATGATAATTACACTTTTATAATATAATAGAACTAAAATTATCAACAAAAAAAAAAAAAAACAACAAATAATTTAACTAAATTATTATATATAAGTATTCAGGTAACATTTTTATAGAATGATAAGGTTAAGATTATTAAAATAAATACTTTAAATTTAAATTTTATCTTAAATTAAAATTAATATTATTATTTTGTAACACATATCATAATATAAAATATCATCACATTAAGTAAAGTTAACTTCACTGTGATTTTATGTCAGACATCATATTTCTAAAAATGATTTACATATATACGTGTAGCGTTCAATTTGATATTAATTGATTAAAATAATGAAACTCATATTTTTTTTGTTAAGTTTTTAGAAGATAAATTGACAAATATCAAATCATAAATAGTGTGGAATATTATTTTAAAGAATAATGATTCATCGAAAATAATTTTGTATATTTAAGGTACTATTGATGTTTCTTAAATAATTTATAAATAAAAATTTTGAATTTATAATATTATTGATAACGCACCCTCATGAGCTTTGCCAGAAAAGATATGCAAAAATAATTTGTCTCAAATAAAAATTTTGCAATTATTATTAAGTGTCACATAATTAATCAGAACCCCTTTGAGAACTAAAATTATTAAGGTTACAAAATTTTTGTGCCTCATTCCCTTTGAGGACAATATTTATGATTTGAATTTATAATTTTTTATGTATCAATGTGAATAACTCTTACGATCTTACTGATATAAACATAAATCTTACCTTTGAGTCAACCGACATTAAATACTTTTTCGTGTAATAAAATACTTAAATATTGTCATATAAAAATATTATAATAGATCATATCAAATACCACTTGAAGTATAATTAAAGACCAGATGTATCACTTAGACATAACAAAAAAAATAAGAAATTAGCAACAACCCTTAAATTAATAACCAAAATAATATATCATGAGTTATAACCAGGTCATAATTTATATATTATATAATTTTTTGTTGTTTTTATTTTTTATTTTTTAAAAATAATTTGATACAAGTGGAATTCATAACTTTTGATAAATTTGATTAACATAAATAAGGTTTTGATTTTATGTTGAGAATACGCATTTTTTTAATTAAATAAAAAACTTTGAAAAAATTATTTTTATAAGCTTATTTTACATAGGATCATATACAGTGACAAAAATTTCCATCAGCTATTCACAAAATTAAATAAATTTATTATTTTTTTGTCTATCTTAGTCATATTTTATTACTAATTTATATTGAATTTCCTATTTAACAAGAAGTTGTTTATTAAGAAAGATTTATATTTAAAGGTTTATATTTAATTTGAATTTTATATAACTATATATATAATCATATACAATATATATGTAGAAACAGTATAGTAAGGATACTAAAGAAAAATCAATACTCAACATAATTAATGAATCTATTTGTTTTTTCTTAATCCAACCACAACATACTCATATTGAATTTTTAAAAAAATTTGATATAATTCCCATTTCTACATATTTTAATTTCCAAATGAATAAAAAAATTAAAAAATTAGAATCACTTTCATTTTTGTATTATTAATTTTTTTTCCAATTTAACTATTATTATTAATTTGAAAATGAGTGTTTATTTTACTATGTTATAATTTAATTCATATAAAATCGTTATATATATATTTCAGTTATATAGCATGATAGAGTTAAGGTTATTAAAATACATATAAATAATTAAAATAAAATTATATATATTCAAGTAACACTTTTATAACGATATGGCTAAAATTATCAAAATAAATAATTAAAATTATTACTTAATTTTAAATGACTTTTTTTCTCTAATTTAATCACTATTTTTAATATTAAAATTAGTACTTATTTTATTATCATATATATTTAAAATACAATTTCATAGTTCAACCGAACGAAAATTACATTGCATATTTCGTAATATTTTTTAATTATATTATAATAAAATTAATATTATTCTTTTGTAATGCATAAATTGTAAAATATTTCTAAAATAACATATATAAATTATTTAATTTAATTTGATAAAATATTGTTTTAAAAAAAATTATACCGTGCATTGTATGGGTCAATTGCTAATTAATTACTAGTATAATATACATAATTTTTAAAAAATTTGGGAGTATGACTGTCCCTAACCATACCTTTTTGGATGCATCCTTAAATAAGATTTGAATCCAGACATCATCGTAGTTTTAAAGTAAATAAGTGTATTTTTTATCTGTTTGGACAAAAAAGTTGAGAAAAAAAAATAAATGTTTAGATTAATTTTTTGACTTTTTATGAAAAAATCTATATTAAAAAATTTATATAAATAAGTGTATAGGAAAAATTATTTAGTAGCCCGCACAGTACCTAGGCATTGTAGTCGAATGGTGAGGAGATAGAAAATGATTGTCTCCTTTTCGGGCTTAAATTAGACGGTATTGTTCGGCCCGTGTGGACCCACCACGAGTCCCGTTTTGCTAATCGGAACTGTCAATATGTAGAACTCGTCGAGTACTATATGTTTGTAAAAAATCACGTTGATCGGATATGGATAGCTACTTAATCGTGTAAGTTTTTTGTCAACAGTTAACTATAACACAATATATTTTTTATACAAAACCGATTTAATCATATAGCTATCCATATCCGATTAACGTGAATTATTATAGCCATATAGTACTCGACGAGTTCTACACATTAAACGGTTCGGATTATCAAAATGGGACCCGTAGTGAGCCCCCATTGACCCAACATTATCCTTAAATTTAATAAATATATATACCTAATTTTTTTTTTCCTTTGACAGTCTTTCCATCAATTCTCAGTACCAGTCACGTCTTTGTATTAAAATGTATACTAAATTAAATTTTTTATATTTTTAATTTGTGAATAGTGATAACTTTTTAACTTTTTTACTAACTTTTTGACTTTTTAAATTTTTTTTCAGAGATGCCACACTAGGCAATATCTAAGTCAATTGGGATTAGGCGTTGTGGGCATGCAAAGCAAGTAATCAAGATGAAGGAATTATGAAACAAGCCAAACAGAAAAACGTAATGAATACTTTTATTTTATTGTTTTGCCGATAAAATAAAATAAAATAAAAAAGAATTATAACACATTGGAACAAAGAAACAAATTTACAAAAAGATGTGGGGGATAAAAAAAATTTACAAAAAGATATGGGATCCAACTAATTTTGTGATAGGGTGCAAGTAAAAAACTATGGGAGTGCAACTGTGACTTGCATCCCTCCGTATTTGCGGGAAAAAAAAAAAAAAAAAAAAAAAAATTCTGTAAACACCCCCAAAAAAAAGCATAAAAGCTTTGGTTTGAAATGTTGGATGGACGTTGAAGAGTTTTTTAGCTTTTACCTGGGTTGATGTTCCTTTGTTTGAATCTGACATGGACGTTTAAGAATGTGATACAAATAATCTTGACAAAACTGTAGAGCCCATCACCTAAGAGAAGAGCAATGGAGAGAAAGATCTGCATGCCAAGAAAGATGATGATAATTTCATAAATAGAGAGAGAGAGAGAGAGAGAGAGAGAGAGAGAGAGAGAGAGAAACCTTGTAGCCATTCAAGCTCTGCATGCTGCTTTCAGGTATATTGGCCGGGAACCATTGTCCTTTAAGCTTACCCATTAGTGGCCACATGATACCCCATGAAATCACAGCTCCAAGAAGAGTTGATATGTTCACAATTGGGGAACAGATCATTCCAGTTCCCACGTAAGTCATGCTAAAATCGAAGTAGAATCTACCAAACACAAAGACCAATCATCAATCGCAAATCAGCAATATCAAATTGAAAAACTAGAAAGGGAGAAAGAGAGAGACATGCATGCATAATTGCATATAAAAAAATTAAGAAAAAGTCTAGGAAGACAAAAACGAATTACAAAACCGAACAAATTCTGTGATCGATATCAGTGTTTCTAAAAGAACTGTAGAGCTAATGATCAACACATACGTATTCCTCCATGCTTTTAACCCAAAAGTAGGGAACTGTTGAAACCCGCAAACTTCTTTTCCAGTGTAAAGCCACTTGAAAAAGGCCCACAAGAAACTCATTGAGAAGAATTTCGTGAACCCGCGTACTTGCTTTCTACAAAATTATCATCATAAAGTTAAATTTATGATCATAAAAAAAAAAATATCATGACAAAATTGCAAAAATAGAGATGAAGGGTACTTACTTAGCTGTCTTCTCTCCTTGATTATGAAATCCATTAATGAGAGTCGCGGTTGCCATGCCACTTGGATAAGTCAATTTGTAATCGATTATCAAGATCTGTGTGACCAGTTGGGAACTACTATGAATGATAATCTCTATTTAATTAAGCACTTGCACAAAATATAATGTAAATTGGCTTTATTTTTACAGCAATGCTAGGTATCATAAAAAGTCTTTCATAAAAAAGATCATGAAAGATTTGTGATCTTTGGATTATACTTAGAATAAAGCACCACACATTAATCAAGGTAATTTAAAGATTACAAATATTTCATAATCATTTTCCTAAATTTTTTTTCATAATACCTAACATTTCTCTTTATCTTTAAAACCATGCCCGTGAATATACATATGCAACTAGTAGTACTAGTATATAGTCAAACCAGCCTAAACATGGCTTCATGGATATTGAGAATAAAATCTCGTTTTTGATGAAAAGTAATTCTAAATTTGCTTTCAACCTTACTGTTGTCTACAAGTGGTATTACATTTACACTAAATAGACTTCCAAATAAACAAAAATTAAGCTCCAAAATTAGAATTATGAAACTCTGATTTATAGACATAAAAACTGACAATATAGAAGTCTGTTCTTGGCAAATATATGAAAATCTTATTAACAAATATAAAATTTATATAAAAAATCTTGTTACAATGATGTGGTGGCATTTTTATAATACTAATAAGTTATTTTGATGGGTTTTTTTAGTTTAAAATGAATGGTTGTTGATTTGTGATATCATTTTATATGTATTTTCTATCATTACTGTTTGCTACATATTTTGTACAAGTCAATCACAGTTAAACACATGGCAGGATGATGATAATACGGGAAAACAATTCAAGTCTTCAATCATAATCATACACGTGGCAGTTAGTATTGGTTATTGTGGATTTATATAGTATGGAATCAGCAAAGAGGTGCAAGATGACGTGGCCTTAACAGTTATTCATATTTAAATTCAAATATTAGGAGGGAAGCCTAACTGTGAAGAAACATGATCAGCAATCATGGAGGGATGATTCGACGGTTAAAAGCTCATTTCGACGGTTACCATTGAAAATTATAAATAGCAGAGAATGTCCCAAAAAGGAGCTCCAGACTCGGATTCAAAAAATCATTTTTATTTACTTTATTTTCTTTCCAGTTTTTATATTTCTTGTTCTTTACATTCCTGTATTTCAAATTCCTACACTGCACTTCATTCATAGAAATAGTTTCAAGTAGTTTGTCGCGATAAAGCTCTATGAGGTTGATTCAAATATTTGTAAGTCTTCCATTTTACTTAATGAAATGCTACAATTGTTCGTCATTTAATCATTGTTTGCTTAATCCTCCTAAACAAAGCCACCAGTAAAAGTCCTCTTCATTGAGGCTGAAAGAACTAAAACACAATCGTCTGATAATTGGTTGGCAATTAATATTCTGTAAGGACTGATTGATCCTTGCTAGCACGCTCAAAATCACAATAATAACCTTTTTTGGCACGCCCAGTGGGACTCATTGAAATGGCTAGACGTAGGAGACAAGGAAAAAATGAACGCTTGGAAGAAGGCATGGAAGGAGAGGAAGAAATGCCTAATTCAGAGGATAATGTGATAATATATCCTGTGGAAGTACCTGTTTTATCAAAACCTATGGTCGAACAGACTAGCATTTCAGAACAAGTACCACATATTCAAAATATTGGACGAGGCTAAGGAATTGGACCATCCAATGTTTCATCTACTCAGTTAATGAATCCATGAGGCGGCCTAGTAGATGCTATGGGACAGCAGTTAATGACCATAATGGAAAGGTGGGCAACATCCTTCATGGCTTGAATGAATACCCATCAAACAACAAACACAAGACATATGGAGAAAATTTCTAATGTCCCTCAACAAAGGTTAGCTAGAGATAAACAGCCTATGCAAAATAATGGACATTCTAATGGTCAAACTAGTAACCAAAACTAGGAAAGACCATCACCTCAATCTTGATATGAACCTCTTTCGAGACTTACAACAATCAAAATGCCTCATTACTTAACAATGAAGCCATACAAATTGGTGGATTTGGCCCAACACAAGAAAATGGCATAAGAATGTTTCCAAATCCCATGTTCAAAGCCATACCTGGCACAAGGGAGTTCACTAATCCTTTGTTCGAATTTATACCTGGGGGTTGGAAGGGTTCCCTACAATTGGAAGAGACACAACATCTGTTCCAACACCTTTCACAAGTTCTTTCGCAGGACAGGCTCAGAGGGGTTATCCATACCCTCAACAGCAGCCAGCACTACAGGGACAACCAGTCCCAAATGTGCCACTTTATGGACCAAGAGGACCTCAGGCACAAGGTTGTCCACCAAATCCTGTGTTTGTTCCTCCAATAGTAGTTCAACAAGCACAAAATATGATTTCTAGGGACCAAATTGCTGACTGTGGACCGATGGCTCGGGGGGTTCAAACTCCTGTGTATAGGAAACCATATCCAGAATTGGTAGATAGGGTACATGAATATCCAAGAAGATTTAGGATACCAGACTTTGCTCTTTTTTATGGGAATGGAAACTAGTCAACGGTGGAGCATATTGTTAGATTCGCTGCTCAATGTAGTGAATTTATCAATAATGATTACATGAAGTTGAGATTGTTCCCAAATTCTCTAACTGGGGCAGTCTTTGTATGGTATATTAACCTTACACCTGACTCTATCCAAACTTGGCAACAGATGAAGGAGGCATTTCATGCCCAATTCTTCCAAACGGAGCCAGAGGTTTCTATGGCAAACTTGGCAAGGTTGAGTCAAAGGCCTGATGAAAAGGCTGCTCAATTTATTGTCAGATTCAAAAAAGCATGAAACAAATGTAAGATTGTCCAACTAGAGCCTGAGTTCGTGAGATTGGCTCAAAATGGTCTATAGTTTAAGTTTCGAAAGAAGTTTGACTCAACTGAATTTAGAGACTTAGTGGAACTGACCTATAAGGTGTCTAGGTATGAAGCATTACTAGAAGAAAAACAAGATCGAAGTAATGCATCATACAAAACGTACTATAGAGATCCTAATTATGAGATTGATGCTGTAGAGATTGTAAGGAAAGAACCTGTGATCTGTGAAGCATTAATTCATAAAGACACAACAATAGACCAGCAGTTTAAAAAGAAAGACCTTCATAGGAAATACTCTTTCGATTTAACAAAGGCATATGACATTTTTGGTCATTTGCTTGCTACAAACTTCCTGAAGTTACCAAAAGGAGTCAAAATTCTGTCTCCAGAGGAACTTAAAGGAAAAGTGTATTGTAAATGGCATAATTCTTGGTCTCACTTAACTAAAAACTGCATTATTTTTCGAGATAAGATCCAAGAGCAGATTCGAAAGGAATTTAAAATTCCAAGCTAAAGATGAAAAGGCCATGGGGATTGACACTAATCCATTCCCAGAAATTGGAGAAGTGGCAGCCAATGTTATTGTGCCAGACTTTTAGAACTTGTCCTTGAAAGAATTGGAAGAGGTCAATCTGCAAATGCATGTTGCCAGCCAGACTACTGTCAAGAAAGATGCTAGAAGTTTACCAGCTATTGGACAAGGTTTCCCAGACCAGGGGGAAGACTCTGATGAAGAGGCACTAGATGATGATTCTTTAGAGGCAGCTGTCATGCAAAGAATGTGTCCCAAATGCAGGTTGAGCTACAAGTGGGTGAAAGAGCTTCCGATTAATGGGAAACAATTTTACAAGGATGTGCAGAGGCGTCCTAAACCAACCAGTGCTTATAACAAGAGGCCATATCCAACTAGTATTAGGCCGCAGCCATTAGTGGTTGAGCCAATAACCGCTAGAGTACACTCCAAAGGCAAGAGACCTTTACATGAATCTAGACCACCTAACTATTATAGAATGGAGGGCAATTATCCTGAAAGGAGACCTGAAAGGAGTTCAAGTTATGAGATCAAAGTTAGGGATTGGCCCCCTAGACCAGCCTCACACCGGATGGAAAGTGGCCACCTTCATGAAAGGCTTGAATTGGGCCCAAAACAGAGGGTCAGGACCAAGCAGTGGCCTTCACAGCCAGCTTTGAAGATGGTTTCGAAGGAAGAAAAAGATAGTTCAACAACTAGGTTAGTAGGTTCATGGGTACCTGGGGTCCCAGATTGGTTTGTCATGCAGAAGAAACCTAGGAAAATGTCTACCCAAAGAAATGTTGTTGGAGACCAAGGTAGGATGGTTAAACCTCCTTTGGTGGCTCTAAATAATTGGGTGTTACTTAAACATCCAAAAACAAAGGAACCAAATATGGTCCCAGTGATTTCTAGGTCCCAAAAGAGGAAGATCCAGTGAAGGTATACTCAGTACCAGAAGGATCAGAAACAAAGCGGAGAAAGTTCTTTATTGGTCCAGCCAAAGGGCCAGGCAGAGGGAGAAAAAAGTTCAAAGTTAGATCATAATCCAAAATCGACTCCTCAAGACAAAAGAAATTGCAGCAGAGAGCAATTGACCAAAGTTCATTCCGAACTAAAACCCAAAGAAAGATCCAGTTTGGCAGGATTGGAAAAAGCTTTGATGGAAAGTGATAGTGAGACAGAGGGAAAAGTTGGCCTAGGCCAAAGGAAGAAGATAGTTGAGGAAGAAATGTTCGAAGCCTTTATGGCTGAACAGACATTTTTGGTCAAAAAACCAGCAGAAATAGACCATTCAAAAAAAGTTACTAGTACTGAAGTGCCAGAATGCAGCATGGAAGATGCTTCTGAAGTAATTAAACAAGTTGGCCAGGAAGGGAAATAGGTACAGCCAGTCATCCAATTTGGCTCGTTTCCTCCAGTATCAATGAATATGGTACATATACTACCACAGGAATTCCAAGCTGAAGATAAAAATCACGAAGGTCAGGAAATTGACCCAATTCCAGTTTCTAGTGAAGACTAACAAGTGAGTATGGTGCAAGATGAATCTGAAGTGGCCATACCAATGGAAACTGGAGATGAGAGTGAGGAAGAGGTGAGTATTAACCTCTCATACCTTTTTGAGTATCCCATGATATCCATGACACAGTATGTCAAACCCTTGTATATCAAGGCCTTCTTCGATGGGATACAGATGAACCAGGTATTAGTGGATAATGGGGCAGCAGTAAACCTACTTCCGAAATCTTCTTTGAAGAAACTAGGAAAGAGGAATCCCAGACTAATCCCAACCAGTACAACCATTGCTAGTTTTGCTGGAGACAAACAGATGGCTCAATGCATTTTGCCCATCAACCTGAGTGTGGGAACCAGGGACTGCATGATAACATTCTTCATTATCGACAGCAATGCCAAGTATAATGCTCTACTTGGAAGGGATTGGATTCACACCAACAAATTTGTGCCTTCCTCTTTACATCAGAAGATCATGATGGCATTGTGTAATGAAGAGACAAAGGAGATCAATACAAACCCTCAACCCTTTCATAGCTTGTGCAGATTTTGCAGAGGCCAAATTGTATACTAAAGGAGTGACACCACTTAATATACTGAGAAAGCCTGATGGATCAGCCGAAGTGACGGCTGATGAAGAATTAGCACACCTAAAGCACTTAGTTCAGGAAAGTGCTGATGAGAAGTTTGTCACTAAGGATGACAATGATGCTTGGTTGTAGACAAAAAAATGGAACCCAGGAGGCCAGATCTTTAACTTTGGTTAAATTCTCAATATTGGACGTAAAATCAATAGTCTAGAAGATACAAGAGCAAGAGAAAGAAGCCATGATAATTAGCTGCAAGTAGGAGCAGCAGCAGGTCAGGTTTCTAGCCTTGGACAAATACTGCGCATTAGACATTGAAACAAAAATCCAGGAGATACAGGAAGAAGAAGCCTTATGGACAGACTTTGTCTATAAGAATGAAGGCAAAGATGTTGAATCAAAGAAACTAGGAGCAGGACAAAGCAAGAAGTTTGCTTCGAAGACAAAAAAAAATAAAAAAAGAAGCATCAGTGAGTTGCCAGATGCAAGATCCTTTGGAAGAAGTGAACTTAGGGGAAGGTTTCATACAGTAGCCCACCTACATTAGTGCTTGGTTAAATGCTCTTGACAGGGATCAGTTGTTAGTGGTCTTGAAGAGATATAAAGATTGTTTTGCATGGTCTTACAACGAATTATCAGGATTTGATAGGTCATTAGTAGAACATAGGCTCCCTATGAGGCCTAATTTCAAGCCATACAAGCAAAAACCAAGGATGAGTCCAAAAGTGATTCAAAAGGTCAAGGAGGAAATTCTCAAGCTCCTCAAGGCAGGCTTTATTAGGACAGCCAGATATGTTGAATGGCTATCCAATATTGTGCCTGTAGTTAAGAAGAATGGTAAAATGAGGGTATGCATCGATTTCAGAAACCTGAATTTAGCAACTCCAAAAGATGTGTACCCCATGCCCATAGTAGATTTATTGGTGGATAGTTCAGTAGGGCACAAGATTTTATTAATGATGGATGGGCACTCTAGTTATAACCAAATTTGCATTGCAGAAGAAGATATCCACAAGACAACATTCAGATGTCCTGGAAATATTGGCACCCTCGAATGGGTTAAAATGCCATGTGGCCTAAAGAATGTTGGGGCTACATATCAAAGGGCTATGAACACTATCTTTCATGATCTCATTGGAGGATATTTAGAGTGTTACATTGATGATATTGTAGTGAAGTCCGAATCCATGGAGGAACATTTGTTTCACTTGGAAGCAGCTTTTAAAAGAATGAGAAAATTCAAATTAAAACTTAATCCTCTAAAATGTGCTTTTAGCGTATCAGCTGGAAACTTCTTGGGCTATGTAGTACACAAGAAGGGAATACAGATTGATCAGAATAAAGCCAAAGCTATCATTGAAGCCAGACCTCCATCAAGTAAGAAAGAATTACAAAAATTCCTTGGACAGGTTAATTTTCTTCAAAGATTCATTTCTAATACTGTAGAGAAAACTAAAGTATTTTCTTCCTTATTAAGGCTGAAAGATGAAGAAGAGTTTGTGTGGACAGCAGAGCATCAAACTGCTTTCGAAGGAATCAAAGCCTACTTGGCCAACCCTCTAGTGTTAATACCACAAAAAGGTGATAAGCCCTTGAAGTTATATATAGCTGTAGCAGAAGATTCACTGGGAGTTTTCCTAGCTAAGACAATGAAGAAGGCAATGAGCAAGCAGTTTATTACTTTATTAGGTTTCTAAATTCTTATGAATATAAATATTCAGCTGTAGAAAAGCAATGCCTTGCATTGTATTTTGCTGCAATGAAATTAAGATACCATCTTTTGCCTACAACTGTCTTAGTAATTGCAACCACAGATTTGGTTAAATATATGTTATCTAGATCTATGCTGAGAGGAAGAATTGGCAAATAGATACTAGCTTTATCAAAATTTCATCTAGAATATGTCTCCCAAAAGGCAGTAAAATGACAAGTTTTAGCTAACTTCTTGGCAGACCATCTATGTCAAACAGAAAGCCAAGAGATAATGGAACTTGGTATGGTCAGTATTGAATCATGGCAAATGTGGTTTGATGGATCAAAAGCCAATGGTCTAACTGGAATTGGTGTGGTGCTTAAGTTACCACTAAGGGTAGAAACCACACATGGTTTCAGAGTGGATGAAATTACTTGTTCCAATAATCAAGTTGAATATGAAGCTTTAATAGTGGGACTCAAAATACTTATTGGATTACAAGTTCATGCAGTTGATATATTTGGAGATTCCCAATTGGTAATTAACTAGGTGAAAGGAATTTTCAAATGTCAAAGTATAAGCATGTTACCATACTATATTGTTGCATTACATTTGCTTTCTCAGTTTCAGATAGCAAATGTAACTTATATCCCAAGATTCTTAAATAATAAAACTAATGATGTGGTTAAAAAAGTTTCGAATTTCAAGAGAATGGATAACACTCAAAGGAACATAAGCCAAACAACATATCAAAAGGTAATACTACCTTTGAATAGAAAGAATATGGTCTTAGAGGTCAATCATAATGACTTATAAGAACAAGATTAGAGGCGTCCAATAATGCAGTATCTAACTGGCCCATTTTCGAAAGCCAGCAGAAAAATCAAATTACAATCCATGCAATACATAATGTATGGTAATGCTCTCCACAAAAGGGAGGTAGATGGGTTATTATTGGAATGTTTAGGTCCAAAGGAAGTATTGATAACCATGGCTGAGGTTCATGAAGGCATCTGTGGTGCTCATCAGCCTGGTGTGAAGATGAGATGGCTGCTTCGAAGACATTCCTACTATTGGCTAACCATCCTTAAGGACTACATAGAATATGCTAAAGGTTGCAAGGCATGCCAAAAGCATGGCACAATAAGGCATGTACCCATAACTGATCTGCATGCGGTTGTGAAGCCTTGGCCATTTAGAGGATGGGCTATGGATATGATAGAGAAAACACACTCACCCTCTTCAAAGCATCATTGTTTCATCTTAGTGGCTACAAATTACTTCACTAAGTGGGTCGAAGTTAAGCCATATAAAGCTGTAGACCAGATCGAAATTATTGGATTCATTAAAGATCCGATCCACAGATTTGGCATCCCACAGACTATAACTGTTGATAATGGGACTGTATTTGATAGGAAGATGGTAAAGTCTTTTGTGGAAGAGTTTGGAATTAGCCTTGCTAATTCTACCCCCTATTATGCACAAGCCAATGGTCAGGCTGAATCATCCAATAAGTCTTTGAAAAAAGAAATACAGAAAGTTATGGAAGACAATCCTAGGGATTGACATAACTTGTTGTTGGATGTATTGTGGGCTTATAGGACTTCTCCAAGATCAAGTATAGGAATCACTCCTTATGCTTTAGTATGTGGCCATGATACAGTGCTACCTGTGAAAATTAATGTTAAGTCCTTGAGGGTGAGATGCTAAGATAAGTTAGATCTTGAGCAATACCATCAGAGTATGTGCTTAGAATTATAAAGTATAGATGAAGCTAGAATTTTGGCATTAAATAGCATTCTTTTCCAAAAGAAGAAAGCAGCCAAAAACTATAATAAGAAAGTCAAGCACATTAGCTTTGATAAAGGTGATTTGGTATGGAATACAATACTCTCAATAGAGATTAAAAGCCACAAGTTTGGCAAATGGTCACCTAACTGGGAAGGACCATATCAAGTTCATAGAGTCTTGCCTTTGGGAACATATCATGTGAAAAATTTGAATGGATATGTACATCCCAAGAAGATTAATGGTAGATATTTGAAGCCTTATTATCCAACCGTGTGGGAAACACAAGGAATAAAATAAGTGCTAAATGAAAAGAACATGAAAACACTCAAATGATAAATAAGGATTTTTATTTCATAAAGAGTTGAGTACATGTAGCCATAAATTGACCTAAAAGTCAGTATAATGTTTTAGTTGTTCCTTTACAATAGATGCTCTATTCTTAAGAGATAGGAACAACTGAATAGCTGTAGCCATCTCCTGCTTTCGATCATCCAGTCCTTGATTAGTGATCTGTAACTTGGAAGCAGTTCGATCTAAAGCTTGGTGACTATTGATAACTCCTCTTCAAGTTGAGCTTTCTTCTCCAATAGTTGAGCTCGAAATTGAGAGACAGAGGAATGTTGTTCCTTCAATTTTGACGCTTCAACATGTATTTTGGAAACAAAACTCTGGTCTTCCAGCAATTTCTCTTCTGCAGCCTTGGCAACATGATAGATGTTGATATAAAAATCAATGATGGCTGCCACTTGAGATAAATGACTTAAAACAATCATGCCGGATTGCTCAACAATCTTGCAGCATTAGAGGAAGTCATTTTTTTATTATAGGCCTTTGTAAGGCTTCGGAAGGGATCCTCGAGAAGGATATCAGCAGCTTCAAGCAGTTGTCCAAGTCCACTAAAGGCAAGGAAGTCCTACCATTGAAGGAAGAGCTCTAAAAAATTTCTAGTAGAGAATCAGCTAGGACTAATGGCTTAGTTTCATTGCTAACTGTTGGAGAGGTGAAAGGTATGTCAAAGAGACTAGCTAGCCTAGCTTCGAAGATGCCCACCTCATCCATTGACATGGAGGGTGCAAACAAAACTCTAGTAGAAGGAAAAAATGGCTGCATAGGAATAGGATAAGAATGTGAAGTATCCCTAGCAATCTCTATAGTTTTGGCTACCAGTAGGTCAAAAGAAGAGGGACTAGAGCTAGGCAAAGATAATGAACAATAAATTGGAGAGCTACCAGTGTCTTCTCTATGGAAATCAGCTATCACTGGAGATGATGTAATAGTTGGAATTTCCTTAGAAGGAGAAGAAGCAGCAAGGCTTGAAAAGAGAGCAAATTAAGTAGAGTTGAAAGATAAATGAGGGAAGTGTGGAGTTAAGCCAAAAAAAAAAGATGCAGGAATACTTGGCCTCAAGAAGGGTATGGAAAATATGGGACCAAGAGCTGGAAGTATTGCTTGAATTGGCTTTACAATTCGAGGTCTTTCAACTTCAAATGAGATTGAAGAAGTCCTTGTTGAAGAAGGAGACAGAGTAGTTGTTGCTACAAAAGAAGAAATACAAAGTAATGTCAAGTCTCAGTATCAAGAATTTGAGAAAAGAGAATAGAGGCATAAAAGAAATTACTGGTTTCAGAAGTGGTGGTTATGATTGGGGAACTGCAAAGAGTATAATGTCCAGTAGCTTTTTGTTTTCTTGCAATTTCTCTTTGAAGTACATCAGCAACAACAGCTTCATCCCTAAGCATTTGTTGTTGCCTCTTCTTCTCAGCTCTCTGAAATATAATAATTTCTTTGGAATGTTCTGCTTCCACTACTTTAGCAGAGGCCTCGTGAATGGGGTCTCCAATAAAATCAGACAGAGAGACAGACATTTTCTTCCTTCTCTTCAAGGGTGTCTCTCGTTCTTTTTTTGCCTCTTCTTTTTCTACTTCCTCTTCTTCTACATGAACCTCAGGTGCCTCTTCTTTAGGATCAAGTAAAAGCTTTCTTTTCTTTTGTTGTTGCTGTTTACTGTTGAGGAGATTTAAAGCTTAGACTTTTTGAAGAGAATTTCCTTGAGAGGCACCCGTACCACCTACACCAAAGAAAGAGTTATAAGGACAAGAGCATCATAGAGGAGAAGGGGAAAAGAAACAGGAGTACATACTTTTCTTTGTGGTAGCTCGAGTAACTTTAGAAGGAGTTGAGATAGTGGGAACAGACTTTATGGTGACAGGCGCAAGAACTGAAATGGTAGGAGCAGTCGAAGAAGTAACAACTCCAGCCCTTTCGGACTTGGCTTGAGGTACATCCAGTACCATTAACAGATCCTGAGGAGGAATGGCCAAGTGTACCTCCATATTGGCCATCCACCAGTTCTGGCACCTTCTCAAGATGTTGCTTTGAGGTATGAGGGGAAATACTCAAAGTCAATGAAATCCTGGATGAATTTGGAAGTTGCTTTTTCTAATCTAGATCTTCGAACCTTCAGATCCCTGCTAGTAAGGCTTAAATTGGTCTGGCTGCAGGGAGGTATTGGTACTCCTTGTGAAAAGCCAAATTGCCTATCAAATTAGACAGGACAATAGGGCTCAGCAATGCATTTTTAAGCTCTGGGGTTCATGGTCCCAATGAATAATTTTCTGGAAATCAGAATAGAGGCCCACTTGTTTTTGTGTTGAGGTGTAGAGCAAGACCTATCACTCAAAAAGGTTCTCAACCAGGATAGACCAATATTGGTAGGTTCGAAGGGACGGAAGTTGTGAGAAGAAAGAGAAGCTAGGAGTTGGTGGAAGAAAGAAAAGTAAAAAGCAAAGTTGGAAGGATAGAATGAAACATTGGCTAACTTCATGCCATGAGTAGTAGGGTTTGGCTCTAAAAACTTTAGGCATTTAGATTGTAGCTCAGTGAAATATGCAAAAAGCCAAAGTTGAAGTATCCAAAATGGACCTCCCTGATTGGCATCCAAGGGTTTCTCACAAAAAAAGGGAATAAGCTCTATAGACATGACCTAGAACATATGGAGCTAAGGCCACTTTTCTTTGTAAGACAAGGGTTTTGGCAAGAGGGGCAAATTCAGGCATGATCCTCTGAAAAGAGGTGCAAAAGAGGAACTTGCAAAGCCAATATAATATAAAAAAGAAGAATTCCCTATCAGTCACAAGGCCCTTTATTTTATTCTCAATCTTGACAAAGTCACTATAGGATAAGTTAAGAAAGGGAAGGGAAAAATGGGTTTTGAGGTCAGGATAATCTAGACCAACGGGGGTACCAGTAGGGAACAATCCTAATAGATGGCAAATGTCAAGAACAGTAGAAGCCATCATTCCACATCTAAATTGAAAGAAATTAAAAGCAGAATTCCAAAAGCAAAGGGTAGCAGGAATTAAAAAAGGGTCCTCCGAAATGGTGAACCTGGATAATTGGAGAGTGTCAAAAAGGCAGAGCTTTTGAAGAGTCAGAGTCCTATCAGGGACGACCCGATCATACCATTCCTCCCACTCTGATCTCACCGTGGGCCAGCAGCGATGGGGGTGGTTCATCCTCCAGCTTCCCCAGTGAAGACCACCTTCGTAAATGAGAAAATGATCTTCTAGACGTGGACACAGAGTTGGAATCTTAGTAGGAATCTCCTTGAAGATGGGCCCAAGCACATACTCTTGCTGCTCATGACGACGAGAAATGAAGATACGTCTATCAATGACACTTTTCTCACCAGCCTTGTACTTCTCACACTCTTCATCAATGATCCTTTTCAAGGCTACGGATAGACTCACACGCTCCACAATCGGTATTTTCAAGGAAGAAGAAGCCATTGATAAAGAGTTTTCTTAGAAGACGAGGGTAAGGGGAAAAAACAAACAAGCAGAAGATAAAAGGTTTGTGTGTTAGACGATCAAGTGGATTGGGAGCACGAAATAAAATGGTTTTAAACCTTTGTGTTTGAAAATATACCTAATCGTGGAATTCATAAAGAAGTACTAAAGATACGGATACAAAAAGTTTCCTTCAATATTGGTAGTTATGGAGGGAAACCATCTCAAATACTAATGTCAGCTTCAAAATAAAATATTTGGCTTCGAAGCCAAATTTTGGCACCAAAGTCAAATAACAAATGGCTTCGAAGGCAAGAAGTCGACTTCGAAGCATATTCCACACCTAAGGATGCAAGAATGCTCAAGTATTTGTTTACTTCAAAAGGATTAAAAACTTGTTTTAGGGTTTCTTAGTGAGAGCAAAATCCTTCGAAGCAAAACTTGAAATACCTCAAGGGTATGAATTATTTGTTCTAAGTTTCAAACCAATAGTTGGTTTGGTAGTATATAGAAGAAATCACTCTTTTAGAATAAAACAGTGCAGTCCTTAAAAGAGGTTTTCATATTTTGGAAAATATAGACTGTTTGTTTGAAATAAAAATTAGTTGATTTTTGCTTGATCATATTAAACATATGGTGGGGAATTGAATATGATCAAATCAAGTTTCGAATGACAAAGTTGGGTAATTCGAAGCTGATAGTTGAAGAATTATGTTAGTCCTAGAATCAGTATGAAAGGCAATACTTGTTTTCTAAAAAGAAAAGATTTCATACTTTGGAAGAGTTTGAGTTAGAATGGAGTCAAAGCACATCAATCATGCAGTTTACAATTGGAGTGGTAAATTAGAATCTGATAAATGAAATTCGAAAAGCCCAGTTATATTGATAAGTGTTGTTTACACTAGGAATCATTTGATTACATTCTCGATTTCGTAGAAATATGAAATGGAGAAAGTTACAAGGTCATGGAATTTAGTCCAACAAAATTCAATAAATGAATACTCTTTCCCTACTCTATCCTTTATCTTGTCTAGGTTTGGTTTATCTAATTGGTAAGCCCTCAATTGAGAAGAAAGTTATTGGGCCTTTACTTCGAATTCTATCTCTTTTAGAGCTTTATCTTAGGGCTGGGCATAGGGTCATCCGACCCGCCCAAACCGCCCTACCCGATCCGAACCGCACGCATGTGGGCGGTTTCGCAAACACCCCTAGGGTAGGGTGCGGTTTGGATTTTATATAAATTTCGGGTTGCGGGCGGATTGCGGGTTTGACCCGCACCCGCCCAACCCGCCCGCATTAAATTATTTTTTTTTTCTTTTTCCCTTCTTTCAAATCTAACCGTCCATCTCTCACTCACCATCCCACTCACCTATAACAAGCAAAACAAAAGAAAAAAAACCCTAATCTAATCGGCTCCCTCACTCTCTCTCTCAGTCTCACCATCACTCACTCACCATCACTGTCTCTCTTTCTCACTCTCTCGTTTCTGGCAGCCGATCATTCAACATAGAAACTTTCTGCACCGATCACTCCCTTTCTCATCTCATCGCACCGATCATCATCGCACAGCCGATCAATCTACTTCTCAGGTAAACTCTCTCAATCTCTGTCTCTCTCTCTCTTCCGATCGTTGATTTTTTTGTTTTATATATA
The DNA here is from genome assembly GCA_036172215.1 of Camellia granthamiana. NCBI lineage: Eukaryota > Viridiplantae > Streptophyta > Magnoliopsida > Ericales > Theaceae > Camellia > Camellia granthamiana. The sequence continues at coordinate 67,036,273 of CM069916.1, read as the reverse complement.
TGTGTATATATATATATATCAGATATATATCTCTCTGATCTGATCTGATCTGTCTCCCTCACTCTTTCATCTCATCAATAGCACACTCACTCTCTGGTTTTGCATCTCTGCACCGATCGACTCACACATAGGTAAGCCTCTTTCTCTCTCTCTCTCTCTCCCTGATCTCTCATCTCTGATTTTTTGTGGACGAACAGATCTGATTTTTTGTAGACCAACAGATCTGATTCGAAATATGATCTTAGTTGTGATTTGATTTTTATGATCTTAGTTCGAAATATTTATGATCTGATTTTTGTTGTGGACCAACAGATCTCAGTCTCACCGATCACTCTCTGGTTTGATCTTAGTTGTGTTGAATCTGTGTAAATATTTATGATCTGATTTGGAATGTAAATATGAATCTGTTTTGATCTTAGTTGTGTCTTAGTTGAATCTGTTTGTTTTATTAATTATGTCTGCATTAAATCTGAAATCTGAATCTGGATGTTATTTAATTTTTGGAATTCAGATTGACCAACTAGGTGGAATTCAGAAAAAATAGGTAGAATCTGTTTATTTAATTCTGAATTGAATCTGTTTATTTAATTCTGAATTGAATCTGTTTACATTCATGTGTGATGATTTTTTTCATGGGTTTGTATGAATCAGTTTACAATCACTTTCATATTTGTTTAATATTAGCGAGTTTTTGATAGTTAGCCTTAACAAATTTGGAAATGGAAGGAAAAATTGATTGGTAAATGAGATATTAGGTGCCAAATGAGTTTTGAACTGAATTCGGGGCTATATTGTTGTTAATTACTGCATGGTTATTTATTCTTTCAATTTACAATTGATGAATTTGTGCTACATTTAAACGCTAGAAGTATCTTACATTTGTAAAAATGAATTGCAAACTGCAACTTATTAATTTTTCTTATTGTTCATGTTTGCTGTAGATCAGACAGACAACCAAATCCAGTATTTGCAAGGAATTCAGCAGGCCGGTGACACTTCAGCAAGTATGTGGTCTAAGCCTACTGTTAGACGTAAGACGAAGATTGTTTGCACAATTGGTCCCTCCACCAACACTAGGGAAATGATATGGAAGCTGGCTGAGGCTGGAATGAATGTTGCTCGTATGAATATGTCTCATGGAGACCATGCATCTCATCAGAAAGTTATTGATTTGGTTAAAGAATACAATGCTCAATCCAAAGACAATGTCATTGCAATCATGCTTGACACTAAGGTAGGATTTTTTTCTTCTTAATTTCTTTATTGTCTTCTTTATTATGTTCTTGCACAGGCTGTTTGATAAACTGAAATGAAAATTGAGTATTGAAAAATATTAGTTTAGTTAGAGTGTTGAAAAAATATTGTCTTCTTTTTTATTTTATAAGTTTTTTATAAGTTTTAGTTCATTAATTATTAATGTTGGAGCATTTTAGAAAATATGAGAAAAAAGGTCCAAAATAAAGATTGACAAAATGGGAGAAAAAAAAGGTTTAAAAATAAATTTTTGAAAAAAAAGTTCAATCCGCAAACCGCCCGCAATTGCCCGCACACCCGCGAACCCTATCCGCACAAACCGCAAACCGCATTGCGGGCAGCTGCGGGTTGACTTTTTCCCAAACCGCATAGATGCGGACGGGTCCAAACCGAACCGCAAACCGTCCTAAACTGAACCGCGGACACCCCTACTTTATCTGTGGCGTCCATTTCCTTTTCTTCATGCACTTCGTTCATAGCAGCATCCTCCCCATACTCAGAATCTTGGCTCTTGAAGGCTTCATATTCATCAAAGAGGTTCTCTGCCTCATACTGAACCTGGATTTGAGCAGAAATGGCTTCATCCAGAACTTCACTGGTAATGGAAGCATGGAAGTGCTAGTTGAGCAGGAGAGGAAGTTGGTCTAAAAAGGTATAGAGCTCTATTTGGGCCACAGGGTTAAAGAGATGACTTCGAGACATAATGTCACAAGCCCATAGAAAGTTTTTGTGGGGAATGTCATTTCAAAGGACTTCAAAGGATAAATGAGAAAATGCAGCAAGCAATATCTGAGTCCTGAATTGCTGATAAGGAGTTGAAGGCGCCAAGACCCTATAAAGGGGAAAGGATTGGCCCTCAGAGAAAGTGAGCCTCAACTCATCAATCCAATTTGGATTAGAAGGTAGAGGAGGAGTAGTTGGAGGTTTCTTGGGCGAGTCTAAAAATTCAGGCCTAGCCACACATTCTAGCCAATCAGAAGGGTAAAGTTTTGGTTTTTTGGCTAAAAGCGTAAGACTGATCCCTAGAGCTTCATCAGGACGTGGGACACTTCGAACCATCCGAGATGGCAAAGTAGAAGTATACTATGATGTAAACAGATTGTCTTCAAGACTACATCTACGGTTAATAGAAACATATGGATATACTTCAGAACTGCATTTGGAAGGGGAGATTTCAAGAGGGTCGTCGAATTTAGGGAAACGATGATGAATGCGTTCCCCCGTCTAAGGTTGAGTAGGGGTAGGCCAAGTTCCCCAGCCAGAGGTCGTAGAAGAAGAAGAAGCAGCAGCTTTGTCCCACACAGATAGCTTTGTTGTAGAGGAAGAGCTTTCGATATCCATGGTCTCAAATTTGTGTTCCAAAGAATCGTAAACAATAGGTTCTTGGTTCGAAGGTCGATGATTTGCGAAAGCTTCCATAACTTGTATAAATGGGGGCTGATAAAAGTGGCTAATCAAAGCATGAAGGTTCTTCGAGGACGAACAGCATTATCAAATAACTCTTCGTATACTTGATCAATGTAAGAAAAGACTTGTTTGGCCATGAAAGATGTACCAGTCCTTTCAAATACTGAGATAGTGTGAAGATGATCAAGAGATAGAAGAGAATTTAATGCAAATGTTTCATTGATGAATGACGATTGCATTTCTGAAAAGTGCAAAGCCCATGCACATTCTAAGACGTTGGTAAAATACCCTGATCCACTAATACCACCAAGAATTGGGTATATTAGTACGGGGGGTAATGTTGGCTACATATTTTGTACAAGCCAATAACAGTTCAACACGTAGCAGGATGAGGGCAATACAGGAAAACAATTCAAGTCTTCAATCACAATCACACACGTGGCAGTTAGTATTGGTTATTGTGGATCTATATAATATGGAATCAGCAGAGATGTGCAAGATGACGTGGCCTTAACAGTTACTCATATTTAAATTCAAATATCATGAGGGAAACCTAACTGCAGACATGGCGTAGTGGAGCTAATTGTGAGGAAACATGATCAGCAATCATGGAGGGATGATTCGACGGTTAGAAGCTCATTTCGACGGTTACTATTGAGAAGTATAATTAGCAGAGAAGGTCCCAGAAATAAGCCTCAGACTCATATCCAAAAAATCAATTTTATCTACTTTATTTTCTTTCCAGTTTTTATATTTCTTGTTCTTTACATTCCCGTACTTCAAATTCCTGTACTGCACTTCATTCATAGGAGTAATTTCAAGTAGTTTCTCGCTATAAACCTCTACGAGGCTAATTCGAATCTTTGTAAGTCTTTCATTTTACTTAATAAAATGCTACAATTGTTCTTCATTTAATCATTGTTTGCTTAATCCTCCTAAACAAAGCTACCAGTAAAAGTCCTCTTCATTGAGACTGAAAGAACTAAAACACAATCGTCTGATAATTGGTTGGCAATTAATATTCTGTAAGGACTGATTGATCCTTGCTGGCACGCTTATAATCACAATAATAACCTTCGAAAGCCAAAAAACCAACAATTGCTCAAACAGGTTATTAATGCACTACCTCAAAAAGTGAAGAAAAAAAAATCTTAATATTGAAACTTTAGTTAATTGGTAATAGGATTAATGCAAAACTTGATTGGTACATACCTTCCTGAGAGGAATCAACACGAAAAGACCAATGAAACAAGTAATGAAAAGGAATCCCAACATCCAACCAAGTGAAAGCTCCTTGTAACTCCCTGGTGAATTTCCTATAGTGCCAGCCCCTCCTGTAAGATCGTATGTCTTCTTGTTCAATCCCAGTAGATAAGACCCGAATCCACCTGAATTAATTATGAAGCAAAAAAACCCAATTCAAAAGAAAGATTAATTAACAAAACCCAAAAATGAAATGATCAAAAAGAAAGCTCAAACCTCCAACAGCAATGCCATAGCAAGCAACCACACAAGTTTGAATCATGGTGTTCTCTTGGCGGTTGAATGGAACAGTGACAATCCCCGCCTTGTCAAGAAGCTTAGTCCAAGTACGCATGAATATGAATGCAAGGAGGGCAGCAGAGACGTTAAGATTAGGGGTAAGCCCGGTTGTGAGGCTTAATTTCATGATTATCAAGCTGTAAATGCCGCCAATCACAAAGCTTGCAATGACTCCCCTAAATGTTATCTGCTTTTTCCATGGCGGTATCCTCTTTGGAAACTCAGTTTCACCATTGTCATCGCGAACTTCTTCCACGTCCTCTATCTCTCTGTTGTTGTTGTCATTAGGTTCTTCCAATTCCAATTCCATGTCCCTCCCTCCCACCGGTGTTATCTGCATCATCTGAAATTCTTGAATTCACAACTTAGGATAATAATTTTGAAGTATATGAAATGAAAGACAATGAAAACTTTATGCTATATGGCTTGAATGGCCTCTCACCATGCTCAACTTCTTGTTGCTTAAATAGAGGAGATAAAAAGAAAGAGAGAAAAAAATATTACTTGAAAATTATTTTTTTTTTTAAAAGTGTTACTTGAAAATGAGAGAAAAGAACAGCCAGATGATTCTTTCGTATAGTTTAATTTATATATGAAGACTTCAATATCAAACTAGCCAATGCCTAATGATGCATATGGGTTTGTGTTGTCCCAGTTTTCAACTTAGGAGTCTGAAACTAAGTAATGTGACTGCACTGTACCTTGAACCGGCTGGCATCTTCACGTTTTCCCCACCAATTGTTGAAGGGCTTTAGCTTCTCTATCTTGATTTTATTCAACTGAGACAAATAAAAAGAACTCTTCATAAAATATAGTGTTTGGGAAGCCTCAAATGAGGTTATTGTAGCCCATTTTCAGAAAATAGCCTAAAAGCATCACTGTTTGCAACTTTTTCAAAAAAAAAAAAAATAGGCACTGCGCTGGACAGTGTACTACACTGTCACAGCCGGAAAAGTTAACAATGCTGGCTAAATTACGATTTTACCCCATCACATCATTTTAAAAAATTATAATTCAGGGACAAATTTGTCATTTTACATTCAAACATCATTTCAACACACTTTCCAATACAACAACTCAACTAAAAAATCATCTCATCTTCCCAAACACAAAAATAAAATAGCCTACTAAAATAGCCAAAAAGCTAAATAGCCTACTAAAATAGCCACTTTCCAAACGAGGCCAGTTTATACAGAGCTCATATGACTAGGCAGTAATATATTGCTTAATTTTATATCAAAGCTCCAGCTAATGGCTTCACATACAGACCTTATCTTGACCTCTCTCCCCTTTTATTATTGTTATTTTCCCCCCTAGTTTGTTTGCTGTCGCTACATATATGAGGGGTTAGAGGGACCAAATATTTTTGCCCCAATATAAAAATTTTGTTGTTAAAAATATATTAGGAGATTCATTCCTATCATTGTGAGATTCTTCGCTAAACGTCATTCTGAAAAATAAAAAATGACTTTTAACAATAAAATTTTAAAAACATCACTAATAAATGCACTTTTAAGAAAAAAAAAATAATTCCGTTTCAAAAAGATTTACTTTTTGAAACAAAATTTTGATCAAAAAATAAAGTAATTCATCACTAAACATCTAATTTCTTAGCTAAAAATACAATAAATGATACTTTTGACAACCAAAATATTTTGTTCCTAAAAAATTATTTCGTTTCTAAATTTTTCTCTAAATTTTAAATTTGTTGTAGTGTGTTAGTCTTGGTGGTGCTAGTTCAAATCATTAGAATAGCCAATTTCCAAAAATAGGTGAAGGTTTTGTATATATTGATTCGCTCAAGCCACTTTGGCAAGAATCTTGTGTACTTCCTAGTTTATACAAGGAAGGGCGATGTAATGGAAAAAATACAAGAAAATACAAATAATATAAAAAGAGAACAACTTCTCTCAATTTATATTATTCAAAATCAATTGATTAGCCTTAAAAGCCTAGAACTCAATTTACAACAAATATTTCTTGGTGATTAGTTACCAGCCATACCCCAAATCAGCCAAGGTTACATAAAATCAAAAAATTGTCAAAAATAGCATATTTGAGTTAGGATATAGAATAACAAAGAAGCTTCCTACAAAAAACATGAACGAAAATGGATTTATTTGTACCTCAAAATTAAGTATTCAAAATCTTTCAAAATATAGTAAATTTTTTAATTCGGAAGCCTAAGCAATGGAGTTTGCCCAAAATCCAACACAGGTCATCTCACAGAGTTCAACTTGTTGGGTCATTTGAAATCGGATATTGGTGTTTTGGACTTGACATAGTTACCTTGAAAATTTTGTAAAATTACCATTTTATCATCAAACGATCAAATTATTCCATAAACTTCTTTTCAATCACTACTACATTTAGGGTTGCAAACAAGAAAGCTCGAGTTCGGCTTATTTAAAACTTGTTTGAGTTTAGTTCATTTACTACATGAATGAGCTTAAACTTGATTTTTAAGCTTATTTGAGTCGAGTTTGAGTAGACTCAAATTATACTCGATAAGACTCATAAACATAAAAAATATCGATTTTTAATAATATATCAAATAAATTTGTATTAATATAGTATTCCTTTTATATTTTATTCATGATTGTTTTAATAAAAAAAAAGAGTAAATTATTTAAATTTTAACTATTTTTTCGAGTTCAACCTCGTGCTCGTTTATGTAATCAAATTAATTCAAGTTGAGCTTGAATTCTTAAATACTTGATGAATTCGAATTTAAACTCAATTATTTAAGCTCGACTTGAGTTCAATTCGAACTTAAATTCATAGTAAATGAGCTTAAACAGTCAAAAACTCAACTTGACTCGTTGACCGCCGTAACTATATCACTAGTTGAGGTGATTACATTAACATACGAGTGGGGATATTCCCTACCTTAAAAAAGTCAAGCAAGTGTGTAGGTTTAAAGTCCATCTCTAAGTTAGGAGAGATCCAAGAGAAAGTTAGGAGAGAGAAATAGATGTTAATGTTGTTTTATCCAAAGAAGATGGGAAAATGATAGATGGAGAGAATGTACATTATGGATTTTTTCATGTTATTGGCTAAAAGGGTCAAAGAGATTCCTTATGTTTAGGGCACCGCCACAATTTGTACTTGTTAATGTTTCTCTATTGGACAGGCATGTGGACTTTATGTTGTTAATTAAATCATTAAAAGTTAATGATTATGTATTTAAGGTATGAACTACTAAAGTAGCTTTGATCTTTCTGCGGAGTCTTTAGTCTAGCTGGTTTGCAACTACGTATACCTAAAGTAAGTATTGTTTAGAGTAATTCATCTACAAATGAATCTCGGATTAAGAATTGTTTAGAAATAATTATTCTGCTTACATTAACAGTGTTTCTCACATGTCTGGTATTTCAACAACAGTGTGATGTAAATTAGCAAATCGTACAAGAAGCGTGGGGTTGGATGGATTAGATGTTAATTTTAATTTAGGTTTCGAAGGTTGAAGATGTCAATGAGATTTAGCTTGATTAAATTAATTGCCTTTGATTAATGGTTTGTGATTAATTAACAACAAACCTTGGCTTATGATCAACAAGAAGTCTTCTCTAAGCCAAAAAATTTAAACAAAAAATAGATTAGAAAAAGAAAAGATTTGAAGTTGAAAGAGAAGAAAGAAACAAACATTGTGTTTGGATTAAAGATTTGAGAAGGGGTTTGTGAAAGGAAAGAAGGAAAAAAAAAAAAGAAGAAGGTTTTATTCACTTTTCTATTCCTTTTTTCATTTTTCTCTACAAAATATTTTCTCAAAATTTTAACCTAAACATAATCTAAAAAAAATAAAGATGGGATTAATGGCCTTGATGTGATTAATCTCCATTACCACCAAGTACCAGATTTCATATTTATTATAAAAAAAAAGAAAAAAGAAAAAAGAAAAAGAAAAATCCGTTTCAATGTATTCTCAGTTGTATACATATTATGTGTGATTAGCAAATCATTGAGAACTTGATCACTAAAAATATTTTGAAGAAGGAATCCTAGATGTTACCACCATAATTTATATATATATATATATATTTGAGGAGAAAAAAAAAAAAGTGATATAATTCTCTTCAATAATTTTTGGTGCAACAATCTTACAATGATAGTTTAGGTTAGAAATTGTTATATTTAATTAGGATCGATAAGACATAAAATACAAACAGAAATAACAATAATAGACGAAAAATCAAGCTACACAAATTTTGGATTATCCCTAAACTAACTATGTTATAACTATTGCGATTTTTCACTATGGATAGAAAGTTAGAAGATACAGGGATAGTTGTCTCATTCTCAACTAAAAATACATAAAAATTAAGGCTACAAATATTCATAGAAATTCGGGCAGTCGAATAGTCAATCTTCAGTACTTATGAGAATCCGCATTATCCAACACTTTTAAGAGAGTGGTTTGGATAGTTTAAAGGTGGTTGACTAGTTAAATCACTCTTAAACTACTATAGTAAGATTATTGCACCAAAATTATTGTTTTGAAACCTAAGATGGTCCTTTGGATGGAAAAATAAATGGGGGTGTAGGCCTCTCAACATGTAATAAATAAGGCCATAGATTCTCTGAATATTTGCATGATCTTCAATGTGTGATTACGCGAAGGGAAACACTATGGTACACATATGTATCTTACAATTAAAAAAGAAAATTGCATAATTTCATCCTTTCTGACTCATAACTAAAAAATATTTAAAAAAATGTCATAACTAAACATAACACGAGATATAACTAAAGATCTTATGAGTTATAACTAAAATAATGTCATAACTGAAAAAGAAACTTGATTATAACTATTAAAAAAAATGGCATAATTAGGGATATATATAGCATACCCTGCCATGGGTTTGTATATTAGAATTTCCCTAATGTGAATAGGGTGCTAGATTTACTTACTCTTTATTTCAGAGTATAAAGCTTTCCCAATTATGAAATAAAATTCAGTCCCAGCTTGATCTTATATTTTTATGAAAGAAACATGCCCAAAGCTTGAGCTTGATCAAGAAATCCTGAGTTTCAAATATTCATATGGATGACCATGTCAGTTTTCTTTTTGTTCAATGGTGATTGGCTATAATGATATTATTTTCAATACAGTACAATTTAATCATGTATAGGGCTTTGGTATGACTCTAAATACACTTCATTAATTAGGAGAGTACATAAAAATCACCTAGTTGCCCATTCCATCCAATCCACCCATGTATATAAAATGTGTTCATACAATGTGTTAAAATTTACAGCCCACTAGTTAGTTTAAAACTGTCAAAATACTTAAGTCAACTCATCAGTTTAAAGATCGTGCGGGTTGATGACAGATCAAAAAAACTATCAATTCGTAAAGGAAAAAGTTAGGAATCATAAAAAATTTTTCATGAAAATGATCATAAAAAATTTATGATCCTTAGATTATCTTGATTAGTGTGTGGTGTTTTATTCTAAGTGTAATTCAAGGGTCACAAGACTTTTATGAATATTTTCATAAAAGATTTTTTATGATACGTAGCATTGCTGATTCGTAAATAATTTGATTGAGATTATTTAACCCACGCCATCTAAACAAACCCACGCACAATCATCAAATTCGAATCATATTGCCAATATAAAAAAATAAAAATAAAAATAAATAAAAATAGGTGGGAGCCCAACCGACAAGTGGCTTCGGCCGAGTAACACAAAAAAGTTCACAAATATCGATGGTGTTAGAAGGCGTGCGCATGTTTTCATTGAATATCTCTAGGAAAAGTATATGAAATATTGAATGATTTGTTACTTGTATAATTCTTCACGAATCATAGGGATTAAATAAGTTCTCAACCATACTTCCATCTCTTTATATCTTTTTATGTTTCACTTGTAAGGCTTAATTCGAATTCACATTAATAATTTAAATCGTCTATCTGGTAAATTTTGTAATAAATGTCATTCATGTAAAAAATGAGTTTTATTTAAAAATTATAAATTTAAGAAAAAATTGTATTTTGTTTTATAAAATGAATGATAAATATGATTGTAAATTTAAACCATCTATATTATAAAATAAAATAATTTTTATTCCTATGTTTATGATTTTTCGATAAAACTTATTTTTTACATAAGTGACTTTTATCACGAAACTTACGAAATAGATGGTTCATATTGTCGATGCAGGCACAAATTTGGGCCTACAAGATATGGAGAAGTATAGAGAGATAGGAGGACGAAGGATCCTAGCAAACCCCCCATTACTATTAATTGCATTTTGGGAATCCCTTTGGAATAAAGACCAACTAGCCTATCACCCGTGCTATGCACGGAATAATTATAGATATTTATATTTGTTTTAGATTTTTTTAATATATAAATTATGTTTTTTAAGATTTTTTTCTTATCACTAACCATAGTGTATGAGAGAAGTTAAAAAGGGTACTGCAATAACTATACACGAATTGTATCTATAATTATTTGTATGAGGGGATTTTAAATGCTGATCAGGAATTTTGACCAAATCAATAATTGCAGGCATGTGGAAAGATATGTGGATTGAAAAAAGTTAATAAATGCTGATCAGGGAATTTTGACCAAATCAATGAATACTGAGTTTTTTTTTTTAAATAAAAAATTTTAAAAATTCAGATTGGGATATTGAAACTCCCATAGGCCTTGGGGGTTAAAAATCCCTTTTTGCTTAATATATAGTATAGATATAGATAGATAGATAGATATATCTTTTTATTTTTATTTTTGTGTGGTTTCTATTCGGGTATTTTTTTTTTCAATTTATTTAAGATGGAGTTGTGGGTATCTTTTTTTTAAAATTTAATTTATCTGTGGTTTCCATTTGTTTTAATTATTATTATTTAGGTAAGTTATAATGTGAGTTAGATATGTGATAGACATGTGAGTTTTATTGATTTAAAGTTTATTTAGATAAACTTTAAAGATTTTTTTTTTAGTTTTTTTTTTTTTGTTATGTTATAATATAATATATGAAATATAGGTAGATATCTACAACTTTAATAGAAAATATTATCTGATTTTTTGGGGAAGGGAAAATTTGTGAGAGAGATTAGGAGGAAGAGATTATGAAATATTTTTGTTATTAAATAAATAAATCAGTCAATAGTTTTTTTTAATTGTAAATATTTTTTTAATGGGAAAATTGATTAATTTGTCCCATTAAGTGATTTAAAATTTTGATAGATATACATAAAAAAAATATATAATTATATTATTAAATCATAATTCAAATTTAGATGTTATATCTTTTTGAGATCTATAGCTAAATTCTTATCTTTTTTTAAATTTTTGTATGTAACCATAGTGTATAGGAGAAATTGAAAAGGGTGTTGCAATAATTATGAGAGAAGTCAAAAGGGATTGTGAGTTGGGAGAAGTTAATAAATGCTGAGGTTGGGTTGGGAGAAGCCAATAAATGCTGTGATTTTTTTTTTTTTTTTGAATCAAAAAATTAGAAAATTAGGATTAGAATATTGGAACTCCCACAGGCCTTGGGGTTAAAAACTCCATTTTGCTTAATAGATAGTATAGATAGATATTTACTAAAAAAATTTCCTCAAAAGGATAATAAAACAACTTTATTTTTATTTTTATCTTTTAACTGGTGTCCAAATTAATTTGCTCTCACCTCAACATAGTTGGGGGTGGTTGCTGCGCACTATGCATAATAGAAACTGTTGCACACTTAATTGGGCCTATTTCAAGACCCAATTTAATAATTTGAACCGTTTATATTTTACAAGATATTGAGTATAAACAACAGGAGATTTACGTGTAAGTCCTATTAGGTGGATTTATTATTCAATAGGTCCTATGATAATTAATGGCAATTTTTATCAAACACTATAAAAAAAAAAATCACAGATTGTTAATTTTCAGTGACAGTTTAAAAATTCTGTCAAAAAATTTCACAAGTTTTAGCAACAGTTTAAAAAAAATCATTACAAAAAAAATACTAATTTTCAACTTTCAGCAACAGTTTAAAAAATTCGTTATAGAAAAATATCACTAATTGTAAGTGTTAGCTATAATTTATAAAAATTGTAGAAAAAAAAGTCACTAATTGTCAATTTTTATTAACATATGCAAAAAATCGTCATACAAAATTATTTTTAGCAATGATTTTACTATGACTTATTTTTAATAGGACTTTATGAAAATTAAGTCTAACTATTATGACCTATTGGTAGTTTATCCTATAACATACCTGCAAAAAGTCTCGTTAATCGAATATCAGTAACCCTTTCATCAAATCACATTTGTATGTAATTTTATATTTCAAATTACACTTACTATTTAATTTTTTTGATACAAATGTTATTTGATAAAAGAGCTACCGATAAGTGTAATTCACTATTTAACTTTTTAAATAGTAAATGTAATTTAAAATATAAAATTACATGCAACTGTGATTTGATAAAAAGGCTATCGATATCCGATTAACGTAATTTTTTACAAATATATTATACTTGATATTTTTTAAAATGTAAACAATTCAGATTATCAAATTAGGCCTTGAAATGGACTCAATAAGGTACACAACAGTTGCTGCTATGCATAGTGCACAACGGCAATTCCAAACCCCACCTTCAACTAATCACATAATTTTAAAATTAACAATTGAATAAATTTTTAGTAACCATATAAAATAACTTGAATTCAAGTTTTTGAATCTTACCTTGAAAATTTTTATTAACAATAGGGCAAATTACATATACTTCCCTCGAGATTTAACTAAATTATAGATGCCCCTGAGGTTTTGGAAATTACAGATATCCCCCTAAGGTTTATATTTTCATAATAAATTGCCCCCTGAGGTTTATATTTTTATAACAATTTGCCCCATAATTTGTTAGGCAAATAATACCTTCAGGGGGATATCTGTAATTTCTCAAACCTTAAGAGAGTATCTATAATTTTGCTAAACCTCGAGGGATATATGTAATTTGCCCTTAACAATAATAATGGTATGAACTGGTCCAAAAGACCACAGGCGTGGCGGACTCTTGGATTTTAGCTATGGTGGACAATAATGCATGCATTGTTTGTATCTCCAATAATGGTTGAGATGCCCAGTTGTCTAAAGTCTGGATCACCTTTTCTACTTTTCTGCATATCTTTTTATAAAAAATTAAAAAATTACTAAAATAACTTATTCCCAAACGAGACCTAATTTTATAATTAAGTGCTTTATGTGATATTTTTAGTGGTAATTGAACCTAAGATTTCCCCTCCCCCAGAAAAAAAAAAAATGCAAAAAATTACAACCTTCAACCATCAATAATAGTTGAAGGGTTGATTTTGAAAATAAGGAGAGTTCCAGGCAGAGCCAACAATGTGTACTTTAAAATGGTTCACATGATATGTTATCATAATTTTTTTATAAAATTTTACAAAATTTCATAACATAAATCATAAAAATATAATATTACAAAATATCACAAAGTGTCACAATTTTATCATTTATGATTTTAGGATGTACAACATAAATTCATAACACACTACGAACATTACTTCACTATTCGTAATTTTATCACAAAATGTCATAAAAAATACCACAAATATTCATAACTTTCTCCTCAAATAATTATAAATTCCATATGATGTGGTGCACTTTTTTAGGGGTGTATATTGTAAATTTCTCCCATTTCGTAATAACTAAACTCAATATGCCGAACCAAATGCATATGTATTAATTAAGATCAGGCACAACATACAAACAATATATATATATATATAATAGTTTATGCTATGGTACACACCCTCAAAAGGGGTACCTACTATGTGTAAGTTATGGCATTAGTAGAGTTGATTTCTACAAATGTCATAACGAATCCTTTTAACATCATAACTAAAAAAAATGGGTTATAACCAAATAATACATAATGTATGACAAAAAAATCTTTTGAATCATAACTTAAATAACGTCATAATCAACACCCTAATATGTATAATCAGCCATAACTAACAACACAATAGGTTATAACTAAATATCACAAACGTCTGTAACTAAGGAGATATGGTACACACCCCAAGAGGGGCTGTGTATAGTAGAATTTTCCTATACATAGAATATTCGGACATATGATATATCCTAAGATAAACCTGTTATATATTGTGATTTGAAATATATTTATTTGCTTATTTTATTTGTTTTTTGATTTTATTATGTCATTTATTTTGATTTATTTGATTTTATTGTGTTTGTTGACCTTTCATTTAATATTGGTGAGTGTTGGGTTTTTTAAGGAAAAAATTAGTGAAATATTCCTCTCCAACTTTGTGTAGTAGGAGAGGTGCAAAATGTTTTTGTTGCCCAAAAGGCAATCCAAGAGGGGTGAATTGGATTCCTATAAATAAAAATTAATAATACCCTAATAAAAATTACAACTAGTATAGCAGATAGTTAATTAATGAAGAGTAGATGGCTAACAAAAATGATTAAGCAGAAAAATTAACTAACATTGAAGTATAGCTAACTGTTAATGCAATGAATGATTTTAGGCTTAACAGGTTTTGATTTAGATAAATTAGAAATGGATTTAACTAAATTAGGTAAGTAAAGAGATTTCATGATTATAGCATAGACAAAAATGTAAAGAGATTAGGAAAGAGAAGGCAAACAAATTTATAGTGGTTCAGCTTCAACCAAACTTATATCCACTCTTCAAGTTTCACTTGAGATTTTTCACTATTTGCTAGCTTTACAGGGGTGCTAGCAACCTCTCAAATATGGAGCAATCCTCCACAAATTTTACACAGACTTTTCAAGTCTAAAACCTTACAAACCTTAGGTGTTTCTCAATCACTCTCAAAAAATCAAGAAACTTGAGTGTACTACACTCTTACAAGATTCAAATGATGGTTTTTTGCTTTCAAAGAAAGCTAAAAGAAAAATATCTCACAATACAAAATATTGAAGCTCAGATTTTTCTGAAAATCCACTCAAAGGTGTATATGCTTAAGGCTAAAAGTTTACTGTAATTTCTGAAGGAAAATACAAATAAGATGAAGAACACTTCAGAGAATAGAGAAAGATGAGTATGATGAAAGATGGAGAATATTTCATGCTCGTTGTATGTTTGTTTGTCTCTCTGTATCTCAGTGTCTTACTTCACTTCCCAGAGCTCTGTTATATAGAGTAATGTGCTGAACTGTGAGTCTGACAAGGCCCATCATCTTCTTTCCGTTGGTGTTGGTGATGGTGAGGATAATATACTTCTGAAGCAATGTCAACCTTTGTTGCGCGTGTGATTTTTGCATGTTGGAAGATGGATAAAACATTTCTTTTCAGTTCACTGCTCTGTTACTAATATAAGCAGCGTTCATATAGAGACGTCCACCAGAATGACCCAAGTGTAGTTTTGTTCATGTGGGACATCCCCCCGGATGCCTGCCCAAATGTCCCATGAAGTCCCAGTCGTGAAGGTTGACTACCGCGGTCATCGAGCATACTGCCTGTTTGATAACCGATGCAAAGCAAAACTAAACTATAGTGAAACTGGGCCAAAATGACATGGCCAGTCGTCCACTCAAATGTCCCTGAATGCCCTTGTAGCTGAAGCAAAACTGAGCAAAATTTGACTGACCAGTTGACCACCTAGTACACCTCCTCTCTGTGGGCTGGTCTCCTTCTGCTGCTACTCTCTACTGCTGCTTCTAAGGCCTGCACTACAACAAAACGTGCTTTTAATAACACATTTTTATAGCATTTTGTCGAAAATGCTACTACATATGATGCTTTTATAGCATTTTGTAGGAATATAACATTAGAAAATTACATTACATTTATTATAACATTTATTAAATTTTTATTAACATTTTATAAATGTGGTAAAAAGTTATGTAAGTTCAAAATTTTAATGACATTTTATAAATGTTACAATTCTAAGTATTACGATATGAAAAAAAAAATAAATAAATAAATTAGCGGTAAACATACCGCGCCTTTGAAAGCCACTCCCGAATGTGTCTCTTAATTTTTCCCTTTTACAATATCAATCCACTTGGGTTTTAGTTATTCCTGAAGATTCTCTCTCTCTCTCTCTCTCTCTCTCTCTCTCTCTCTCTCCTGCTAAATCTATTATATATATATATATAATATGTATATGTATATGTTTTTTTTTTTGATAACTCAGGGTGTCCAGGCCAGCTTGCACGCATCTCGACTAATCCCTGGGGGACCAATCCCACCGTCCACTAGCGGAGGGCGCATTTAATACATATATATATATAATATGTATATGTATTGATTATTGTTGTTATTTTGTTTTGATATTAAGCCTCTATGATCATCAACTGAAACTGTGCAGTAGACATGGAATACGATTCCCAAAACAGATTGTAAATTTTTTTTGTTTTTTCTTTGATTTTCTTCTTTCTTTCTTTTTTTCTTTTTTTTTTGGGTACTTTATAGATTGTGTTGATTTTTGTTTTCATTTTGCTTTGTGCGTGTAACAGATATAAATATATATACATATATGTATGTATAATATTCCATTCCATTTTCTTATACTATTAATCTTTGCTAATCTACTAATGTAATTCGTTGGATTAAAGTAGTTATTGCTAATGAATGTTCTGAAGAAGTGGGTTTTGAAGGAATTGGGCAGTCTCTATTTGGTTATTTTTTATAACTTGTTTTTGAATTTTTTTGTAAACGTTTGGAAAGTATACTGACAAAAATAAACACCAAAAAATATATATTTTTATAAATTATTTCTGCCCCCAAAAAGAGAAAACAATATATAAGGGGGAATTAATTTACAATGAAACAGACAAAAAAAATATAGGCAAATGTGGAAAGGGATGTAACCCCACAGCTTTTCACTTGCATCCCACCACAAAAAAACTTGCACACTTCATGTTTTAGCAATTTTTTTTCTTGTCCCACTAACAAGTAATTCTCCGTAAAATTTATATATTGTTTAATTATTTTTCACCGAATTAGTTTTTGAAAAAGATTGATAGTATGCAATATTTGTTTTCCCAATTTGTTGTTTGATAGTTTACACTTGAAAGTTACATAGCCAGTTTTATACTCTTTATGCAAATCCAATTAAAGCCATTGATCTGAAAATTTAATTCTTTATATATTAATTTTTTTTATTGGCTTGGGTATTAAACCAAGATTTAATCCCTTGGCTTTCTTGATTCTTTAATTAATTACCCTTACCTTTTTAAATGCTTCTGTTAACTAGATTACTTTGCTTGGTTCCATTTTTTCAAAAACACTTTTCAAAAAATTCTACTTTCTTATTTTTCGTGTTTTTTTGTTTTTACTGAATTTTTTTAATATTTTAAGCATTTTTTTTTTACTTTTTAGACATACCTAACATAAATATACCTAAAAAGTAAAAAAAAAAAAGTGAAAAAAACCTTTTAAAAATTCACTAAATATCAAAAATACAACAAAAAAAAAAAACGAGAATTCAATACATTTTTTTGTATTTTTATGTATTTATTAATTTTTTAAAATATTTTTTCACAAATTTTTTACTTTTTAGATACATCTAAGTAAGACACATCTAAAAAAGTAAAAAAAAAAATGTTGAAAATTTTAAAAATATTCATTAAAAACAAAAAAAAAACACGAAAACCAAAAAATTTAATTTTAAAAAAACTTAATCCAAAAAATTCAAACCAAACACACTATTATTTTTATTTATTTATTGCAGTTGTCTTCAGAAAGAAGAGAGGCCAAAACTCATCTTAGAGTAAGCTCAAAGGATGTGAAGATTGTGGATGAAATAATAGTTTATTTGACTGAGTTCATTGTTGTTACTTTTGGGATTTTTTTTTTTTTTTTTTTTTTGAGATATTTATAAGCTATGTTTTTGTAGATATGTTGATTAGATTTTGGTATGAACAATGTAATTATTTCAATCCTTTAATGAGTGTTTTTGTTTTCTACACTAATGATATTGGCCTTTATGCAATGAGTGAGGTTTTTAAATATTGATGTTGAATGAATTAGGACATTTTTATTTTTAAATATGAGAATATTTTAACAGTAGCATTGAAAAAATCATATCACCGAAAATTCTACACAAAATATGTTGTCACACTTTATTATAGCATTCATGAATAGTTACGGTTATATTTTTAAAGAAATTTTCAACCATTTCATAGCATTCCAAGAATGTTGTAATATATTTCTTATAGCATTTAGTAAATATTATAAAAAAAATAATAGACTTTTAATAGCATGGGCTAACATAGCATTCTAACAAAGGCTATCATTTACCTAAGATAGCATTCATTGCGTGCTACAAAACGTGGTATTTTTTGTAGTGCTGATTCATTACCTATTCAAGCTTCATTTTGAACTCCAAATGACATGATTAGGATAAAAATATAGATGAAAATATGCTAGTATAAAATATAAGATTTCAATTTATTTTGCCCTTTCAAAGAAATCAAAACATAGAGTAATAATCATCAAAATATATTATGTGTAACAGTTTTTTTTATTAGCTAAGGACCCTCAACATTTTTATTAAGAAAATTTGACCCAGAGAAATTTCGTCCTGACTCAGAGAAATTTCAATTTTAAGAGAGTTACAATTGAATGTGTCTACAACTTTAAAAAGAAAAAGAAAAAGAAAACCAAAACCAAAACCAAAACAAATTGGATGTGTAACTCTTCTCACCCATTATTCTATGCAATACGGGCAATTAGTGGCGAAGTCAGGATTTTACTATTGAATTAAAATCTTAACAAAAATCATAATCCAATTTAATCTTTTATTGGGTAAATTACCAATAGGTCCTAATAGTTTGACTTAATTCCTATCAAGTCTTATTGAAAATAAGTCTTGGTAAATTGTCGCTAAAAATAATTTTTTTGTGACAATTTTTATATATGTCGCTAAAAATTGATAATTAGTGACTTTTTTTGTCATGATTTTTATAAATTGTCACTAAAACTTACAATTAGTGACTTTTTTATGACAAATTTTTCTCATAAGACCTATCAGACAATAAGTCTACTTATTAGAACCTACACGTAAGTACTCCATTTTTATTTGATGGTAGAACTAAAAATTAGTACAATTGCAAAAGATATATTTAAATATAAGTTCAAATTAACTGAGTATTACTGTTGGCACCATAAATTTGTAATTTTTATTATTATTTATTATTTATATAATTGCAGGACATGTGGCATCCTCTTATTCATTTGGAGGTTATGAGAAGTTATGAAATGTGAAAAGATGACGGAGAATGAAGTAGAGAACATGGAGCATTAATTGAAAGTTAAAGGAAGTTATGAAGACATGGAGGAATATGTGGCATTGTGGGAATGAAAATGGAAAAGTGGGTAGTTTTAGGTGGTTATTGGGTAGTTATTGCTGGAAGTTTTTTCCTACAAATATTTGTCTATAAATAGCCATTCATGGTTACATTGTAAAAGATCCAGAATTCAAATAAAAAACAATTGATTTCAATATTTCTTGTCATTTTCCTTATCTTAAGAGTAGTTTAATATAAATTTATATTTCGAAGCATTTATTTTCAGCATTTCATTTTCGAAGCACTTAATGCACTTCCTTTTCGAAGCATAGGAATAGAGGTAAGTAATTATTACTTTGATTGTTCACTCAATCATCTTTCTCCGTCTCCCTCATTCTTCTTTTAATTTTTCTTTTCTCTACAATTTGACAATTTTGAAGTCCTCTTTGTTGAGGCGAAAGAACTGTCAACACAATCACTTGATAATTGGCTTGAATTTAATCTGTAAAGATTTTTCAATCCTTGCTGGCACGCTCGCATTTATAATATTTTCCTTCGTAGGAAAAATGAGCCAACAATTTTTGGCGCGCCCAGTGGGACTAATTAAAATGGCTAGACGAAGAAGACAGGGAGAAAATGAACGCTTGGAAGAAGGCGTAGAAGGAGAGGTAAAAATACCTAATCCAGAGGATAATGTGGTAACACATCCTGTGGAAACTCCCATGTTATCAGAACCTATGGTCGAACAGACCAGTACTTCGGGACAAGAACCATATGTTCATAATATTGGACGAAACTAAGGAATTGGACCATCCACTGTTCCATCTACTCAGCCAACAAATCCATGGGATGGCCTAGTAGATGCCATGGGACAACAATTAATGAAGACAATGGAAAGGTGGGCAACATCCTTTTTGGATCGAATGAATAACCACCAACCAACAAACACAAGACACACAAAGGAAGTTTTAAATGTCCCTCAGCAAAGATTGGCTAGAGATAAACAGCCTATGCAAGTTAATGGACATTCTAATGGTCAAACTAGTAATCAGAATTATGAAAGACCATCACCTCAGTCTTGGTATGAACCCATTTCGAGGCCTATAGCAGGTCAAAATGCCTCAGTGCTCAACAATGAAGCCATGCAAGTTGGTGGATCTGGCCCAGTACAAGAAGCTGGCATAAGAATGGTTACAAATCACATGTTCGAAGCCATACCTGGCACTAGGGGGTACAATAATCCCTTATTCGAATTTATACCCGGGGGGTTGGAAGGTTTTCCCACAAATGGAAGGGACACAACACCTGTTCCAACACCTTTCGCAGGTCCTTTCGCAGAACAGGCTCAAAGGGGTTACCCACACCCCCAACTGCAACCTGCACCACAGGGGCAACCAGTCCCAAATGTACCACCTTATGGACCAAGAGGACCACAGGCACAAGTTTGTCCACCAAACCCTGTGTTTGTTCCTCCAGTAGTGGTTCAGCAAGCACAAAATATGATCCCTCGGGACCAAATTGCTGATATTGTTAGGGAGATGTGTGGACCGATGGCTCGGGGGGTTCAGACTCCTGTATACAGAAAATCATACCCAGAATGGATAGATAGGGTACATGAATACCCAAGGGGGTTCAGAATACTAGATTTTACCCTTTTCTATGGGAGTGGACATCAATCAACAGTAGAGCATATTGCTAGGTTTGCTGCTCAATGCGGTGAATTTACTAATCATGACTATATGAAACTAAGATTATTTCCAAATTCTCTAACTGGGGGAGTATTTGCATGGTACATCAACCTTACACCTGGCTCCATTCAAACTTGGCAACAAATGGAAGAGGCATTTCATGCCCAATTCTTCCAATCGGAGCCAGAGGTTTCCATGGCAGACTTGGCAAGATTGAGTCAAAGGCCTGAAGAAAAGGCTACTTAGTTTATTGCTAGATTTAAAAGGGCTCGAAATAAATGTGGAGTCATCCTGCTAGAGCCAGAATTCGTGAGATTGGCTCAAAATGGTTTAGAGTTCAGGCTTTGAAAGAAGTTTGACTCAACTAAATTCAGAGATTTGGTAAAACTGACCTATAAGGTGTCTAGGTATGAAGCATTACTAGAGAAGGAACAAGATCAAAATAATGCATCGTACAAGACATATTATAGGGATCCTAATTATGAGATCGATGCAGCAGAGATTGTGGGCAAAGGACCTGTGATTTGTGAGGCATTAATTCATAAGGATACAACAATTGACCAACAGTTTAAAAAGAAAGACCTTCACAGAAAGTACTCTTTCGATTTAACAAAGGCAGATGACATTTTTGATCATTTGCTTGCGGCCAACTTCCTTAAGTTACCTAAAGGAGTAAAACTGTCATCTCTAGATGAACTTAAAGGAAAAATATATTGTAAATGGCATAACTCTTGGTCTCACTCGACTAAAAACTGCATTGTTTTTCGAGACAGAATCCAAGAACAAATTCGGAAAGGAAGTTTGAAATTTCCAGCCAAAGCAGAAAAGTCCATGGGGATCAACAGTAATCCATTTCCAGAAGTTGGAGAGGTGGCAGCCAATGTCATTATGTCAGACTTCCAGAACTTGTTCTTGACAGAATTGGAAGAAGTCAATGTGCAGATGCATGTTGCTAACCAGACAACCATCAAAAAGGACACCAGAAATCTGCCAGTTATTGGACAAGGTTTCTCACACCAGAGGGAACACTCTGATGAAAAATCACTGGATGATGATTCCTTAGAGGCAGCAGTAATGCAAAGGATGTGTCCTAGGTGCAGACTGAGTTATAAATGATTGAAGGGGCTTCCAATTGATGGGAAGCAATACTATAGGGATGTGCAGAGACGTCCTAAACCAACCAATGCTTATAACAAATGGCCGTATCCGGCTAGTGTTAGGCAACAGCCATTGGTAGTTGAACCAACAGTCGATAGAATGCATGCTAAAGGCAAGAGGCCCTTGTATGAGTCCAGGCCACCTAACTATTACAGAATGGAGAGCAGTCATTCTGAAAGAGGACTGGAGAGGAGTTCAGGTTATGGGATCAAAGCCAGAGATTGGCCCCCTAGACCAACCTCACGCAGGACAGAAAGTAGCCACCTTCATCGAAGGCCTAAATCAGGCTCGAAATGTGAGGTTAGAGCCAAGCACTTACCTTCACAGCCAGCTTCGAAGATGGCTTCGAAGGTAGAAAAAAACAGTTCAACATCTGAGTCAGTAAGTTCGTGGGTACCTGGAGTTCCAGACTGGTTTGTAATGCAAAACAAACCTATGGAAGTGCCTGCCCAGAGAGATGTTGAAAACCAAGGAAGGATGGTTAAGCCTCCTTTGGTGGCTCCGAATAATTGGGCATTGCTTAAACACCCAAAGATAAAGGAACCAGATATGGTCCCAGTCATTTCGAGATCACAAAGGAGAAAGATTCAGCGCAGGTACACTCAGTACCAGAAAGATATGAAAGAAAATGGAGAGAGCTCTTCATTGGTCCAGACAGAAGGAAAAAAGACTCCAAAGCCAGACCATACTCCAAAAGCCAACGCTACAAAGCAAAGTGGGTTGCACAGAGAACAATTGGCCAAGGTTCATTCTGAACTAAAAGCCAAAGAGAAGTCTAGCTTAGCAGGATTGGAGAAAGCTCTGATGGAGAGTGATAGCGAGACAGAAGAAGAAATTGGCATAAGCCAAAAGAAAGAAATGGTGGAGGAAGAAATGTTCGAAGCCTTCATGGCTGAGCAAACATTTCTGGTTGAAAAACTAGTCGAGAAAAACCATTCGAAGGAACCTGTTAGCAATGAAGTGCCAGAATGCAGCATGGAGGATGCTTCTGAGGTAACTGATCAAGATAGCTAAAAGGGGAAACAGGCACAGCCAGCCATCCAGTTTGGCTCATTTCCTCCAGTATCAGTTAATATGGTACATATACTACCTCATGAGTTTGAAGCTGGGGATGAGAACCAAGATGGTCAAGAAGTTAATCCAATTCCAGTCTCTAGTGAAGATTCACAAGTGAGTATGGTACAGGATGATTCCAGAATGGCAACCCCAATGGAAACTGAATATGAGAGTGAAGAAGAGGTGAGCATTAACCTCTCATATCCTTTTGAATATCCCTCGAATTCTATGACACAACATGTCAAGCCTTTGTACATCAAGGCTTTCTTCGATGGGATACAATTGAACCGAGTCCTGATAGATAATGGGGCAGCAGTGAACTTACTACCGAAATCTTCTTTGAAGAAACTAAGGAAAAAGAATCCCAGGTAGATCCCAACTAGCACAACCATTGCTGGCTTTGCTGGAGACAAACAGATGGCTCAGGGAATTCTACCCATTAACTTGAGTGTGGGAACCAAGGACTGCATGACAGCATTCTTCGTAATCGACAGTAATGCTAAATACAATGCTTTACTTGGGAGAGATTGGATCCACACTAACAAATGTGTGCCTTCCTCTTTGCATCAGAAAATTATGATGGCCTTAGGCAATGGAGAGACAAAGGAAATTGATGCAGATCCTCAACCCTTCATAGCCTGTGCAGACTTTGCAGAGGCCAAACTGTATATTGAGGGAGTGACACCACTCAGTATACTGAGGAAACCTGATGGCTCAACCGAAGTGACGGCTGATGAGGAAGTGACACACCTGAAGCACTTAGTCCAGGAGAGTGCTGATGAAGAGGTTGTCGTTAAAGATGACAATGATGCCTGGTTGTAGGCAAAGAGATGAAGCACAAGAAGCCAAGTCCTTGGCTCTGATTAAATTCTCAACATTGGATGTAAAAGCAATAGTCCAGAAAGTACAGGAGCAAGAGAGAGAAGCCATGATAATTGGCTGCAAGCAGGAGCAGCAACAGGTCAGAGTTTTGACCCTTGATAAGTACTGTGCATTGGACATTGAAGCAAAAGTCCAGGAGATACAGGAAGAGGAAGATTTGTGGACAGATTTTGTCTATGAGAAAGAGGGTAGAGATGTTGAACTAAAGAACCTGGAAGCAGAACAAAGCAAGAAGGTTGCTTCGAAGGTAGAAGAAACCAAGGAAAAAGCTTCAATAAGTTCTCAGACACAAGACCCCTTAGAAGAAGTAAATTTAGGAGAAGGTTCTATGCAACAACCCACCTATATAAGTACTTGTTTGAATGATCTGGATAGGGACCAGTTATTGGTTGTTCTAAAGAAATATAAAAATTGCTTTGCATGGTCTTATAATGAACTACCAGGATTGGATAAGTCATTAGTAGAACATAGGCTCCCTATGAAGCCTAATTTCAAACCATACAAACAGAAACCAAGAAGAATGAGTCCAGAAGTAATTCAGAAAGTCAAGGAGGAGATTCTTAGACTACTCAAGGCAGGCTTTATTAGGACAGCCAGGTATGTTGAATGGCTATCTAATATTGTGCCTGTAGTTAAGAAGAATAGTAAAATGAGGGTATGTATTGATTTCAGAAACTTAAATCTAGCAACTCCAAAAGATGAGTACCATATGCCTATAGTAGATCTGTTGGTAGACAGTTCAGCAGGGCATCAAGTTTTATCAATGATGGATGGACACTCTGGTTATAACCAAATCTGCATTGCAAAGGAAGATATCCATAAGACAGCATTCAGATGTCCTGGGAATATTGGCACCTTCGAATGGGTTAAAATGTCATTTGGTCTGAAGAATGCTGCGGCTACATATCAGAGGGCTATGAACACTATCTTTCATGACCTCATTGGAGGGTATTTAGAGTGTTATATTGATGACATCGTAGTGAAATCCCAGTCCATGGAGGAGCATCTGTTTCATTTAGAAGCAGCTTTTGAAAGAATGAGGAAGTTCAAGTTGAAACTCAATCCTCTTAAGTGCGCTTTTAGTGTATCATCTGGAAACTTCTTGGGTTATGTAGTGCACAAGAAAGGAATACAGATTGATCAGAATAATGCCAAAGCCATCATTGAAGCCAGGCCTCCATCAAGTAAGAAAGAATTACAAAGGTTCCTTGGACAGGTTAACTTTCTTCGAAGGTTCATTTCTAACACTGCAGGGAAAACTAAAGTATTTTCTTCCTTGTTAAGGCTGAAAGATGAAGAGGAATTTGTGTGGACAGCAGAGCATCAAATTGCTTTCGAAGGTATCAAAGCCTACTTGGCCAACCCGCCAGTGCTGATGCCACCAAAGGGTAATAAGCCCTTGAAGTTGTACATAGCTGCAGCAGAAGATTCATTGGGAGCTTTCTTGGCCTAAGACAATGAAGAAGGCAAGGAACAAGCTGTTTATTACCTTAGATTGGCTGCTGAAGTTGATGTGCTCTCACTTGATAAAAGAGCTCTTCAGCCTTTATTTCGAATGCTGCTTCTTTCAATCCTCGCTCCAGTTCGCCCATATCCATGTCATCCTCGTATGCAGAGTCTTTATTCTGGAAGTCATCGAATTTCTCAATAAGTTTCTCTGCTTCGTACTGAGTATGAACTTGAAGGGATGAGAGTTGGTCCAAAGATTAAGCGGTTGCCATGGTAGTTCGATGCCAGTGAAGGAGTAATGGGAGTTGGTCTAGAAACATGTGGAGTTCTGCTTGAGCAATAGGGCTAAGGACCTGACCCCGCGTTAGAATATCACAAGCCCATCGAAAGTTCTTGAGAGGAACATCGTCCTCCAGAACGTCAAAAGGCAAGTGAGAGAAGGCTGCAAGCAAAAACTGGGCTTGTTTTCGCTTAGCAGGAGTAGGGGAAGATGGAGGCATGTAAGGAAGAAAGACCTTATCCGCAGAAAGGGCGAGCCCCAGTCTCTCTGGCCAAGAGGGAGTTGGTGGAGGAGAAGGTGTGGATGCTTCAAATTCAGGAGATGGAGAAGAAGATGTGGATGCTTCCATTTTAGGAGATGGCGTGAGAGCAGAAGGAACAAAGGCATTAATGTAATCGAGCCAGTCGGAAGAGTAGAGTTTCGCCCTATTGGCTAAAGATGATGGATTGTGCCCTTAGGCCTCTTCTAGGCATCGGGTGGCAGACACTATCCTTGTAGGCATGGAGGATGTGTACCATGCTACAAGTAAATTGTCCTCCAAATTGCGTTGGAGGTCGATGGGCACATAAGGGTAAACTACCGAGCTTCGAGCATAAGAAGGGAAATCTAAAGGGTCAGTGAACTCAACAAAATGATGGTTAATTCGCTCCCTTAAGACACGAGTCTCAGATTCCAACCAGCTAGAAATCCCAGAACCCTCGAAGGTAGAAGGAGCCACAGCTCTGTCCCATACAGACTGTGAATAAGAATCTTCTATGTCCATATCTGCAATTTTCTGAATTAAAGGATTGAGGGTAATATGTTCGTAGTCCAAAGATCGATAATTTGCGAAGGCCTCCATGACTTAAATACAAGAAGTTGATTAAAGGTGGCTAATTAATGTATGGAATTTCCTTCGAAGAGAAACAGCATCATCAGATGACTTTTCATGTACTTTATCAATAGAGAAGAAGTTTGATTCAGCCATGAAAGGGATATCAGTCCGCTCGATTACTAAGGTAGTGAGGATATTCCAAAGGTTGGAAATGAAATTAATACAAGTAATCATCAATGGGTGACGATTGTGTTTCTAAAAGCACAAAGCCCATGCACGACTATGATCCACTAATATCACCAAGTATTGGGTATATTAGTGCGGGGGGTAATGTTGGTTATATATTTTGTATAAGCCAGTTACAGTTCGACACGTGGCAGAGTAAGGGTAATATAAGAAGACTATTCAAGTCTTCGATCCTGATCGTACACGTGGCAGTTAATATTGGTTCTCGTGTGATCTAAGTAGCATTGGATCAGTAAAGAGATGCAAGGTGACGTGGCTTCAACGGTTACTCATATTCAAATTCAAATATAAGAGGGAAGCTCAACTGCAAGTGATGGCGTAGTGGAACTACCTATAAGGCAACATGATCGACGATCATGGAGGAGCAGTTCGACGGTTTGAAGTGCAGTTCGAAGGTCATCCTTGACAAGTACAAATAGCAGGGAAGCCCCCAGAAAAAGCCCCCAGACTTAGATCCAACAAACCAGTCATTTACTTCATATTTTCTTTTCCAGTTTTACATTTCCAGTCTTTACATTTCCTGCACTTTAAATACCTGTTCTTTACATTCCTGCACTGCACTTCATTCATAGGAGTAGTTTCAAGTAGATTGTTGTTGTAAACCTCTACGAGGCTGAGTTTGGCTCATTGTAAGTTTTCATTTTAATGAAATACTTCAATTGTTCGTCATTTACCTGTTATTTTGTTTAATTTCTCCTAAGTCAAGCCACCAGTAAAAGTCCTCTTCATTGAGGCTGAAAGAATTAAAACACAATCGTCTGATAATTGGTTGGCAATTATAATTTCTGTAAGGATTGATTGATCCTTGCTGGCACGCTCGCATTTACAAATATAACCCTCGAAAAGCCAAAAAGCCAACATATAATTGTTGGCTTATTTTTCCTACGAAGGAAAATATTATAAATGTGAGGGTGCCAGCAAGGATTGAAAAATCTTTACAGATTAAATTCAAGCCAATTATCAAGCGATTGTGTTAACAGTTCTTGTGCCTCAACAAAGAGGACTTCAAAATTGCCAAAGTGTAGAGAAAAGAAAAATTAAAAGAAGAATGAGGGAGACGGAGAAAGATGATTGAGTGAACAATCAAAGTAATAATTACTTACCTTTACTCCTATGCTTCGAAAAGGAAGTGCATTAAATGCTTCGAAAATGAAATGCTGAAAATAAATGCTTCGAAATATAAATTTATGTTAAACTACTCCTAAGATAAGGAAAATGACAAGAAATATTGAAATCAATTGTCTTTGATTTGAATTCTGGATCTTTTACAATGTAGCCATGAATGGCTATTTATAGACAAATATTTGTAGGAAAAAACTTCCAGCAATAACTACCTAATAACCACCTAAAACTACCCACTTTTCCATCTTCATTCCCACAATGCCACATATTCCTCCATATCTTTATAACTTCCTTTAACTTCCAATTAATGCTCCATGTTCTCCACTTCATTCTCCATCATCTTTTCACATTTTATAACTTCTCATAACCTCCAAATGAATAAGAGGATACCACATGTCCTGCAATTATATAAATAATAAATAATAATAATAACAATAATTGCAGATTTATGGTGCCAACATTACCCCCCGCGGCCCTTAAAAATGATGTTTACTTGAATTTTTGAAGGGTCGAACCAAGCACATGACTAATCTAAGCAATAAAGTGCTTCGAATAATATCAACAAAGTGCTTCGAATGATGTAATAGCACCAATGAAGTGCTTCGAATGAGTATGAAATTATGACTAGATGTCTCGAATGCTAGCTATTATGGACTAGTAACAAGCGTTGAAGGTGGTATAAAGGACCAAAATCATCTTTCGAATGTTGAAAATGACAACAAAGGACAAATTACATCGTTGGAAATATTCGGCAGAGCTTCGAAGGTTCACAACCACCATTATTGTTTCTTCGAAACTGTTAATGCAAGATGGAGTGCTTCGAAGCTTACAAAATTATGGCAAAAGGGCCTTCGAAGCAACTTTTGGCCAATATTGTGGTTATTCAAATTTTGTATGTTCTGGTTCATACATAATTAATGAAAATATTAATTTTGTGCTTCGAACCAATTATTAATTCTTCGAAGACACCAAAAACTGTTGTTCTTCGAACCAACTTATCATGCCAAAAATAGGCATTATTCGACAACTAATTAATTGTCATTTTACATATATTTGAAGAGAGATACGCATTTCGAAAGTTTTCTCGCCCCATGTTACATTTCGAAGGTGTTTATTGATAACAAAACCACCATTCGAAAGCCACATATGTTACTAAAGGATCAAAGTCGTCCTTCGAAAATGCTCACGACATCTCTTCATACAAAATCCAAAGAGTTGGATTACCATGAAATTAGTTTGGCATTTTAACAAGCCATTAATGGCTATAAAATGATATTTCAATGAATAACATGCTTCAAAGTGTCTTGGGACATATTTCGAAGGTAACCACAAAACCAAATGATGATGGTTTTATGGATCAACCATATTTTTGGCCCAATATATTTCAATAACGAAATATTATTTGTTAGCCATTCCATCAAAGTCAACGTTTGATGTGATCCACAAATCCAAAATGGATTTCGAATAACAAAAGTCATGGTATAGTGTGGCCATGAAAATTCATACTTTTTTACACCTTGGAAAATGTCAAAAATTTTGAATTCATGAACAGTGGCTTGTTCATTATTTTTGACCATGTTTGCTTTAAAAACATGACTTTTGCCGAATTGATTTTCATAATTATTTGGCAAAGTGGGTTGTTTTTCCATGTTAGCCATTAATGGCTTATGAAAATCACCCATAGATACGTTATTTTCATGACTTGACTCTCTAAAAATTGGTTTTGAGACCCCCCGAGCTATGCATGGAACATCATTCTTAGCCAAATTTGGCTCAAAAACATGCTCTTTCATTATGTTAATTTCATAATTTGGCTTTTTAAAAACGGACTCTTGAACCCCCCGAGCCATTGATGAAATCAACTCTTTGCTTTTGCTATTTTCAACCATGGAAAAATTTTGAAAAAATTCACCAATTCCGGCCATTAAAGCCTCAGTTAATGACTTGGTAGTGAGAGTTGATAACTCATCATTCCATTGGCGAATTTTCATATCAAGTTGATGAATTTCTCCAATTAAATTGTGTCTTTTTTCTTCCACCAAATAATATTGTAATGGATGAAAGTTTATTTCATCAAGAAAATGGATCTCTTATTGAAGATCCAAAATTTTTCTTTCACACCAATATATTTCAAATTGACAAGTTCGAATGGCGAAATCCAAATAGTTTGTCATTTCTTACACTTGGTTGTCCCACTGGGCGTGCCAAAAATATATGTTGGCTTTTTGGCTTTCGAGGGTTATATTTGTAAATGTGAGCGTGCCAGTAAGGATCAATCAGTCCTTATAGAAATTATAATTGCCAACCAATTATCAGACGATTGTGCTTTAATTCTTTCAGCCTCAATGAAGAGGACTTTTACTGGTGGCTTGACTTAGGAGAAATTAAACAAAATAACAGGTAAATGACGAACAATTGAAGTATTTCATTAAAATGAAAACTTACAATGAGCCAAACTTAGCCTCATAGAGGTTTACAGTAACAATCTACTTGAAACTACTCCTATGAATGAAGTGCAGTGCAGGAATTTAAAGTGCAGGAATGTAAAGAACAGGTATTTAAAGTGCAGGAAATGTAAAGACTGGAAATGTAAAACTGGAAAAGAAAATATGAAGTAAATGACTGGTTTGTTGGATCTGAGTCTGGGGGCTTTTTCTGGGGGCTTCCCTGCTATTTATACTTGTCAAGGATGACCTTCGAACTGCACTTCAAACCGTCGAACTGCTCCTTCATGATCGTCGATCATGTTGCCTTATAGGTAGTTCCACTATGCCATCACTTGCAGTTGAGCTTCCCTCTTATATTTGAATTTGAATATGAGTAACCGTTGAAGCCACATCACCTTGCATCTCTTTACTGATCCAATGCTACTCAGATCACGCGAGAACCAATATTAACTGCCACGTGTACGATCAGGATCGAAGACTTGAATAGTCTTCCTATATTACCCTTACTCTGCCACGTGTCGAACTGTAACTGGCTTATACAAAATATATAGCCAACAATTACCTTTATTGTTATTATTTTAATTTTATGTATGGTGATCATCATAGTTTAAAAAATAAATATATGCCTTCATAAAATATGGGAGCAAAATTATATGAAGACACACACACACACACACACACACACACAAAAAGAAATATAGAGAGGGATAGAGAAAAAAATAAGAGAAATGTGAATAAATAATACATAGGGATTGTTATATATCACTTCTTTTTTTTTTGGCCATTTTGAATTACTTAATTAAATGGTAATATATTATTAGTTGTCATTAATTGTGTAATAATTATCTGCGAATAAATGAACCAACTACAAATATTCATATAAGATGTAATATAAAATAGTGACAAAAAATGGGTGACATAACATTTCTTTAATATAAAATTTATAAGAATATTTTTTAGCATGATTAAATATATAAATTGACAAATTAAACATATTTTTTTAAAGAAAAAAGGTAAAGAAAATAATGATATAAAATTTCAAAACATTACTTAAAAAGATTAAATTAAAATATATATTTTTTGTTATAGGCATAAGTATAATTTTTCAAAAGTTGAGGGGGACACGTGACCCCTCTAGTCTAGGCCTCACGTGCCTTCGCCCCTAAGTGCAATAACAAATACAATTGATGACGTGTTAATTTCCTACATCTGTATATTATTGTGGGTAGAGTTCTAATGGGTAGAAATCTTACATATT
The DNA here is from genome assembly GCA_036172215.1 of Camellia granthamiana. Classification (NCBI taxonomy): domain Eukaryota; kingdom Viridiplantae; phylum Streptophyta; class Magnoliopsida; order Ericales; family Theaceae; genus Camellia; species Camellia granthamiana. The sequence goes on along the minus strand of CM069916.1, from coordinate 67,004,421 downwards.
CATAGAGAACATTTGTTGAAAAAAATTAGCATTGTATTTGTTGTTGTCTTTACATATTTTGAGTCATGAGATTTTATTTGAATATTTTGAATACACGGGTAGCTCTTAATTCGTAAGGAAATTTTTAGTTGTAGATAAAGTTCCTTGAAGCATTAATGTATCTTGGGAGTAGAACATCGGTCAACCCAATGCAAAAAGGACATTTGTGATGGAATAAAAAGTGACCACATCATAATTTGGTGTGATTCACTTCACTCAATCATTTTTTTCTTGAATTGTAAAGAACCTTCCCGCAAGAATATTGAAGAGCCATCTGTTAGTTAGTTAATGGTTTGAATTCAAACACCTATAGACACATCTTTTAGTGAACCATGGTGATTGTTGCTATATGAAACAAATTCAAGTAGTATGCCTATTCCCAAAGGTCACTTATTGTGTATATAAATGCATAACAGCAGGATTGGAAATTATTGAATAAACTAGAAGATTTTCTACTTTCTAACTTTCGGATAATCGATATTCTCACGTGATAAACACCCTCACGGGTATTTTGATCAATTGCCATTGTCAAGTAAATCTTATAGTGGCATCAGAGCAAGGTTACACATTATCGCAGATGTCGAAATATAGTCCGGAAGAACGAAAAGTTTTTGTACTCTTTTTACCAAAAATTCAGAAAATAATTGACAATCAATCTTTGGCATTGGTGAATTCCGTTTGTTTATTTAATCAACACCAACGTGTTGTATTCCCAGAAAACTATCCAAAGAAAATAACCGTTGGTAGTGCTATTGTTCCGAACCTTGTCGAAAGTGAGACCAAATTATACCGTTGGAAGCAATTTTATAAAATATTTTTCGGTTCAATTCGCATCTCCAAATTAGCACCATCTTGTTCTTTTTAGAATTTTGATCACAACGGTGAAATTCGTTGTGAAAAAGGGCAAAAATTTGATCCACAAAATCCAAATTTCAGTGTATGGTCTCTTACTCCCATCGCCGGAGAAGACAACCGGAATACATAGTGCGGAGATTCTATTTTGAAGTCTAAGAGTTTTGGGCTAAATTTAAAATTAAAAAGAGGGCCCAAAATAAAGTATACGTAAGGAAATCAATTCCTTTGGGCCTTAGGATTAAAAAGAATTTGTTTGAGCCTACACTGCCAGCCCAAACCAGCGCAACAGTGGCCCAGCCCAGCCCAGCCCAAAGCTGCGGCTCAACGTTTCACACCCAGATTCGTGCGTCGACCTAGCGCCCAGTGCTCCGCGCCCGAACCTGAGTCCGTCTGATCGGCGTGACCGGTGCCCGCTTGACCTGCGCACTGACCCGCATGTTGACCCGTGTGTTACGCTGGTTCGGTCCCAACCGGTTCAATCCAGTCCTTGAACCAGCAGTACCCTGGTTCAAGCAATTTTTCGACTCGTTCTCACTTATTTCAAGGCCGTTTTCAATCATTCAAAAGCCAAAATTTCCAGAATTCTTCCAAGAATTTTTCTGTGGGTAATTGTACAAATTTTCGGAAGAAATAATTAGAGAAGAAGGCTATCCAAGGGTGTTACCTAGGAAAACATCCAAAGAAACATTGTTTAAACGGCACTATTGTGTCCCTTGGGCTCGTAACTATTATTACAATACTCATAAACAAAGTATTAGGTTTAAAAGGCTATTGGGTTTTCATCATTCTTCTTACCCAAGACAAGACAACCGATTTTTTGCTTACCACAGAGGCCGACTCAATAACTTCAAGACTTATCCTTATTAAGACTTGTTGTTGACTTATTTACTTTGCTTATTTGTTTATTTTAGTTTGTAATATCCACATTTGAATCCATGGCTATTAAAAATGCCATGGATTCTTCAAAAATTGAGATGCTTAATGGAAATAATTTCCGAGCATAGAAGCGCCACATTTCTTATCTTCTTACACATGAAAAAACATTGCACACTTTATCCACTTCTAAACCAGATGATGATTCTAATTGGTTTCAAAATAAATGGATAGAAGATGATGCAATGGCAAAGGCCACTATGTTACACAATATGAAAGACAACATTATTCCGCTTTTTGAAGAACATGAAACTGCAAAACAATTAATAGAAGCACTAGAAAGTAAGTATGGAGTTCGATCGGACACTCAAATTCAATTGCTCTTGGACAAATATAATAACACTCGTATGAGTGATAATGATAGTGTTGGTGATCATGTTAATCAAATGGAATTAATTGCTAAAGAATTATCCAACGTTGATCACCCTTTGTCGGACAAGATGCAAGTAACTTCCATACTTAATAGTCTTTCATTATCTTGGGATCATGTTGTCACATATTTAACTCATAGCGGATGAGAGATTTCAATGGTGACATTGCCTGTACTCTTAATGTTGGAAGAAGAAAGAATAAAGCGAAGGCATAAAGAAGGTTTGTCTTCTAACTTGTTGATGGCACAGTCTTCGTCACGACCACAGAATAATTCCCACACACCATTCAACAAGAAAAAAGACGACTTCATTCAAGAGAAAATGGAAGAAGGGGTTTCAGAAATGATAGAAGAAACAACAAGAATAGCAAAAACAATAACATCACAAGCATTAGATTATGTAACAATCCTGACTCATGATTAACGGTAATCCATGCTTAATTATGCCTAATTATGCCTAATAAGTAACTAAAGTGAAATTTTGCATCGTATGTTGCCTTATTTATGTGTATATCTGTTTAACATAGAAAGATTTGTTCATGTTCCTGTTTTGGTTACGAATTGAAGGCCTTATCAGTACCCAATTTAGAAATTGACTTGATTTATGTGTTATTTGGGATTTTTAGAAATTTATGGTAAGTTCAATTGGAATTTGATTAGGAACGAATTAATTAGATTAATTAATGCCTACTAGATTAGCTTTAATTAATTAACACTAAGTGAGCCTATATAAGACTCCTTACATGCTTCACTCATCCTTTTGTTCATATCAACACATCTTTGAGCCTATACACACAAACCAAGCGTGAGAGAGAAGAGAGCTTTGAGCTCAACTAAGGGATTGCTAGGAGAAAGGGGAGAATTGGACTTAGAGACGCAACAAATAAGCCTCTAGCTCTCACTTTGGAAAGTCTAGATAAGAATTCAACCTTTAAATTCTTTGATTGTGGCATTAAGAACATGAATTCAAAAGATTAAGTATGTGAACTTGAGGTTTGAACTAGAAAGGAAGAAATTTAACTCATACCTTCCATGCATGCATAATTCCTAACATTTTGAAGTTATTTTCCATGAATTTTCTTATGCATGTTGCTAATTCACTTTGCCTTTGAGAATGCATCAAGTTTCAAGTCATTTTGTGGTATTAGATCAGGTTTTGGAAGTTTTGAAGTCAAGACAATTCATGCATGTCATGTTTACATCACATTCTCAAGTTTTAAGTTGAGTTTTGCACAATCGGCATGCTTTGGGGCTTTGGTTTTACGAAATGGTTTTGAATTCTTCATGTTTTCCAAGTTCACATGTGATTCCTCAGGTTTTTGGCCCAAGAAACCATAATTTGAAGCTTTGGGGTTGAATTTGAAGCTTGGAAGCAATTTTGGAAATTCTAGAATTCTGCTCCTACGCTCAAGCGAAGGAATCCACACTCGAGCGACCACTCTGAGTGCGTGCACTTCCGCTCGAGCGACCAGAAGTCCGCTCGAGCATGAAATGCATGCTCCCAACAATTCTTATGTTTTTCAAACCGCTCGAGCGACAAAAGTTGCGCTCAAGCGAGGGCATGTCTCTCACACTCGAGTAAGCATCGAGCAAGCATCGAGTGGAAAAATCAAGCAACCAGCACTTTTTTAAAAGTTTACAGACTGCTCGAGCGACAGATATTGCGCTCAAGCAACCACTTACATTTTGCATGTCTGTTCGAGCGTAGGAAGTTACGTTCGAGTGATGGCCCTATTTTCAGCATGTTTTGTTAAGTGTTTTCAAGTGCATTTTTGTATCCTCATTCCATCCTAGACATTCCTAGGCCAAGTTTAAGACACCATAATGAGGATAGAGAAGTAGAAACACAACAAGACAAGAAATAACTAAGCTATTGACTTCGGGTGTGTAATTCAGTACGTATTCATTCTATATCTATGTAGGTCACGCGCCACAAAATCTCTAAATTGCCTACTCTGTCTGTTTACTTGGAGCCATCTGTTATCTATGAGTAATAACTTAGTATAGCTATGTTCAAGTTAAATTATTTTCTGTATATGAAATAAGATCTGTTTAATGAAATGTTATGTTCTGTACTATGAATGATTGTCCAATTTTTGATAAGTATTTGTGACACAAGTATGTTATTTGTTCCCGATCCGAAGGTTCCTTTGTGGAACTGACAAGTTATCTGTATCCGACTGGAGATTCCTTTATGGAACTGACAAGTTATTCGTTCCCAGTCCGGAGGTTCCTTTAAGGAACTGACAAGTTATCCGTACCCAGCCGGAGGTTCCTCTATGGAACTGACAAATATGATTTTTGATACTCTGTATGTGATCTGTTGGCTCTAACGGATGAACTATGTACGATCAATCATGAATTTTGATTTCTGTTAATGACTCAAACAAGAATACGAATATGAATCTATTATATACAGGCTTAGTTATGAGACATCATTCATTTAATCCCTTTACTCTGTTATTATTCACTGGATTCTCGCTCATTATTTATCTTATATATGTAGGTGATTAGACACGTGACCAGGTTCAGAGTTGAGGACCTGGCGTCTCAGTTTTTGTCAGCCAGCTTTTGTGCCTCTTGATGAGGTTTCGGATCAAGTCAAGTTTAGTGGCTGTTTTTGTGAATGCATTAAGTTTTGTTTCCTTTAAGTTTCGGATAAGATTTCTATTAGTTGTACATGGGGTAACGTGTAAATACTACATCTTTTGACGTCACTCGTAAGTTTATAAAAGTTTAAAATTATCTGTCTCATGTATGTCTTCACATCTCAATGGACTGTATATTTTACATGTTTGTTTCCGCAGCCCCTAATTATATGTTATTCTGTTAAGAGGCCTTTGGTAATCCACGGATTACTGGCCGGTTATGACGCTAAACCTATAGGGGCGGGTATGGGTCGTGACAACCCATGTTACAAGTGCAGTCAAAAAGGTCATATCAAAGCCACTTGTTCTCAGAAGAAGCAGAAAATGGATCATAATCCTATTACCATGATAGTTTCTGAAGCAATGGTACTTGAACCTTCATCAAATTCATGGTGGATTGATTCTGCTGCAACTAGGCATATTGTGCAAAATAAAGACATATTCATGGAGTTTATTGAAAAGAAAGTTGGTGAACACAGAATCTACATGGGCAACAACTCCTATAATGATGTTTTGGGCATCAGCAACTGTCAATTCTCTATTAATGGAACTTCTATTGTGCTTCATGATGTGCTTTATGTACCCAGCATTCGGCGAAATTTAATTTCAATTCCAGTGTTAACTCAAAAAGGTTTTAAGATTAATTTTAGGTTTAACACAGTATTGAAGTGCAAGGTGTAAGAGTGAATGACATGTGCTCTCTTCCTATTGATAAAAATAAAGTATGTATTTCTGATTATTTGCATGTTTCTACTAGTAATAGTTCTTATTTGTGGTGTTTAAGGTTAGGTCACATTAATAAAAATAAAATGTCTCGAATGTTTAAAAGTGGCTTATTGCCTAAAGTATGCTCCGATGATTTTGATATATGTGAACCATGTATCAAAGGTAAAATGACTAGCAAGCCATTTTTCAAACATTGGAAATTATCGAAATTACTCGAAATAATTCATTTGGACATTTGTCACCCTTTAAGAACTAAAACTCATCGAGGCATAGAATACTTTATTACTTTCACTGATGATTATTCAAGATATGGACATATCTACCTTCTTAAACACAAGTCAGAAGCAATTGACAAGTTTAAAGAATATAAATTAGAGGTAGAAAAGCAACTTGGTCGGTCCATTAAACATTTGAATAATGATAGAGGTGGCGAATATGAAGCTATGGATTCTTTTTGCAAGAACAATGGCATAAAGCATTTGTTTACAATGTCATACACACCATAACAAAATGGGGTCACAGAAAGATAAAATCGTACTCTCATGGAAATGACAAGGTCTATAACGGCTCATACTGATCTTCTTATTCATTTTTTGGAGGGAAGCCTTGTCCATCGTTGCGTACATATTAAATAGAGTCGAAACAAAAGCCAAACCTTTAACTCCTTACGAATGCTGGCATGGTACTAAACCTAATGTCCAAAATCTTGAAGTTTGAAGATGTAAAGCACTTGTACTTATTCCCAAACCTTTAAGGGATAAATTGTAAAGTAAAACTTGGGAATGCAAGTTTATTGGATATGTTGAAAATGTGAGTGGTTATCATTTTTACCATCCTGAACGTGGATTAATAGAAAGTAGAGATGTTATTTTTCTTGAATCCACTGATCTTGTTACTCTTATTGAGCAAATTGAATTGCTCTCCGAAGTATCTCAGGATTCTTCTATTCCTTCTTTGTCACACGATCCACATATTCTCCTAGAACCATCTAATAGTGGGAGGAAACGGAAATTACATGACGATGTTTTACCTACTTCGAATCCTGAGATAAGTGGAAGTAAGAGAGCAAGACATCCATTTACGTTTTTGAAAGATCATTATGTTTTTCAAGTTGAAGAACTTAATAACTTAGTAGATGATCCTACTAGTTATAATGAAGCAATGAGCAGCAGTGATGCTACACAATGGCTTGAGGCAATGAATGAAGAACTTGACTCGATCAAGAAAAATGATGTTTGGGAACTAACTGATCTCCCAAATAGAAGAAAAGTCATTGGTTGCAAATGGGTTCTTAGAAAGAAATTCAAAGTAGATGGAAGTTTAGAGAAATACAAGGCCAGGTTAGCAACCAAGGGATTCACTCAACAACCTGGAATAGACTTCGTAGATACATATTCTCCTGTTGCAAAATTTGCCTCAATAAGGATTCTAATGGCGTAGTAGCCAGGATAGATTTGGAATTGCATCAATTAGATGTTAAAACAGCTTTTCTCAATGGAGAATTAAAAGAGAAAATTTATATGATGCAACCTGATGGTTTCCAGAACCAAGGCAACGAGGATAAAGTTTACAAGTTGAAGAAATCTCTATGTGGACTTAAACAATCTTCAAGACAATGGTACTTGAAATTCCACCAAGCCATTTTAGAAATGGGCTATATTGTGAGTCTATTAGATCACTGTGTTTATATCTGGAAAAATGATGACAAGTTAGCAATATTGTCTTTATACGTGGATGACATATTGTTAGCAGGAAATTGTCCAGATGTGATTATAAAAACCAAAACTTTCTTAGTATCTAGATTTGAAATGAAAGACATGGGTCTTGCAACCTATGTTCTAGGAATTAGAATTTCAAGAGATAGAAATTCAAAATTATTATATCTAGATCAAGAGAAATATCTAGACAAGGTGCTCAAAAGATTTAATATAGATAACTGTAATTCTTTAAACACGCCTGTTTGCAAAGGACAAAGTCTTAGTAAAAGTATGAGTCCTCAAACTAAGTCTGACGTTAAGGAAATAAGAAATGTCCCATATGCTCAGGCAATAGGCAGCCTAATGTATGCTATGACAAGCACAAGACCTGACATCTGTCATGCAGTCGGATTGGTAAGTAGGTTTTAATCCAATCCAGGTAAGAAACATTGGCAAGCAGTCAAAAGAATATTCAGATATTTAAAAGGCACTAAGAATTTGAAATTATGTTTTGGTTTGTGTGATCTAAACATAAAAGGATACACTGACGCGGATTTTGCAGGAGATGTAGATGATAGAAAATCTACTAGTAGTCATGTGTTCTTATTTGGTGGAACAACAGTTTCTTGGTTAAGTAAGAAATAGAGTTGTGTTGCAAAGTATACTATGGAAGCTGAATACATAGTTTGCAGCACAGGAGTGAGTAATGCAGTCTGGATAAAACGTTTTGTTGACAGTTTACAATTAGGTATACCTGCCAGACCGATTAATATGTTTTGTGACAATTAGGGCTGCAAACGAACAGAGCCGAGCCGAACTTTGTTGAGCTCGAGCTCGGCTCATTTACTTATCGAGCTTGTTTATTGAGCTCGAGCTCGGCTCGATAAGGAACTGGGCTCGAGCTCGGCTCGACTTGATAAATTTTTTTAATATTATTTATATTATTTAAATATAAATATTTAAATAAAATATATTATTTATATTATTTAATATATAAAAAATGTATTTATATATTATTTAATATATAAATAATATATTTATCATATAAATTAAATAAAGATAAACGAGCCGAGCTTGACAAGCCGAGCTTATGCGAGCTTGAGCTCGGCTCGTTTACTAAACAAGCCTAATATTCAAGCTCGAGCTCGGCTCGTTTACTAAACGAGCCGAGCCGAGCTTGTTCATGAACAGCTCAGTTCATTTGCAGCCCTAGTGACAATCAGTCCTCCATCTCATTAATAATAAGTGGAGCGAATAGCTCTAAGGGAAAACATATTGATGTAAGTTACCACTATATTCAGGACATAGTGGAGAGAGGTGAAATTAAAGTCAACTATATACCCTCAGAAGAGATGGTGGCCGGCCCTATGACCAAAGGGTTGTCTCTGGAAAAATTTAAAGAACATATAGCTAATATGGGATTGAAAAATGCCTAGCTAGGTGGTTTAGCTACTTATATAAGAGCATAGTTGGATGACTCTGGGGACGTCTAGATCACCGATGTTTTGCGACTCTATCTTGCATGGAAACATGTGTTTGGTCAGCTAATAAGATAGAAGAACTGACAAGTTACGGACATCATAGTCAGCATGAGATGCAAAGCCATGATATGCAACGTGCTGACTAGATGATGTTGTCTGTTTGATCAGTAAAAAGTCGTTGATAAGGTGTGTTATGGAAAACCTTCAGGAATGGGCCTTAAAGGAAGTACTTAACAAAAATTTCGACGCAAGTCAACATACGAGGAATTTATGCGGCTGAAGTCGTCAATGGTGATTAGGTATGGACTATGAACCCAGCACTAAAAATTGATGTTGTTCATTTGAAATATAGTGAATTGAAGTCATCTAGAACGTGTTGTCAGTGGGAGAATACATTCGTACGGGTGCGGTCAGATTTGTGGCAAAAACGTGCGCACATATGGCCAAGTCATGATTAGACGTCGATCTATGAGGTAATTTCATAGATGAAAGTTGGCATAAGGCAAAATTTTGGTACCAAGGTTAAAAATGCTCAACTCAGGTTTATCATCTTATTATGGTGTGTTCAAGTGGGAGATAATGGAATAAAGAGTGACCACACCATAATTTGGTGTGATTCACTTCACTCAATCATTTCTCTCTTGAATTGTAAAGAACCTTCCCGCAAGAATATTGAAGCCATCTGTCAGTTAGTTAATGGTTTGAATTGAAACATCTATAGACACATCTTTTAGTGAACCATGGTGACTATTACTATATGAAACAAATTCAAATAGTATGCCTATTCCTAAAGGTCACTTATTGTGTATATAAATGCATAACAGCAGGATTGGAAATTATTGAATAAACTAGAAGATTTTCTACTTTCTAACTTTTGAATAATCGATATTCTCGCGTGATAAACACCATCACAGGTATTCCGATCAATTGCCATTGTCAAGTAAATCTTACAATTTCTTCCTTAAGAAGAGCGCTTTCATATGTACCTTAATTCATATATACTTTTTCTATATTTCTATTTTTCTAGTTAAATTATTGTTCTTGCTATTGTTATTTCTTGTTGAATATTTACAGAAAATTTAGCATAATATTCCATCAAAACCTTTATACCAACGGGCTACTCACAAATTAGTTGTGGCCTTCGTGGCATCGTTTTAGAATTGATTTTTAATAACTTTTTAGATTTTTAATTTTTTTTATATGGTGAAGAAAAGTTAATTTGTTTGGGATTAGTTTTTTGTAATTTTATTGAAAACTCTAAATTACTAAAGTATTTGAATTTTGTAAGTAGTTTTTTGAGTTTTTATTTTCGAAATTTTGACTTTTTTAATAAATAAATAAAAAATATAACAAGTTGGCAAATCTATAACATATAAAAAAACAAGGTAAGAGTGGTGTAACGATGGGGCTTCTTGGCTGGGGCTTTTTGGCTACGTGGCCTTCAGCTTAGCCACACACGACGGTAGAAACCAACAATTTCCAAAGCTCCTCGTAGAAATTTCCCAAAGCGGTGGTCTGCTCTTTGCCTGTTTCCCAAAGCTCTTCCCTGGCAAATTTAGCTGCAGAATTTCGGTTAGTCATGTGGAATTCAGATTAGCCGTGCGAACAATGAAGAAGAAAACAAAGGGTACCTCTTCGAACAACATATATATACATATATGGTGGATGAAGTTGCTGTTATCTTGTTCTTCCCATCTCTGTCGGTGCTGTTGCTGCCGGGACGCTGTCAAAATTGGGTATCCAAAGCTTTGCTCCTGCCATTGCAATGCCTACTATTTACAAGTGTGTTGAACAATATTTACCCACACTGTTTTTTACCCCTGCACACATGTTTGTGGCCTATTTGTTTTCACCCCTGCTACTGCACACCATGTGTTTATCAATAGGTCTCAATAAACAAAGACTTTGCCATGAATCATGTTAGGTCCCTTTATTGTCAAATCCTCGTACAAACTTTGTTTTGATAAAGTTGTAATTTTTCCTAGTTTTTTGTCTTTCCCGCTCGAGCAGAACCATTGGTGCTCGAGCGTAATATGGGATGTCTCAGTAGTTTGTCAGGTCTATAAAAATACTGAGATGTGTGATTTCGCGCTCGAGCGGGTTCTCCAGCACTCAAGCAGAACTCTGTTTTGTTACACACATGTTTTGCTGAAGCCGCTCGAGCGAGCTGTTCTGCGCTCGAGCGGAGATCACGGACTTTGTTCTCCCATATATATTTGTTTAGGCTGATGTTAGGGTTTACTTTTCCTAGATCTTATTCAAGAGTCCTAGGGTTTTGTTTGAGGTTTTCTTCTGAGGTTTTTGTGAGTTTTCCTTGATAAAATTGAATGAGTATTCAACTCATGAATTGAGAAGCACATATCAAGGAGATTGTTCGTATACATACAAGAGTGTTATTCTTCGGTGGATTTCGAAGATTCAAACGTAGAGTTTCAAAAGGCGTTTGATTCTGTACGTAGTCGTAAATTTGACAAGTGCAGTTATGGATTCAACTTCAGGATTGATCAGTTCCGAGACGAAGGCATGGTGAAAGAGTTACAGAAGATTCGAAGACAAATTGACTGAATTGGGTAATTTGTGTGTTATCTTTGTAATCTTTCTTTCTTCAGTAGTGGATTGATTAGTGGCGTTTCGCCCGTGGTTTTTGATTACAATTGAAGGTTTTTCAATTGTGATTTTTCCACGTAAAAATCGTTTGTGTCGATTTATTGTTTATTCATAAAACAACAATCTAAATCACTTTCGTAAGTGCTTGATGATTTAGATTGAGTGTTTTAAATATTTGGGAATTGGAATATTTTAAATCCTGATCTAATCACGAATCACTTAGGATTTTCAATTGGTATCAGAGCAGATCACTCTTTGTTTTTATCAAAACTATAAGAGTGTGATTTTGTGTGACTAGTATTATGGATTCTATTCGTGAAGGTAACTCGACTTATAGACCTCCTTTACTTGACGGTACAAACTATTCTTATTGGAAAGCTCGTATGAGAGCGTTTTTAAAATCCATCGATGAGAAAGTTTGGCACTGCGTGATCTATGGGTGGAGTGAACCTATTGTCACCATTGATGGTGTTGATATTCCTAAACCCCTTGATAAATGGGATACAACTGATTACCAAAACTCGAGTTGGAACAGTAAGGCTCTCAATTCCCTGTTTTGCTCCGTCACACCTGAAGAGTTTCGTCGTATCTGCACGTGTGAGGTAGCGAAAGAGGCTTGGGACATTCTTGAAACGATTCACGAAGGTACTATTTCTGTCAAAAGGTCAAAACTTCAACGTCTCACCTCCGCCTTTGAAACCCTTTTTATGCGCGATGATGAGACGTTTGATGATTTTTGTGCAAAACTTAGTGATATCATGAATTCCTGTTTCACACTCGGGGAAAAAATCCCGGAAGCTAAAGTTGTTAGAAAAATTTTGAGGTCCTTACCCGAGAGGTTCCAATCAAAAGTGACAACCATTGAGGAGGCTCAGAATGTTGATACCCTCAAGCTTGATCAATTGGTTGGAAACTTGCAGACTTATGAAGCCCACCAGATTTCAAAGAAAAAACAAAAAGATAGTGTGGCTTTCACTAGTGCTGATGAGACTGCAAAAACTCCGGAGACTGAATTTGATTTAGAGTTTGAGATGACGGCTATGCTTACTAAACAGTTTAAAAAAAATTTGAAGAAAAAGAAGCCTAATCTCAGAGACCCTAGTTCAAAATACAAAAGTAATGAAAAACCCAAAACTTTTCCACCAAATTTGCTCCAAAAACTGAAAAGAAGATTGTAAAGGGGCAAGGGGTCAAGTACTATGAATGTCAAGGGTTTGGTCATATTGCCCTTGAATGCCCTTCAAAAAAGAACCGAAAGAAAGTCTACACTGTGACTTGGGATGATGAAAGCGGGTCGGAGCAAGAACCCGAAGAACCTAAATCCGGTGAAGATGGGGATAGTGCTTTCATGGCATTTTGGTCCTCTTTCGCTCAACCTCTTCCAAAGCCATCGGAATTAGCTCATGGTCAGAACCTGCATCATGCTCCCACCTTTGATGGGAGTAACTACCTATATTGGAAGATCAAAATGAGAGCTTTTCTGAGAGCTTTTGACCCAAAAGGTTGGCAAGGCATTGAAGAAGATACAGAAAGTGCAGACAATCTGGGCAATCAGAGAGCCCTGATTACTATTCGTGGAGCAATTTCTGATGAAGAACAGCAACGAGTTGTTCACTACACAAAGGCTAAAGATGCATGGGAAATTCTGAGCCAATTCCATGAAAGAGGAGATTCACCTTTCCCACCATCCAGCAACTTCCCTGTCTTAGTTGCTAGATTGGATGAGGTCAAGGAGAATAAAGAGCAAAAAGAGGATGATGAAACATCTGAAGACAATGATGAGATCAATGGCGATGAACTACAACAAGCTTACGAAAAGCTGTACGAGGAATCTCTGAATTTGTCCAAAGTCAAAGACAAACTCTCTCTCAAGCTCAAAACATGTGAGAGTGAGAATGTCAGGCTAAAAGGAGAACTTGTAGCAGCAAAACAGAATGTCATCAAGATCTCAAGTGACAGGCAAGACTTATGTGGAAAACTTCTATCCTGTGAAACTGAAAGGAATGAACTTCTGAAAGTGTATTCCACATATGAAGAAAAGCTTGAAAGCTTTGAGATGTCACAAGCTGCATTGGAAGAGATAGTCTGTCAAAAAGATGAAGAACTCTGTATTGCTAGAGCAACAATTGCCATGTGGAACAAAGGTTCCAAATCTCTAGAAAACATCCTCAGGTCTTAACAAATGGGTTGTGACAAAAGTGGGCTAGGCTATGGTGCTACAGCTCACAAGGGACAGGCCTCTACCTCACATAACCTGAAGACTCAAGCAAAGGGAAAGTTGAAGGTAGACCAGGATGATTCCTCTCTTCATCTATCGAAAGTGGGTAAGATCAACAAAAGGGAGGTAAAACCTGTTTTTATTTGTCATCACTGTGGTAGGTATGGCCACATTCGTCCTTATTGCTATGAATTGTTTGGTAAGGTGTCTCAAAAGGGTAAAAATTCGAATACTTTTTGGGTTAGGAGACAACCTTACATGTCTAGGCAGAATGCCAAGATTCATGAAGGTGTTCACGACGCCAAGACATTGACCAAGACCAAAAAGATTTGGGTGAGAAAAGATGATTTGACTTGTTTAGTTGTTCACACTGCCCTAAAAGCACGTGACTCACACATGTGGTATCTTGATAGTGGCTGCTCTCGTCACATGTCTAGTAACAAATCCTACTTCACCTCCCTTGAAAAATATGAAGGAGGAATTATTACCTTTGGAGATAGCGGCACTTCTAGAGTCATTGGTAAGGACTCTATAAGTGTTGCTGGTCTTCCCAAGCTCGAAAATACTTTTCTGGTTGATGGTCTGAAAGCAAATCTTTTGAGCATTAGTCAAATGTGTGATTCCCATCATGAAGAATTGTTTTCAAAAAATAAATGTGAAATTTTGGATAAAAAAGGAAATACTGTCTTACATAGGGTTCGCACATCTGATAACTGCTATGGGATTGTTACTACTAATGATCTCACTTGTCACTCTGCCATCATAAGTAACATTGATTTGTGGCATCAAAGATTAGGTCACATGAATTTCAAAGACCTAACTAAGATAGCTAACAAAGAGCTTGTGAGAGGAGTACCTAAACTGGGTAAGAATTTGAGCCATGTGTGTGGACCATGTCAACTTGGAAAGCAAACCCGTGCCCCTCATAAAAAGGTGAACAGCTTTACAATCAAACGCCCTCTTGAATTGGTTCACATGGATTTAATGGGTCCTACTCGCACTGAAAGCATTGGAGGTAAAAGATATATTTTTTTAACTGTTGATGATTTTACTCGATTTTCATGCGTAAATTTTTTAAGGGAAAAATCTGATACGTTTGATGCTTTCCAGGCTTTAGTCCTTAAAATCCAAAATGAACAAGGTGTTTCCATTGGGCGTATCATAAGAATCTGAACTGATCATGGTCGTAAATTTGAAAATAGTTCGTTTTCGGATTTTTGTGATATGCATGGAATTAAGCATGAATTTTCTGTACCCATTACTCCACAACAAAATGGAGTGGTTGAGAGGAAGAACAGAGTTGTTTAAGAAATGGCTAGGGTCATGCTCTTTAGTAAGAGTCTTCCTCCAAAGTTTTGGGCTGAAGCCCTAAATACTACTATTTATGTCATAAATCGCGTGTATTTAAGACCCGGCACTTTACAAACTCCATATGAATTGTGGAAGGGATTGAAACCTAATGTAAAATACTTCAAAACTTTTGGGAGTAAATGTTACATTTTCAAAGATAGAGAGCCTTTGGGCAAATTTGACTCCCGAAGTGATGAAGGTATTTTTCTAGGGTATTCAACCACTAGTAAGGCTTTTCGAGTCTATAACCTACGAACTTCTTCTTTAATGGAATCTATCAATGTGGTTATAGATGACACAGGTTCACCTACTCCAGCAACAAATAAGGATGACAATGGTGAGTCTCCAATCTTGGATACTGAACCACAAAGTCAAAGAGAAGCCGAGGTCCAATCACAAGAAATTGTTACAGCACCATCTCCACAGGTAAGTTCAAGTCCAAAAAGTGCTCAAAGGGACATCACTCATGTTGCTTCTGTCACCACAAGTCTTGAGTTCAAACCATCAGCAAGGGTGAAACTGAATCATCCAGCACAACAGGTGATTAGAAGTGTATCAAATCGAATGAAAACCCGAAGACAGATTCGGGATGAGGTATCACATATATGTTATGTTTCATTAATTGAACCCAAGAATTTTAAAGAGGCTTTGCTAGATGATAGTTGGGTCAATGTTATGCATGAAGAATTAGGTCAATTTGAACGTAACAATGTTTGGACTCTAGTTCCTAGACCTAGAGACATGAATGTGATAGGTACCAAGTGGATCTTTAAAAATAAATCTGATGAGAATGGTACTGTTGTTAGGAATAAAGCCAGGTTGGTTGCTCAAGGCTACACACAAGTAAAAGGTGTTGACTATGATGAGACGTTTGCCCCAGTTTTACGTCTCGAATCTATTCGTATTTTGCTAGGTGTTGCATGTTTTCTTGGCTTTAAATTGTTTCAAATGGATGTAAAAAGTGCCTTCCTGAATGGGTACTGGAAAGAAGAGGCATATGTTGAGCAACCAAAAGGGTTTGAGGACCCTAAATGTCCAAATCATGTCTACAAGTTAGACAAGGCTTTGTATGGGTTGAAATAAGCCCCTCGGGCTTGGTATGATAGACTTACTACCTTTCTTCTTGATAATGATTTTCAAAGGGGTAGTGTGGATAAGACCTTATTTGTGAAACAGACTAAGTCTCATATTCTTGTTGCTTAGATTTATGTTGATGATATTGTGTTTGGATCCACTGCTGAACATCTTGTGAAATATTTTTCGGATTGCATGACACATGAGTTTGAGATGAGCATGATGGGAGAGTTGTCTTATTTTTTGGGTCTTCAAATTAAACAGTCTCCTTCAGGTATGTTTGTTTCTCAGTCTAAGTATGCCAAAAATCTTGTGTCCAAGTTTGGTCTTGAGTCTGCCAAACATGCACATACTCCCATGAGCACTAGTCTTCACCTCTCCAAAGGCTCCTTCGGAATTAATGTAGATCCTACCCTTTATAGGAGTATGATAGGGAGTCTTCTGTATCTCACAGCCAGTCGTCCTGATATCTCTTTCAGTGTCAGTGTTTGTGCCCATTACCAAGCCAGTCCTAAAGAGTCTCACCTTCTTGCGGTTAAACGCATCATCAAATATGTTAATGGGACATTGGGGTATGGGGTTTGGTTTTCTACTGATACTACTGCTGAAATTACTGGTTTTTCTGATGCCGACTGGGCAGGGTGTGCTGATGATAGGAAAAGTATATCCGGGGGTGTTTTTGCCTTGGGAATAATCTGGTTTCCTGGCATAGTAAAAAGCAAAATGCCATCTCCCTTTCGACTGCTGAGGCTGAGTATATTGCTGCAGGGAGTTATTGTGCACAAATGTTGTGGATGAAGCAAATGCTTCATGATTATGGGATAGAACAGAACACTCTCACTCTTTTTTGTGACAACACAAGTGCCATAAACATTTCAAAAAATCATGTCCAACACTCTCGCACCAAACATATTGACATCCGTCACCACTTTATTCGAGAGTTAGTGGATGAAGGCCTTGTTGTTTTGGAACATGTACCTACTGAGCATCAAAAAACTGATATTTTTACAAAACCCCTTGATCTTCTTCGATTTGAGTTTCTTAGAAAGACCTTGGGTGTAGTGCTCAGTAACTAGGTTGTTCCTGTTCTTTAAAGTGAGTATGAGTGGTTGGCTTATTGTTCTTGGATGTGATAATCTCATGTCATTGAGTCCTGATATCTTTGCATCAAAAATTTAAATGAACACTGCTCATGTTGCCTACAAGATCTCATTTTTTTTTTGTTCATAGCTCATTTTGAATGCCTATACTCATTTACTTCATGAGCTCATTCTGTACACATCCTTAAGATGAACTGTTGTAGAGGTTTCCGCACAAGTGATCAAAGTTCTCTATGGACCACTAACAGTGTTTCTTGTACTTTTTCAGAGGAATTGACCTATACTAGTATATCATGGGTGATGTTGAGTCTCTTAACCATCTACCATTGTTTTTCACTTCCATGGTTTCTCCCTCAGTTCATTGAAATCTGGGCATTAGGAAAAGGCTACCTCAGAGGCACCAACCAGGCAATCCTTTTTGATTTCATTCTTCTCTGGTTTGGTCTCCATACTCTTGAGCGTGCATGCCACCAGTGAGTGCCCACAAGAAAGAAAAGTTAAAAAAAAAAAATCATTATGAGGGGGAGCCTCCACGTTTACTCAACAAATACCCCCATGATTCCTAGTGGTTTGACTTTTCTTTGTGATAGTCAGTTACTCTTGTCGGAGGTCCAACCGTCCGATCACTACGAGGATTAACTCTAGCTTTGTGACTCTCAAGGATTGCACACACACACATTGTATTTGTGAGCTCTCATGTGTATTTTTGAGTTATGCATTCTTATGATGCTTATGGCTTTGATTAAATTCTATCTGTTTTGTTCATGACCTGGTGCTTCAAATTTTTTTACAAATTTTCAGGACTCGTGATTGATGGATTCTTTTATCCTAGTGGTATAGTCATTCACTTGGACTCCCTGCTTGTTCCAGGTCATCCTAGTTGTTTTTTGTTTCAATAAAAAGAAAGGGTCCCCGCTCGAGCGGATTGTTCCACGCTCGAGCGTGTTTTTTAGCCTTACAGCATTTTTGCCCTTGTTTTACAGTTCTATGAGGGGTGTTTTTGCACTCGAGCGTCCTTCTTCGAGCTCGAGCGGGTATCTGGTTGCCTTGACTCACGCTCATTACGCTCGAGCGAACCTATTTTGTATAAAACTCCCTCCCTCGACTCTTCAGGTCATTTTTTCCCTCTTTTCCATCTCTCATCCCTAGGGTTTGGATCGTGGTCTATTTGGGCTCAATTTTGCCTTTCTTCTTCCTCTTCCTTGCCAATTTCATCATTGGTAAGCATTTGCCTCTTCTTTTCTCTGTTTTTTTTCTGAAATTGCGACTTCTGTGGGGGTTGGTCTTTGGGTTTTTTTCTTTGTTTTGTGTTTAGTTTTTTTCTCCTTTACCTCACATACTCTCACTGAGTCATGGTTTCCTTTTAATGATGGATTTCATGGTTTTTTTTATGTCGTTTGTTGTGTCATTAGACCTAGGGTTTCTCATTGTTATTTTTTTATGGTCTCATGTCTTTCCTATTTTGTTTGGTTTGATTTTGATGTACTAGATTGTGGGTACCAAATAGTGTTGATATGGTGGGGTTTGGTTCTTATTTGCAAGGTTTTGGATCCTGTTTAGTGATTTCTTATCATCATTATATCATTGATATTATGCCCTGCATCTGTCATCCATGTTTATGCATTGTGCTTGTGAGTTTCCTCATATTGTAGTCTCATATTTGTTTTAATTATTGTCAATCTCATTGTTACTAATGTTACTAATGTTCTCTGTGTTTTGCTCTTTGGGTTTGTTTAGTGTTGGGTTTTTATTGTATCTCGAGTCATCATGTCTGCTCCTAAGTGACGAAAGTCTACTGTGTCGTGTCCTGCATTCAATTCTGAGAGGTTTTAATCTGCTAAACAAGCCAAATTATTTCGTAAGTCCTTCGCAGCTCGGACTGTTCACCTCGAACGGAATGTCCAGCCCAATACTTTCAAGTCCATTCACATCCGTCCCTTGTTTGACCCCTTAGGTGGTGACTTGGTTTTGTCTTTCTCTGGTTGTCAAAATCTTGGCTGGGTTCGAGAATTTTTCTGCAATATTGAGCAAATCAGTGACATTGAGCCTTCCTTCACCACTTAGGTTAGGTCTAAATCCATCATTGTCACTCCTGATCTCATTCGAGGGCTTCTTAAGATTGATCAAGTATTTCCTGAACACTATCCTTTTCCAGTCCGTCCTACATGTGACTTTAATAATGTGGCTGAGTTTTTATGTGGTGCTCCCCGCACTTGGCCTAAGGGTTCTTTAATTAAACAGTTTGAACTCCTTCCCGAGTTTAGACTGCTTAATCTAATTGTCTGTGCTAATATCATTGTGACCACTCACTCATCAAAAATTAATCAAGACCAGGGATTCGTTTTGTTCTGTCTTACTTGTCACATGTCCATTGATCTTGCCACACTCATTATTAGGAAGATGATAGGTGTCTTTGGGAACAAACAGTTAGGTCTCCCGTATGGTTGTATGATCAACCATTTTTTGTCCGAGCTTGAGGTTCCTATTTTCGAGAATGATGAGTTTGTCTTTCCCTCTCGGCCATTCACTAAAAAGACTATTTCCCAGAGTCGTGCTCACGTTAAGGGGGAGTCGTCTAGGGCTGGTACTTCTGCAGGTACAGCTACTGGCCTTGCTGAGGAGGCAGAGTTTGATGCTGCCGCAGCTGGTGGTGAGGAGGATGCTGTTCCACCCCGGACTTTTCGTGACCAGCTTCAGCATTTTGAGGATGCTATGACTCAGAGGTTGGACTTTTTGGATGCTCGATTTGATGCTTTTGATGGCCGCCTCGGACAGTTGGAGCAGTCTTCCATCCAGACTACCACTCAGCTGGCGCATATTATTTCCTTACTACAGATTCAGCAGCCTCATCCTCCACCTGATGTCTGATTTGGTTGTTCATTCGCCTGTGGTCTTCCTTATCTCCCGGCCAAAAATGGGAAGAGTTTTTGGTGGTACATGTTTTGATATTTGGAGGTGGTACATGTTTTGATATTTGGATATTTGGATATTTGGATACTTTGTCTATTTGGATACTTGGATACTTTGTCTTGTTGATATTTTGACATATATTCCGGTTGTTTTTCATTATTGTCAATATCATTTTGGATCTAGTATCATGGTTCTCTTTATATTTATATCTCTTCTTATGCCATTCCACAGTTTTTGTTTTTCTTGGTATGTTGGTTGTTATTTCACAGGTGTATGTTGGATGAATTATTCAAATGGCAGGATTGTTTTGGATGGATTATTCGCATGGCAGGATTGTTTGTTGATCATAGAGTTATTTAGTGTTATTCTTTTCTTGGTTGTTACATTGTCTAGTGCGTGTGTTTAAGGCAAATTGTTTAGAAAAGTTTTGTCCGGGAATTGACAAAGGGGGAGATTGTTAGGTCCTTTTATTGTCAAATCCTCGTACAAACTTTGTTTTGATAAAGTTGTAATTTTTCCTAGTTTTTTGTCTTTCCCGCTCGAGCGGAACCATTGGCGCTTGAGCGTAATATAGGATGTCTCAGTAGTTTGTCAGGTCTGTAAAAATACTGAGATGTGTGATTTCACGGTCGAGCGGGTTCTCCAGCGCTCGAGCGGAACTCTGTTTTGTCACACGCATGTTTTGCTGAAGCCGCTCGAGCGGGCTGTTCTGCGCTCGAGCGGAGATCGCGGACTTTGTTCTCCTATATATATCTGTTTAGGCTGATGTTAGGGTTTACTTTTCCTAGATCTTATTCAAGAGTCCTAGGATTTTGTTTGAGGTTTTCTTATGAGATTTTTGTGAGTTTTCCTTGATAAAATTGAATGAGTATTCAACTCATGAATTGAGAAGCACATATCAAGGAGATTGTTCGTATACATACAAGAGTGTTATTCTTCGGTGGATTCCGAAGATTCAAACGTAGAGTTTCAAAAGGCGTTTGATTTTGTATGTAGTCGTTAATTCGACAAGTGAAGTTGTGGATTCAACTTCAAGATTGATCAGTTCCGAGACGAAGGCGTGGTGAAAGAGTTACAGAAGATTCGAAGACAAATTGACTGAGTTGGGTAATTTGTGTGTTATCTTTGTAATCTTCCTTTCGTCAGTAGTGAATTGATTAGTGGCGTTTCGCCCGTGGTTTTTTATTACAATTCTTCAATTGTGGTTTTTCCACGTAAAAATCGTTTGTGTCGATTTATTATTTATTCATAAAATAACAATCTAAATCACTTTCGTAAGTACTTGATGATTTAGATTGAGTGTTTTAAATATTTGGGAATTGGAATATTTTAAATCCTGATCTAATCATGAATCACTTAGGATTTTCAAATCATAAAGAAACGGGAAAATTCTGACATTTCCAAACCAACCAATTTCCAACCCCACTCAAACAAAGACAATAATTCCAAAGTGATGAAATTTTTATAGCTAAGATAGTTGGATTTTTCAAAAGTCTACATCCTGGAAGGTTTACTGATGGTTGTTCTGATAACAACTATGAGGAGAGGAAGATTGAGAACAAATTAGTAAAAGCCACAAAGTAAATAGTGATAGAATACTTTTACTACTACAAGGTCATATACCATGAGAATTGTCGTAAAAGGTTTAAATCATGTAAATCATAAATTGACAGAAATCAAACATAACTTAGATTAAAAAGAAATTTATAAGGAGAAGAAAAAAAAGAAAGAAGTCTTTATCACTTGAGTGAAGCCCAAAAAAAATCATACGAGATAAAATCATAAGAGATAAAATCTGATATTCCATCACAATTTATTCATTGAAATCTCAAAAATCCAATATACTCTATTGGAGCCTTCAATTGGGGTGAAAGAAAAAGGCAACAGCAAGAAAGAAATCCAAGAATGAAAGATTCTATTAGAAACCAAGATCATGATTTGCAAGGGAAAAAACCAAGGCAGCTAAAGGCATGGTCAATCATAAAGGGGGAAAATTCCAACATTTCAAAACCATCCAATTTCCAAACCCACTCAGACAAAGACAATAATTCTGAAGTTATGAGATTTTTATAGCTAATAAGACAGCAAGAAAGAAAAAGGCATCAGCAAGAAAGAAATTGTGGAATTAAAGATTCTAATAGAAACGAAGACCATAAAGAAGTCTTTATCACTTGAGTGAAACATAAAAAAAAATCATAAGAGATAAAATCTGATAATTTTGGCTTTGGCCATACTTCTTGATCTCAAAAGGTGAATTGGAAATTTCTACAAAATTGTATGAATCAATATAGAAGTCAAGTGTTCTTTATCCACTATTAAAATTGTGTGTTTCAAATTCATGTTCTATTTTTCCATCAAATTTCCAGTCAAAATGTATAGGTTCATAGATGTGGGAGGTAATTAGATATTCTCTAATAGTTGAGATGTCTTTATGTAATCAACCTTATTTTTTATATTGTGCTGATAACAGTAATCTGAGAAAATCAGATTTTGGGATAGCTGTTGGTCAACAAGGCTCTTTGAAGAAACCATGTCCTTTAGGCTTTGGTTATTTCAAACAGGGCTATGTGAGAAATTCATGGGGCTCAATTGAAAGTCTATGATCAAGTTTTAAAAAGAAATGATTAAATTATCAAGATTTGCCCCCAAAGAAACATAGGAAGTACTTTCTAATTTCTGAAAAGAGTAATGTGAGTATAGGAGTTTGAAATATTACACCATATTATAGGACTTTGAAATTTTTATAGCTAATAAGACAACAAGAAAGAAAAAGGCAACAGCAAGAAAGAGATTGTAGAATTAAAGATTCTAATAGAAACTAAGACCATGATTTGGAAGAGAAAAAAACCAGGTAGCTAAAGGCATGGTCTTCATAAAACCAAACATGTTTGTTGATTCACAAATCGAGCTTTATATGAACATAATAATGCAAAAAACTCTTTAATTCGGGTAGAACATCAATAAAAGCTTTGAAATCATCACAACAGTAACGAAGAACAAAGCAAAAAAAAAAAAAAAATGAAGGGGGGAGAGGAAGACAAATCACAGGTCATTACGAAAATAAATTAAAAAATAAATTCATTGTTGTTCGATCTTCACACTTTTTAGGCCTATGTAATTGCTGAGTGCGTATTGTGGATTAAAACGTACAATCAAATTAAGCATTACAAAATAAATATGCTCCCTGTCTTCAATGGGGTGTAAGTTTTCTTTGGGTAAATGGATTAGTTTGTTTTGATTATAATAGCAATTTCTGCAACTATATTAAGTATTACTAAATCTATCGATAATAGTTGTACATCCCCTTGATAGCAAATAAAGCTAGCATACACATATACAAATTAAGGAAAACAGCAAGTTAGGCTAATATGCTTAATCTATTGTATTGGCTAAACAAATGGATTAGATTTCTTTTGATTCTAATAGCAATTTTTGGAAGTAAATTAGGCTGAATCCATTATATTCAATTTATGTGAATAGAAAATGTACTAAGACATGATCAATAGGTTCATTGAATTGAGTTTAGAATACATTCAAGCTAAAGAAATCCGAATCAACAAAACCCACTTATATGCCTATCTTGAGATTTAAAAATAAAAACAAAAACCAAAGCGTTATTTGCAAGAACATACCTTTAGGAGCCATTGTCATGCTTAATTCAATACACATTGAAAGCCCATCCAAAGAAAAATAAAGTGCACATTAATCTTCCACTTTATATGATGTCCATTTTGCACAGGAAAACTACATTAGCTACACAAGCAAAAAGAAACTACATTTGTAAGCCACAAAAAACTAATCTCTAAAAGAGTTTTCTTTCTGGTATTTTAATTGAAATGATTCCCAGAAGAACAATTCAAAGACCACAAGTTTGGAATCATAAAGAAGGCCACCAACCCGAAAAAATTACAATCAAATTTGATTCCCCTGTTTATGTCAGTTCAATTCACCTTAAAACTACTAACATAGAAATTTGCAACTAAACTGACAAACTTTCAATCATATCATGACAAGAAAGACAAGGATGTATCTATAATGAACATATTTTTTTTATCAAATTTTTTAATGTTAATTTTTTTTTCTTTTTTTTTAAACTTTATCATGGTTGAGATGTTTTCATGCCTACACTGAGATTGATTGGAAATGGGCATAACCATGATTTATTGAAATCAATTATATACCCTACTATCAGATTCCCAGGCAAATAGCAGTGATATAGGTGACCATATGTTATCTTTATGAAATTGTATAATAGAATTTGGAAGATTATTTTTCGACATAAGTGCGTAGGGATTTATTTGATGAAAACAAGGGCAAATTGAAGTTTTAAGTAGTCGAATTGTAGGAATGGAGACTGAGAACAACAGTTGCATGTTATTTTCTCATTCTCTGATGAATGGCTTTCTTACATTTGAATTTATTTTTTTATTTTTTATTTTTTTGTAACTCAAAAAACGACGAGTGATGAAATCGTTGTCTTTTATTGCCTAGCTTGATTATTATTGCATTAGAATTGAAAGCTAATGTGATTCAAGATTTAGTGATTCTTGGTAATCAACAAACACTATGGCGTAGTTCTGAGTGATTCTGCTGGAATGCCACTGTGAACTATATACAGTTTTTATTGATGTTGTGAGCAGATAATTTCTTAAACCACTTCACTAACCTTTATTCTTCAAACATTCAGGGTGTAGGAGGGCTCACCACATGGGTTCTAATTCTAAATCAGTTATTGATTTCATAGAAGTTTCATCAGGGGTTCATTTTTCCTGGATTTCACTTGGATGGATTGGAGCTAAGAAATTTAGAGGTGGAGCAATCAGCAGCTAAACATGCCCATAAGCAACCTTTTGTCATTGGTGAGTTTAGGCACATCATAGAAGATCTTTTTCTTTTTTTTTGGTGATAAATATCGTAGGAGATCATTTTAATCATTCCCTTATATTGTCTTGTTTTGGTTTGCCGGACTTAAATTTGTAGTGCTGCAAATTTAAGTGTCAGTCGTTGTATCCTGGGAAGTAGACGCCGGTAAAACTCGAAGCACCGGAGCAAGGGCGAAATCTACTTCAAAGAGATTGTGTCCAACACAAACCTCGACATTAATTTCTGTAAGCGTTTAATTCGGAAAATAATTTATATAATTATTTTCTGAATTATTTTATTTTATTGTTTATTTAATTTATACATGTAATTTACACATACACATCACTCTAGGTATCACAATCTTAAAATAGATTTCTATTTTTAATTTATTTGTGTAAGATAGACAAATATTTTGTTTCGGGAAATTAAATAGTAGTCATATACTGTTTAATTTTTTAAATAGTAGTAATATATTGTTTAATGATTTCTTTGATAACATAGTAATAATATACTATTTATCATTGGAATTTTGTTACAAAATATTATTTTGTATATTTTGTATATTTTGTTTGTAAATTCTTTTTTGTATAAAATTGTGATTAGTACATTTTTATTTCGTCAGAAATATGACAACTAACAGTACTGAGACTATTATTACACCGACCCCCACACCTATTGTGCAATGATGACTCTAGCAGTACCGGTAAATCATGGGGAGAAGCCAGAAAAATTCAATAGCAATGATTTTAAAAGATGGCAACAAAAAATGATGTTTTATCTTACGACATTAAATTTGGCTCACTTCACTCATGAAAAGGCACCGGCACTGAATGAGGGAGAAACTGACTAGCAAGTGGTTACCGCAGTCGATGCATGGAAACATGGTGATTTTCTGTGTCGGAATTATATCCTCAATGGGTTGGACAATACACTGTACAATGTGTATAGTGTCAAAAGCACTGCTAAAGAACTGTGGAAATCTCTAGATCATAAGTATAAGACAGAGGACGCCGATACAAAGAAATTTGTTGTCGACCGTTTTCTGGATTTTAAAATGATGGATTCTAAGACGGTTATTAGCCAGGTTCAGGATCTCTAATTAATTCTCCATGACATACACACGAAAGGGATGGTTCTTAGTGAATCTT
Source organism: Camellia granthamiana (assembly GCA_036172215.1). Classification (NCBI taxonomy): domain Eukaryota; kingdom Viridiplantae; phylum Streptophyta; class Magnoliopsida; order Ericales; family Theaceae; genus Camellia; species Camellia granthamiana. Next base: position 66,978,402 of record CM069916.1, on the reverse strand, counting down.
TCCAGGTTGCGACAATCATTGAAAAATTGCCACCATCTTGGAAAGAATTCAAGAACTATCAAAAGCATAAGCGCAAGGAGATAAAATTGGAGGAATTGATTGTGTGACTCAAAATTGAGGAGGACAACTGTGATTTCGACAAAAAGTCAGGAAACTATGTCATGCAGGCTAAAGCAAATGTTGTGGAACATGAACAAGGGTCAAAGTTCAACAACAAGAAGCGGAAGCATGATGGCAATGGTCCCAAACAAGGATCCACTAGTAAGATCAACAAAGAGATCAACAATGGGTTTAACAAGTAGTTCAAAGGCAAGTGTTTTGTGTGCGGCATAGATGGACATCGTGCTAAGGATTGTCACGTTCACAAGGACGGAGGAAGTTCGAGCAAAAAACCAGCACAAGCCAACATAGCCGAGGATTTTTATCTTTCCGATGGAGTAGCAGACATCAATCTTGTTGCAATAGTCTCTGAAGCAAACTTGGTGGGCAATCCCAAAAAGTAGTGGGTGGATACTGGAGCAACCCACCATATCTGTACAGATAAGAAGATGTTCACAACCTACAAAGTGGTGGAAAGTGGGGAACAGTTTTTTATGGGAAACTCCTCTACATCAACTGTAGAAGGACAAGGAAAGATCGTGCTGAAAATGACCTCAGGGAAAAAACTCACTCTTAACAATGTACTCCATGTGCTAGAGATTCGCAAGAATTTGATTCTAGGTCATTGTTGATTAAGAATGGGTTTAAATTAGTCTTTGAATCTGATAAAGTTGTACTCTCCAAGAGTGGAATGTATGTGGGGCAAGGTTACATGAGTGATGGGCTTTTTAAGCTCAATGTAATAACTATTGTACCTAATTTGGCTTTTAATAATAAGAACACATCTTCTGTTTATATTACTGAGTCTTCTTTCTTATGGCATGGTAGATTAGGGCATGTTAATTTTAATTCTTTGCACAGACTTGTTGCTTTAGAATGTTTACCAAACTTAAAATTTGATCCTAATCATAAATGTGAGATTTGTATTGAGGCAAAATCCACTAAGGCATCATTTAATAAAGTAGAAAGAAGTACTGAACCTTTAAGTTTAATTTATATAGATATCTGTGATTTAAAATTTGTTCAAACTAGAGGAGGCAAGAAACTCAATCAAACACCTTATGAATTATGGAAAGGCCGATGACCTACCTACAATTACCTCAAAGTGTGGGGGTGTTTGGCCAAGGTGGCAATCCCTAGTCCCAAAACGACTAAGATAGGACCAAAAACCGTTGATTGTGTGTTCATTGGTTATGTCAATAATAGTAGTGCATATAGATTTTTAGTTCATAGATCTGAAAATCCGGATATACATGTAAACACTATTATTGAGTCAAGAAATGCGTCATTTTTTGAACATATTTTTCCAAGTACGGAAACTGAAGAGAAAAGTTCAAATAAACGAACTTTTGATACTGCTATGGGTAGCAATGAAGACCACAATGATAATGAATCAGATGAACCTAGACGTAGCAAAAGGGCTAGGATCTCTAAATCATTTGGTTTAGATTTTCTGACATATCTATTAGAAAATGAGCCTCAGAACTTCAAGGAAGCAATGTCAAGTCCTGAAGCTCCATTGTGGAGAGAGGCTGTGAATAGTGAAATTGAATCAATACTGCAGAATCATACTTGGGAACTGGTAGATCTTCCACTAGGGTGTAAACCTCTTGGATATAAATGGATATTCAAGAGAAAAATGAAAGCAGATAGTTCAATAGATAAATACAAGGCTAGGTTTGTTGTTAAGGGATACATGCAGAAGGAAGGCCTTGATTATTTTGACACCTATTCACCAGTGACAAGAACAACTTCTATTCGCTTGTTGATTGTGATTACAGCTTCGTATAATCTGGAAATGCATCAAATGGATGTTAAAACAGCTTTTTTGAATGACGAGTTAGATGAGGAAATCTATATGGAACAACCGGAAGGGTTTCAAGTTCCTGGCCAAGAGAAAAAGGTTTGTAAACTTATGAAATCCCTTTATGGATTAAAACAAGCCCCGAAACAGTGGCATGGAAAATTTGATCATGCTATGCTTTCGGATGGTTTAAAGATAAACGAATGTAACAAATGCGTCTATGTTAAAAGCACAGACAAAGACTATGTCATAGTTTGTCTTTATATAAATGACATGCTCATTATTGAAAGCAATAATGACATGATTAAATCCACAAAAAAAATGTTAAACAAAAAGTTTGACATAAAAGAGCTGGGAGTAGCAGACGTAATTTTAGGAAAAAAAAATTACTAGAACATTTAAAGGATATGCTTTATCTCAGTCTCACTATGTTGAGAAGATTCTGGAGAAATTTGAAAAGCATGACAACCATCCTGCTAAAACACCTGTTGACATTAGTCTTTATTTGTCAAAAAATACAAGTGCAAGCATATTACAATTAGAGTACTCTCGGATAATCGGAAGTTTGATGTACTTAATGAATTGCACTAGGCCAGATATAGCCTATGCTGTAAGCAAATTGAGTAAGTACACAAGTAAGTGATAATTAGGGTACATAGGTATCTAAGACATACCCAGAATTATGGCCTTTATTATACCAAATATCCAGCAGTACTCAAGGGGTACAGTGATGCAAATTGGATATCGGATACTAAAGACTCAAAATCCACTAGTAGATATGTCTTTACTCTAGGAGGTGCTGCAGTCTCTTGGAAATCTTCCAAGCAAACATGCATAGCTAGGTTAATAATAGAATCTGAGTTTATCGCATTAGATAAAACAGAAGAAGAAGCAAAATGGCTTCGTAATTTCTTAGAAGACATTCTAATGTGGCCTAAACCTGTTCCAGCTATATGCATTCACTGTGACAGTGAAGCAGCAACAAGACGGGCACAGAATCATATGTGTAACGGTAAGTCTCGACACATTTGTCGAAGACATAATACCGTTAGGCATTTGCTTTCACATGGAATAATTTCCATAGAATATGTAAAGTCAAAGGAGAATATTGCGGATCCATTGACTAAAGGGCTAACCAGAGAGCAAGTGTACTATTTATTGAGGGGAATAGGATTAAAGCCTATTACTTAAAAGTCGCCATAATGGCAACCCAACCTAGTTGACTGGAGATCCCAAGATCTAGGTTCAAAGGGACAACTGAATTATGGATGACTTCGCATATCACCAAGGAGGTTTACTCCTACCTATTTCTATGATAAGAAGAGTGATACTTGTAACGTTAGTAGGATAAACTTTGCTTTTAATGATTCTTATAGCTTGGATATCCAAGTGGGGTATAGCAGGATACTCTTAATAAGAAATCACCTATATGAGTGTGAACTGGGCCGGTTCTGTGAGAATTGAGAAAGCTAAATTCTCTAAAGCACTCATGAATTACCAGGTGTTGTTCAAGGCCAAAATGAACACAACCGTAAGAATCAAACTATGTCTGCGAATACACTATGTGTAGTCTATTGTCTTGACTTACATAAACAGCTGAATAGTTCAAGGCATTGCGTCCACTAGTTAGCTAGTAAGTCTGCTAGGCTTTCACTAGAGAAGGTTCAAAATCAAAAGCAACCTATCTCAATGTGGTGTATCTTCTTAATGTACTCTTTCTTTCTCTGCATTTTGTTGCATGTCCGTTCTCGTGAATTCCATTCATGTGGAGGATTGTTGAAAAATGGCTTTTGTATGACCTTATTTTTTTGCTAACTTTGAGCATTAATTAAGGTGGAACCCAAGTGTTATTTTTAACGTTTCTAATTGGGTTTATGTTTAATGCCGCGTAGTGAATAAAACCGTCTATTTGGTTGCCCAAAACCATTTCTAGATGAATGAGAATTTAACGCGCATTTTCGGGTTCGTGGAATGGTTTTAGGTGGGTTTCCTACACATTCATGAAATGTGCTTGTCCCACATTGGAAAGGCTTAAGGTTTTGAATGGGTTTATATACCTTAGCTTAGGATACTTGGGATGGGCCCCAAGGGGTACCCAAGTTTGTGAAAGAGTGAGATTATGGGTGAAATGGGCTAGACCCATTAGACCTAAAACTAAAACTGCGCGCGCACGCCGTCGCCGCTGTCCGTTCGGTCGGTCAGGCTGAACTAGGCCTAGGCTTAGACGCAGGTACGTAGTGTAAGGTTGGGTTGGGCTTGTCCGGCCCAATACTTATCTTTTTGCGCCAAAAACACTTGTAATTTATTTATTTATTTTTAATTTTGGTTTCAAAATTCAAAATAAATTGGTCCAAAAATTTTTCCTTCACCCAAACAGATCCTAACCCACCAGAACAGGTTTCAACTTGTTGAATCCTTCCCAGACAGATCTGGAACTATCCATACAGTTCAAACAGATTTCCTATCTGTTGAAATTTGTCTGAACAATTGCCTATCTGTTGGCACCTGTACAAACAGCCATCAATCTGCCTATATAAAGGCTGCTTCCAGCAATTCATTTCATGCAATTTTTTTCCTTAGAATTTCATCCTCCTTCTTCTGTTCTTCCTGTGCTCTTACATCTATTTTTGCATTTATTTTTTAGAAAGAAAAAAAAAAAAGTAACAACAGAGTTTTGGTTCGCCAAACTTAAATTTGTAGTGCTGCAAATTTAAGTGTTAGTCATTGTATCCTGAGAAGTAGACGCCGGTAAAACTCAAAGCACCGGAGTGAGGGCGAAATCTACTTTAAGGAGATTGTGTCCAACACAAGCCTTGACATTAATTTCTGTAAACGTTTAATTTGGAAAATAATTAAATTATTTTCCAAATTATTTTATTTTATTGTTTATTTAATTTATACATTTAATTTACACACACACAACACTGTGGGTATCACACAGTGTAACAATGACAATACGTAATCATTGGCATGTGGTATTGCTAGTCAATAATAAGACATTACATAAATAGTGGACTCCACTATCTAAATATAATTACCCTATCCAACTCAGCCACTAACTCACATATTTGTATAGTAGAGTATATTACACTTACATGATAGTTTATTATTGGATAATAAATACTGGGGAGTGAAAATCCCAAGGCCGGCCCAACTTCAAGGAAGGTGCCCTAAAGTCTAAGACCAAAAGGTCTAATTACATTTGGGGCCCAAAAAAGAAAGAAACACGCATAAAAGTAAGTCAAAAAAAGATGACTATCTTGACTGACCAACTACGTTAGGTAAAAACCATATTTAAGTGGATAAAATCGAATGAAATGGCAAGCATTAAAATGACGCTACTTGACATAATGACAACATCGACACCAAAAAATATAAGAAAGATTGCAGTAAAAATAAATGGAGGAAAGTAACAATAAAGGTACACAAACAACGCCTATTTAAATATTATTCCTTATTACCATATAAAGTACTGACTTGACTGTCGAAATGTTCTCCCTACCAATAATCAGGTCGGGAAGCCTTTAGTGGCCTTGTTTGTTTTGTAAGGTTCAAGGAATTTGAAGCTTATCTTGCTTTTCAATTAGTGTAAGACAAATTCACCACCCACTGATACCACTTCTCATTGACAACATGATATCACCATTGTAATGATTTGTTTTAGGTAAATTATACTTTGCCCCATTATGTTTTACCATTTTCTCACTGTAGTTCTTAAATTTTTTGTTTTTCTTTTTCTTACTTTGGCCCTTACAGGGTTTTTCCCCCCTCACTTTGGCTCTTCACATTTTAAATTTTTTCTAGTTTACTCTTAAAACTAACTTTTGTCCAAAATTACATAGAAAGCATCACATTAACAACTGCATGACATGAAGTATATTATTATATTTAACCTACACCTCTAACTCAAACTTAAATCTAAATATAATTAAAAAAAAAATTATGTCACGTGACAGTCAACATGGTATTTTCTATCTAATTTTGAACAAAAGTTAATTTTAAAAGTAAATTGACAAAAATTTAAAATATGAAGGGTCAAAGTAAGAAAATGAAAAAACATATAGAGGGCAGAGTATAATTTACCCAATATTTTTTCTCTAAATACAGAAAGCAATCAAAATTAGGAATAAACTCATAGCCTTGTGCTGACCATCGGCCCGATGGTCCGCCCAACTTGACCACCTGAGTTCGATATTTTTAGAGCTTACAACAAAAATTTGCTCATAAGGTTAGTCTAAACAAAGATTTTGTACCCATTTAATATTCAGACTAGGCTTGGAATGAAGAGTTCTAACCTAGCCAGCCCAATCATTTATATAATATTAATTGTAATTTTACAATATTTTAATTATAAAATAAAATAGAAAAAATATAAAAGACAAAAAAAGTTTATATACACTTATTTTTAGGACTTGAATTAAAATATTTGTTAAAAATCATATTTATTTTATTATTGAATTTTGTCAACATTTCAAATTCAAATAATAAATAAAATAATCTAAATAATGTAATATTCATTAAAGACAAAAATAAAAAATAAAAAATGAATAACTTATATCTATTGGGTTAAATAGGTAGGCTTGAAATTTGAATTATCTTTGTTATAGGGTTGGCTTTGAAATGGTTAGATTAGGCTCGATGTCGGGTCAGATCGAATTTGGGATGACACATATCATCTTATTATGTAGTGTAAGTCCATCCTAAACTTGGTCCGACCTGAGATTTGTCTACCCCTAACTGGTATACTCTCAAAACCTCATAATGTAGGTTATGAGTTCAGACCCTATGCAGTGCATTGGAAAGTAATTCTCTTTCTCCATCCCATTTTATATTTTTTGGTATACGAAGGTGGGTTGGATTGGTTTATAGGCAAACACTCATCCTCTTTGGTTGAGTTTTTATCAATATTTTTTTAGAATAATTTAATGAAAATAAACACCAAAAACTAACGTCAAATTATCACCCAAAAAAAAAAAATTTATGATTTTTTTTTGTGATTTGTTATTTTTTGGATTTGTGTGTATGTGTGTGTGTGTGTGGATAATCCATGATAAATCTAGGTTACCAACCCTATAAGTCACTGAGGACAAGCGATGAATCTTTGGTGGACATAAGAACCACTTTCTTGAATTTGTTGATCAAAAGTCTATTAACGTATTTAGTTCCATAAAAACCACCAATCTGTTCAAAATTTTATTTTATCTGTTCAATTTCTTGAACCTATTTGTCCATATTATTTTAACCTATTTGTTCAACTTTTTTTTTATCTGTTCAATTTTTTGAACCTATCTATTCAATTTTTTATTTTATTTGTTCGATTTTTTGAACATGCCTATCCAAATTATGTTAACCTATCTGTGTTACTATTTTTTCTTTATATATCCAAATTGAATCTATCTATCCAAATTAAACAAACTGAATATGTCCAAATCAAATCTATCTATCCAAATTAAATAAACTAAGCTTGAATCTATCTATTCAAATTAAACAAACTAAATCTGCCCAAATTGAATCTATCTATCCAAATTAAACAAATTGTGAGAGGATAAAGGGTGTGATTGTTAATGGAGGAAATTGAGGAGAAACATGAATTGGGGCCTCATTGATGGTAATGTTACGAATGTTAAGGTCCTTGTCATTCATCCAATCGATGGTGCTCCTCATCGACTAGTAATCCTTGAATGTCACAAATCCAAACCCCCTTGATCTGCCAGTCTTGTGATCATTGATGATCTAAAAACCAAATCAAACATAAATCGATCAGATCTAAAAAAACATACAACATACAAATAGATAAAATCAAAGTAGATACAAAATTAGAATTGAAACTGAAACTAAAACTGAAACTCAAAATTGATGGATTGATCTTTATCTTTTGACAAAAGAGGAAGATGAAATTACTGTTTAAGGGGATCAATAAAAGTAACATATAGAGAAAGAGTTAACAGAGAAAACATATCAACACCTACAATTAAAGAGGAGTAGTAATAACAGAGAACAATTAGAAGTCAATAAAGCCGAATTGGTTCTAATCCGATCTCCGTGACGTGGGACGACAAATGGACCTTCGATTTGAGAATTTCGTCAAATTGAGAGAAGGCCTTCCCAAGGGCATAGTCGTTGGTGGCCCATGCATGCCTGCCAACAAAGTACCTATATTCAACCTTAGCAGCCATAGATGTGTGTGTGTATGTGTATGTGTGTGTGTGTGTGTGTGTGTGAGAAATGAAGATGATGATGAGTCAGATGACTCGGTGGTGGATCAGAGATAAGGGTTTTGGAAGATCAGAGATTGGTCAACGGTCACAAACTTGTCTCTGTCTCTTAACTCGTCTATGTACTACAAGAGTGGTCTTTGCTTGATATACAAAACTTTGGCATCAGTGAGTCCACCATTGACAACAAAGTGAGAGAGCTCAAAATGAGACGTAGCAAAAGATAGAAGAAGAAGAAGAACAACAACAATAACAAGATAAAGAAGAGAGAGAAAAGATGTTTGAGACAAATGCGAGTTTAGTAGTTTTAGACAGATTGACATCTATGTTCCTTGTTGCTAATTTGGTCTAATAGATATATTGTCCTTGTGGACTTAAACAAAAGACGCATGAATCTATAATAAAAAGGCACTCGGTCTATAAATCCAAATCTCAATTTAGTTTGGTCAAAGGACCAAACGTTGAAATACTTTGTCAATAAGGACATGTTTAGTCAAAATGACAAAAATAACCACATACATATATATGCGTACTCCCTATCTATTCTCAACTTCAAACCCTAATGAACCAAAAATCTCAGCCCCCTATTTCTCTCTCCCCCTCCTTTGTTTCTCTTTCTCTCTCTCTGTCTCTCTATCTGCATAGATCTACCTTCTCTGATTCCAACTACTCCATCATCACCGACCTGACCACTGCCACTGTTGTCTTCCTCAATTAACAACGGACAGCCAAGATTAGCAACACCATCGTCTTCCACTTCCTCTCTCTCTATCTTCTCTCTTCTCTCTCAGGTTTTTCTCCAGTGAACTTCTCCGATCGTATTGGGAAATGCAACATCCGGCGATAATGATAACCGATTTTCCAATGAGAAGGATTTGAGCAGCGACCAAGACATTCATTGTGATACCCCTGTCTCGCAGTATGCTAATTAGTCCTTAATTTGAGTGTGATTATGTGTTTAGCATGATTTTGTGTGCCATTATGTGAATATATGTGATTTTGAAATTCTATCTATTCACCGTAGGAATATCTGTTTGAATAATCTGCTTTGGAAATTAAATCGAGGGCCTTATCGGCCACAGAACCCAAAGTTGATTGTGCCATTATGATGAGCGTAATTTTTAGAGCCTACGGTGAAATTTAATTGAAAAATTGATTCGGACCAGATTAAGTTGATTAAATTGGTGAATTAGTGCCCAATTATTTATTATTATTAAATTAAATTAGTGGGTTATGTTGTAAAGGGGCACTACACACTCAATTCTCCTCCCTTGTTGCATTTTGGCTGAGTTTGAGCTCTAAAATATAGAGAGGGCCGGTTAGAGTGAGAGAGAGAGGAACCATTGAAGATTTGCTCTAGAAGCTTGAGTAATTTGAAGGCTAGCTCAAGAATTGACCTTAGCTTGTGAAGATTAAAGCTTCTGGGTGAGTAACTCATGAGTTTAATATGTAATTTGTGTATTCAAAGTTGGTTGATGACCAAGAGCAAGGCTTGAAGAGGAATTGAGTTGTCTATGTGGAATTAAAGTTCAATGTGTGCATGCATGTATGTAATTGCTTGGAATTTGCATGTTTGAGCACCAAATGTATGATCCATGAAAGTTTCTAGTGGAAATCCATGTTTTGATCACCATTTGTGTTGTCTAAGTTGAGAATGTGGCTAGTTCATCACATGCATGTACAATTTATGAAGATATGAGCTCGAATGTTTGAATTTGAGCATGTTGGTGATGAGTTGTGATATTTTGAGACATGCATGCAAATAAATTATGAAATTGAGCTTCAATATGTTGTAATTTATGCTTATACCATGTTAGTACATGTCTATGAGTTATTTGAGCCATAATATGCATGAATTATTGGTTGGAAGTCGAAATGAAGCTCAAGAACACAATTCTGGGTTTTCCAAAATTTTGAGGTCTGCTCAAGCGGGGAACACGACGCTCGAGCGTGAAAATCGTGCTCCCAGCACTTTTTGCAGAGTTGGACCTTCGCTCGAGTGGGATGTTTCACGCTCGAGCAGGGATCTTTTGTAGACAGGCCTTCCGCTCGAGCGCCCTAACTCACGCTCGAGCGTAATTTTGAGGTAACCAGTACTTTTGCAGGCCTCTTGGGTTCGCTCGAGCGGGGACCCTGTTTTCTGAAATTTTGTTTTCGTATCCTGTGTTTCGTTTTCCGTTCTCTTTCACTTATAAGCACTCTTAGGCATGTGTTAAGCATTGTAAATGAGTTAATGAGATAAGAATGAAGCCTAAAGAGGAATATGTGAATTAAAGAACGGATTGAACTGTTAGTGACCCTTTTGTATTCATGAAATGTGTAGGGTCAAGCTCCGGGGCAAATCCACATGCCGATCACTGTGAGTAATACTGACATTCGAATGTTCGTGAATGTCCAATTGTTTATTCCCTTATAAGCTTTATGAGTTGCTAATTGGGATTGTGGACAAAAGTCTGATATAAATAAATGAATGGACCGAAGGTCGTTTTGATAAACATAAATGGACCAAAGGTCGTTTTGATAGAATTGAATGGACCGAAGGTCGTTTTGATAGAAAGGAATGGACCAAAGGTCGTTTTGACATGAATGAGTGGGCCGAAGGCCGTTTTGACATGAGTGAGTGGGCCGAAGGCCGTTTGACAAGAATGAATAGGCCGAAGGCCATTTTGACCTAAATGATCGGGCCGAAGGCCGTTTTGACATAAATGAGTGGGCCGAAGGCCGTTTTGACATGAATGGAAATCTGAATGGGCCAAAGGCCAGAATGTTGAAACTACAAGTCACTTGATTTGAAATCCGTATAGTTATCTATTTGTTAAATAGAAATATGAATTGGGCCCAAGGCCGTTTGGAACCTGCTGTTCTATATTGTTATGTAACTTCTGTATTTGATATTATTCACTGGGATATCGCTCACGCTCATTCATGTGTTTGTAGGTGAGCCAAGAGAAGTCCGAACCCAGCCCCAGTGAAGTTTGCCATGAACAACACGAGTTTTGGAGAGTCAGCCTTGTGTCTCACGCACGAGACCCATCCTTGCCATTTTGTTATGCATTTATGTTTTGTCTTGTTGGCAAGGACTTTGTGTATATTTATATATAGTCTGTTATGGGTTGGCTCAGTTTAGATAATCCTGTCTGTAAAGAAGTTTATGCTACTGTACTTTTGATATGGGTTATTAACGTATATGAGTATGGTTTGTTTGATGTGCATATAAGCACGACTCTATGGACAAAATTTTAAATTTTTGCTTCCGTTTGGCCCTTTTACTCTGACGAGTTACGTCTGTTTTGGTCTGAGGCCGTAGGTAATCACAGGATTACTGGCCGGTTATGTCCTTAACCCATAGGGGCGGGTTCGGGTCATGACATTCATGTTCTTCAAGACTGATGGCGACGGCAAGATTGCTCCGTCAAAGCTAGGTATCTTAATGCGCTAGATCGGCAGCAACCATACACAAGCCCAACTCAAATCCATCATCACCAAGGAGATTCTCAACTCGCCCTTTGATTTCCCCCTATGGTGCTTCCTCTTCCATTGGTCTATATATATATATCTGTGTAGGGTTTCATGGGTCTCTCTCATCTCTATTTCTATCTAGGGTTTCCAAAGATCTGTAAAAATTACAATCACTTTTTTTTTTTTTTTTGTAAAGTCCATTTTTTTATGGTAGATTTTGATATGCTATGCTCCATGCTAGCTATGAAAAACCCAAGGAAAACAATTTTTTTTAGCAGACCTATTCAAATCTGGGGCGAAAATCCTTAGATCAGTGCTTCTTGTTGTTGTTGGACAAACAAAATCCAATTTTGTTGTTGTTGTTGTTGTTGTTGATGATGATGATGATGATATGATTTTTTTTTTTGTTCTTGTTGTTGATTGTAGCAGATAAAAAAAAGATTTTGCCTCTATATATCTGTGTTAATTTGAACATATTTGTAAAAATTTGTGTAATGTGTTGCTTCATTGATCATCTGCTAGATTTTCAATAGATAAAAAATTGAATAGGGTTAGGCTATACCAACGATTTGTTCATTCCAAAAATTGAATAGATAAAAATAGATTTCAATAGATAAGAAAAATTAGCATAAGAATTTCAACAGATAGGGAAAATTAGAGAGCGGAGCCCATAGAATTTGAACAGATAGAGAGAAAAACCCACAAAATTTGAACAAATAGGGAAAAAATTAACACATAAAGCAAAAAAATTTAACAGATAAATATAAATTTGAACAGATAGTCTAAAAACTTTGAATAGATAGATATAAATTTGAATAAATAGTCAAAAGAAAGTCATCAGATAAAAAAAATCAACAGATAAATTAAAGGGTAAAATTATAAATAAAATATCTTTTAAAACAAACAAAAGACTTCTCACCAAACTATTTCACAAATGTACCTCTCACTAACAAAAAAACATATTTACAGATCCTAATGCCTTGTACCCTATTTAAATTAGATTTATCATCAATTTTCTAAAAAAAAATAATAATAATCTTAAAGTAGCTAAAGTAATTGGATGAAGGAAAAATAATAAAAACAAAAATAAAAATAAAATGAGAAAATTCCAATTCGACACACTAAGAGGCAGTCCATGGCAATCCATCCGACATAGCAGTTTGTGACGGCTTTTCGAAGCTATTTTCCGATCATCGTTCGGTGGTTTTCAGAGCGATTTTCCGAGTATAGGAAGTGTAGGGAAGAGATACTCGGTGAAACCGAAGGATTACAAGCTTTTGGAAGATATAATCATTACAAGTAGCCAATACAGTAGCTTCTACATCAGAAGCAGCCGAGTTAGTCACTTATCAGGATGTAAAGGAAGCCTTAAATAAATGGATTATCCCGAAAGTCAAACCAGATACTATCTATAAGATAGAAATCTTTGACTTTACCAGCAAAAAAATAATCAAAACTTTTGAACATGTTGTACCTATATAGAATGATGATGAGATAATGTATCTCTTTCACATACAGGACTTATACCCATTCTTACAAAAGTATAAGTATGTTCATATAGGACTTGCTCAGATAGCCTTCAAACCTTTGATCTTGCTTGGGTAAAATACCAGTATCTAGTGTACCCTGAGTGATGGGAGATGCTTGGAAAGCATCACTTATGGAAGCCATAAAAACTAGCCTCTCTCATGGTCCAGTATATTTCAACATATACCCAAATCTAAGTATAGCACTTATTGAACCCAACTTGTCAAAAGTCCTAGAACTTAGGGTTCTGTCACATGGTTATCAATATTTACCAGAATCACCACCTTATACAGTAATTTCTAGGATTCACTTAAAAGTGTTAACCACCTTGAATCCTTATACTAGAAAACAAAGTGAATTAGAACATACAGTTGTAATTGACACAAACCTCTTTAGTAGTCAAGTAGCTGTGCCTAAGATGATACCTTGGCAAAACATTACTTTTCCAGAATGATGGCAAATTCCAAATGTTGTGCTAGTTAGACCAATTATCAAGCAAACTATTGATGATGTTGTCCAGACTCAAAGAGGTAATGAATACCTCACATTTAACCGACCTTCCAGACCATTATCCAATCCAGAAGCATGTCTAGTACCAGTTTTAGAACTGCTCTTACTTATAAAGTAGATCTGCCCGAGTCATCTAGACAGTCAACATCAGAACCCATTGAATTTGTATTACAAGGAATACCATCCAGGCCCCCAAATGATACATTACTAGATAACCCTATTGATCCAGTTATTCAGGGGATCCAAGTATAAGAAAACCAAATACCTCATGGAGTGTATGAATCCAAAAAGCCTTACAGTCCAATGGCCAGTGATATGAATTTTGAAGTGTAAATGGATTTCACACCAAAGAGTAAAAATAGGGAAATCTTGAATCAGGATTTTTTACAGGACAAATACTAGAAATTTTAAGACTTGGTATTTTAAGCATCATAGCCCTTTGCAGTTACAACAACTCAAACATCAATATTATTCTCATTTGGAGAATAACTAGAAACTGCAATCTTTCCCTCAATGATATATAGAAAATGCCACCATACCTGCATCACAAATCAATGTCTTAAAAGATATCCAAAAGACATGGATTACTACAGATGGTCAACATATCACATCGGTACATCCACCACCACAATCGTTAGAATTAGCACCCAGTGCGTTCTCATCCAGTCAGCCTTTAGTAATAGCAGCCTTTGTTGAAACTCCAGCAAGATTGTCCCAAAAAGAGACCGTACAGATAAAAGATATAATACATATCATAAAACAGAACAATTATACCAATCTCCACTGTCAAACAGTAGGAAAATAATTAACCAGAATTGAAGAAATTGTCACAAATATTAAAGACAATTATAAAAACCATTCTAAGGTTGAACCTATCTTACCAGTTAATGTAAAGCCAGCATTAGAAATGACTAAGTTTAATCTTGAGTCACATAAACAGGATAATGAATTCATGGACACCCTAATCTAGAAAATCAAAGGTATTAAGATAGGTTCATCCTCTCAAATTAATATGTTGTCCAGACAGCAAACTCCAGATAATTAAGAAGAAAGTGATACTGAATTATCACCCTCACAAATCTTAGAAATCCAGAATAATTTTCAGGATATAAATATGCCATCAATAAATAAAATTAATTACACCAAAAACACAAACATAATGGCATTAACAGGTTCAAATAGGTACTATTACGCACGACCTACTCCACAAGATATTCTTTATGAAGAAGACTTCATGTATACTTAGAAAGCCTATCATGGAAAAACCATTTATGAATGGAATATAGATGGTTATATAGATTACCAGCTCTTTGAATTCATACATTAACTTTTGATGTATGCAACTATGTATAAACAGAATGATAACACAGACCAACAAACTGCCAGATTTATTGTAAATGGCTTTACTAGTGTCCTCAAAGGATGGTGGGATAATATTCTTACACCCACCCAACAGAATGAAATTTTAAATTCTTTTAAAATTGATACAGATCCCATAACAGGGACAACTACTCGTAGGGAAGATGTTGTTTATACTCTTGCCCATACTATTATACATCATTTTATAGGATCTGATGTAGCTGCCAATGATAGAAGTCGCGAGCTTTTACAGAATCTTAGATGCCCATCTTTAATCCATTTTAGATGGTATAAAGATGTTTTCCTGATGAAAATCATAAAGAGATCAGACGCTAATAGCGAACATTAGAAAACCAAATTTATTAATGGGCTTTCTATCATTTTTGTTGAAAGAATCAGAAAGAAACTTAGGGATAGACACAATAGGATGTCTATACCCTATGGAGATTATACCTATGGTTAACTCATAGGAATTGTTACCGAAGAAGGTCTTGCATTATGCAATGAACTTAAATTCCAGTATCAAATAAAACGACAAAATTTAACAGGAAAGAAAGAATTAGGTGAATTTTGTAATCAATTTACTTATGAAACAAAAATCCAGTATCCTTCCAAACATAGGAAACCAAAATTTGGAAAAGCTCAGAAACACTATTCCAAACAATCCATAAAATATAAAACTCTAAAATAGAGTACCAGACGAATCAGCCTCAAAAAACATATAAAGGCAAACAGAAAAAATCCTCGTATAAAAAGAAAGATAAACCCACAATAACTTGTTATAAATGTGGACAAATAAGTCATTATGCTAATTGTTGTAGAACCAAAATCCAGCAAAAACTTAATGAAATGGCACTTGATGTTCATCTCCAACAACAGATTCTTCAAGCTCTTTCCGAAGACGAAACAGAAACAAGTTCAGACGACAGATTAGCTGAACTTTACTCTCCCTCTGAGTCAGAACAAGAATCCGACTCTCCAGACCTTTGTTCCTGTAAAACATCCAAAATAAATCCTTTAACCGAAACCAACTATTGGAAAGCAATAGTTGAAATGAACAGATTAGACATAGGAGGACCTAGTCTTAACGTCCTAATAGATGACCAGTAGACTATGTTAACCATGGCCGATCAGATAAAAGATCCATAAATGAAGTTAAAATTTTTAGAAATGTGTTATCAAAATCAGAAAAAGGAAGAAGTTCTCCCTGTAGAACATTATAGTATGAAAGAAGTATTAAAACGTCTTCAGAACTTTTCAACCATTGAAAAACCAGTAACTATCTAGGATTTAAAAATGGAAATTAATATTTTAAAAACAAAGGTTAAACATCTCCAAACAGCAAATCTTTCCATCATAGCTGATATCAAGAAAATTAATACTCAGCTTCAACAGAAATACTTAACCAAAGATAAAGGTCTTGCAACAGAAAAAGAATCCAGTAAGGAACAAACTGATAATCAATACTTGATGATTATGAATCAAGTTACTTTCCAAAAATGATATATCAGAATCACGTTTATTATAAAAATCATATTTTATGATAAAAGATGCAGTAGCCTTAGTTGATAGTGGTAGTGACATGAATTGTATACAAGAAGGTTTGGTTCTTACCAAATATTTCTAGAAAACCACTCAATCTTTGACCAGTACAAGTGGTAATTCGATGCAAATTAGGTATAAACTTCAAGAAGTTTTAATCTATAACCAGGGCATTTGTCTTCTAACCTCATTTGTCCTCATTCGAAATATGTCCCAAACTATTATTCTGGGAACACCATTTTTGTGTTTACTTATGCCCATCACAAAAATAGACCCCATAGGTATTCACACAACCATCAGTAATCAACCTTTTATTTGGGAATTTATTACAGAAGCTTATACTAAGGAATTAGATCAAATTGAAGATCTAGTCAACTTTAAGGAGAAACAAACTAATTTTCTTCAAATAGAAATTCATTTTCTTACAACAAAACAAAGGTTACAACAATCCTCTTTACATAATAAAATCAAAATACTTGAAAAAGAATTTCAAATTGAAATTTGCAATGATGTTCCAAATGCTTTTTGGGAACGCAAGAAACATATTGTTTCTTTCCCGTATGCAACCAGACTTTGATGAGCATGAAATCCCCACCAAATCGCGGCCTAGCCAAATGAAAAAAGAATATTTAGAAATGTGTAAAACAGATCATTATGCTAATTGTTGTAAAACCAAAATCTAGCAAAAACTTAATGAAATAGCACTTGATGTTCATCTCCAACAGATAAGAAAAATTAGCACAAGAATTTAAACAGATAGGGAAAATTAGAGAGAGAAGCCCACATAATTTGAACAGATAGAGAGAGAAACCCACAAAATTTGAACAAATAGGGAAACAATTAACATATAAGGCAAAAAAATTCAACAGATAAATATAAATTTGAACAAATAGTCTAAAAACTTTGAATAGATAAGTATAAATTTGAACAAATAGTCAAAAGAAAGTCATCAGATAAAAAAAAATCAACAGATAAATTAAGGGATAAAATTATAAATAAAATATCTTTCAAAACAAATAAAAGACTTATCCCCAAACTATCTCACAAATGGACCTCTCACTAACAAAAAAATATATATATATTTACAGAACCTAATGCTTTATACCCTATTTAAATTAGATTTATCATCAATTTTCTTTATAAAAAAAAAATCTTAAAGTAGCTAAAGTAATCTGATGAAGGAAAAATAATAAAATAAAAAAAATAAAAAAAATGAGAAAATGCCAATTCGACACACTGAGAGGCAGTCCATGGCAGTCCATGCTACATAGCGGTTTGTGACGGCTTTCCGAAGCTGTTTTCCGATCATCGTTCGGTGGTTTTCGGAGCTATTTTCCAGGTATGGGAAGTGTTGGGAAGAGTTACTCGGTGAATCCGAAGGATTACAAGCTTCTGGAAGAGGTCGGTCATGGTGCGAGTGCGACCGTGCATAGAGCGATCTATATTCCTTTCAATCAAGTTGTAGCCGTCAAGTGTTTGGATCTCGATCGCTGCAATAGCAATCTGGTTCGTCTCCTTATCTTCTTCACTCATTTTGTTGAATTGAATTGGATTGGATTGAATTTATGCAAGTTGAATTAGTGAGATTCTGAGATGAGGTTTTTTGATTGAGATTGGATTGGGAACAGTGGTTGGATTTCAGTTTTTGAGTTTGTGATCTTGTGTTGTGGTTTTCATTTTATTGTTTTGATCGAGGAAGACTAAACACAGTGAGAATTGAGATCCCGAATTTGATAAAATCTCTCATTTTTTATTGTTCTAGTAGATTCTGAGTTCGTGTAGCTTTAATTGCTGCGTTGGATTGTTGAATTTGCTGAACTCTTTGTGTTAACTTTAAGGTGGCATTGAGTTAGTTAGTAACGAGCATTTGGTAGCAGAGTAGATTTTTGGGTCAAATCATTAACCTTTTGTCATTTGGAGTTGAGATTGTGAGGACACTGAATGTGTTTCCAAGTGCAATATAAATCAATGTGATGGCAAAAGGCCACTCATTTGGTATGGAACTTGGAAGCAGTAGTATTACGAAAAGCAATATCTATATAGGTTCATTGCTGTCACTAAGATGATATGTTCTTATTGCTCAACCGGTAAAATCCACTGATCGAATGCACCATCGAACTTTTATCACCCATATTTGATTTTAAAAGCTTTTAATTTGTCAAAATGTTGTGTTATTGCATGAGCTGAATGGAAGAATGTTTTATAACCTGAAAAGGCCCAAGGAGAAACCCGAGTTAAGTAGTGTAGGTATCTGAACCCACATGTACTGCCACTTTATCATCTAGAAAGGGTTGTGAAAATTCTAAAAATTCCTGAGATATTGATTTGTGATTATGATTCAATTTTAAACAATAAATAATAATTCCAATCAAACAATCAATAACAAATCGACACAACAATTTAATATGAAAAAAAATCACTATTGGACTCCTCCAATTGTGATAAAAAATCACGTGCCAAAGTTATAAAACAATCTACTAAGAAGACAAAAAAAGAACTACACACGAGAACCCTCAATTACCTAGCGAATCTACGCCCGAATTGAACCAAACCTGATGTGCCTCTTCCACCATTGTCTTCACTGCGAAATTGCTTTGCCCAACGTTGAATCTACAATGCCGATATCGAATTTACGACGATGAGCCATTCCAAAATCTATCAAAGCTTTAGGCCCAAGTTTTTCGGAATCCACCGATGAACACCTCTCTCTTTTTATGAATGAAAGAACAAAACAACCCTTGATGATAGTCAATATGAAGCTCGTTGATCAATCGATCACCCTCAAATCATCAAGGAAAACAATATATAAACACTCTCTAATATAGAACACTTTGTTTTCTCTTCATCTCTAAGAATCTAGACAGGTTCCACCTTAAAAATAGCAAATAGCGCACTTTATTTTAAATAGAGCCATGGAGACCGCTCGAGCTGTGTAACTAAAGGCAGTATAGGCCAACTGCTCGAGCACAACATCCACCGCTCGAGCAGTAAAACTTATCTTCTAGAAGTTCAGAACGCGGACAAAGATACCGGATGAACCACTTTACTGCTCGAGCGCACAAAAGACCGCTCAAGTGGTCAAACTAGTTTGACTTCTTCTTAGCTTCGGGGTGCTGCCCTTCGACCCTGCCTGGGCACTGTCCTGGGCCCATACTTAGGCCTCGTTTGGGAACAGGCTAATTTAATAACTTTTTGGCTATTTGGCTAAAATATGAGCTAAAAAAAACTAGTATGTTTGAGATGACTTTTTGGCTTTTTACAAAAAGATGTGCAAAAAGTAGAGAAAAAAGAGAATCTTTAACTTTTTGTATGGGTTGTTAGCTTTTTGATTTTTTTAATGACTTTTTGGCTTTTTGGCTAAAAAACTCACTTGCCAAACGAGGCCTTAGGCAGCGAAGTGGTAAACAAGGAATGCTCAAAACAAGATACAGAATGTCAACACAAACTCCTCTACTCAAGCATAACTCAGGTTGGATTCGCATCTAAACTCTCATAATTCATAGATACAATAGAGTGAATAAAAATACAACGGAATGAAGTTTTATCTAACAAGATTGCCAATTACAAAAATTTAATAGGTTGTATCCACATCACAAAGGCATGAGCCTTGCCTCATGTCATGGCCTCTCCTCGCCTAGGCACCTCACTTGGACAAGGCACCTTGCATAGCCTCAATGCTTGCCTCACCTCATTTGCTATACGGCTCGTCCACCTTGCCTTGTCTAGCCCCAAGTCTTGCTTAGGTTCTATGTACACAGACCACTAAACAACCATTTTGCCTTGCCTGGACTTGCCTAGGCCCTACTTGACTTCGACCTTGCACCATGGCACTATCACCCCTACCTAGGTTTAGAATAGGGCCTGTAATCCACTTGGGTTGCCCAAGTCATAAGATGCCCGAGCAATCTATGACCTTTGTTGGAGAGCTTAATATACATAGTTGGGTCCATTTCCTAATAGCTTAGACTTTTAGAATTAGTCATGAGCTAACATGACAACAAAGCTTAGGTTGGGGGAGGTCTTAAGTTCAAGTCTTTCTGTTTGCATTTTTCTTTTCCATTGCATTCTATTTCTCTCTATGTTTGGATGATTGCATCTTCACATGCAAGACAGGGTTACACTTGAAAAAGGGTGCTGCAGAGCCTAAGTTTTTGAGACTAGTGATGGTCTAACAACCCCATGTGAGATTACCAAGGACTTCTAGGTTGGCAACTAGATCTAAGGGATTATCAAAGTTGCCCGAATCATCCCCTCAAGCTTGCTCTACTTCAACCAGTCTTATATGAGAGAGACGTCTACAATATTATACTTTAACCAAGGCATGTAACACCTCGTACGGTGTATCACACATAGCTACTGTAGCTCCTCGAAGTGTGTATGACACCTACTCACTACAGCTCATTGATACAATATTGAGGGTAAGCTGGCCTCCATGACCCAAAACTCTTATAAAAGAAGGCCCCTTCCATACAAAATGTAGCTCTTCCACATATTATAGGCTCTTCTTCATTTCCATTCTTTCTCTTCACTCTAAGGCTACCTTAGTTCTCTCGCACTTCACCTTCGGTGGTCCTGTGCCATCTCAATGCCTTCCATGATTTTTTAAAGGTCTATGTCTGCCCACATCACCATTGATTGTCACAAGTACTATATGTATAACTAAGGTTTTGAAAAGCGGTTGCGGTCGCCGTAACGGTGGCGGTGGCGCGGTTGCGGTTGTGGGGTGTAAAGGCCGTAGCGTAACGGTTGCGGTAACCGAAACCATGAATTTTTTTATTTTTCGCATAATTTGAAAAAAACTTACCGATTTGCATATTTTTTTTCCATGACCATATTTATTGGATTTAAAATAAATATTGATCAATTTTTGTAAATTTTTAAGTATGATTCAATATATTTCATATTTTTAAATCACTATAAATTGAGTTTTTTACATTTTATTTTAATAATTAATGACTTTATATTATACAAAAAAATTAATCACTAACTATTATATATAAGATAAACAATGACAAAAGTAAGAGAATAAATAAGAGCCTAAATATATATATATATATATATTTTAACCAAGCCAAATAGATAATGACTACACTTATTATTATTATTATTTTCAAACAGTATATAGATAGACACACACAAACAAAATGGTTGAGTGATAGCAGCTGAATAGAATAGCATAGGTCTTACAGTTTCAACAAATCAATAACATGTTCTGCATCTTCCCTCTTCTCTCTCTTTATCTCTTGCTCCTCCATCTTCCCTCCTCTCTATCTCTCTTTCCCTATTTTTAGCTTCTTTTTTTTTGTGTTTTTTTCGAAAGAAGCAGTTCGGAACCGTTATATAACGGTGCGTAACAGGCCGTTACAGCTGTTACAGCACCGTTACGACCGCTACGACCGACACACCTGTGAATCTCAATCACACTGCAAAAGCGACCGTAATGGGTGTCGGTAACCACCACAACCGTTACGTAACGGCGTTACGTAATGGTTGCGGTCGCTTTTTAAAAGCTTGTGTATAACACAATTGTTGACTATATTTTTCACCCATTTTCAGTGTATATGATACTTCTCTATCATTATTGTACCAACATTTTGCTATTATGAGACCTCTAATCTGTTCCCATTCAATGGACTAGTGATGCAATATTAGGTTTATAGATATGAATTATGTTGATGCAAATTGGAGAACTCTAAACTACATTAACTAGCCCATGGTTTTTGTAATTGAAGGAGAGATTCAAACATACACACAAAAATTGGTCTTTGCACACTTCTTTCTTCTCATATCTTTGTTGGCTTTCGTTTGAGTTCTAGCTGGTCACTCGGCCTAGGTGACCAGCTTGGATCTAAGATCATGATTGTTGGAATTAGGACAGCCATTGACACATTAAGATCATAGTCTTGGATTCCAACTAGCCACTGACACATTTCGATGGATGTTTCAAACTTTCACAGGTCAAACTGGTCAATTGCAGGTTGACTCAGCTGGCATAACCAGGTGGCAAAAAAAATGTTTGTGTTTGTTTTGGGTTAAATTTACTGGGAAGTTTTAAATGCATTTCTTTAATATTTAAGGTTAAGGGTATTTTGATAACTTTAGATTTGTTAGATATGGGTTTTAAGGGTCTCGCGTGGGTTGTGATATGGGTCAAGTTATGTATTTTATTTTTATTTATAGGTTTTATTTGGTCTTACATAGGTTTTAGAAGTCAAAAGTTTAGTAATTACCCATTTTAGAATCATAGTCCTATTTGGTAAAAAAAAATCTCTAAAGTTTAGATGAAGTCAACTAATGCTTCTAATTCAATCGTAAATAGTGTTGAGAGAATTAATACAACAATTATGGTTCTTTGGAGATTGTGTGATGTAATCAAACATAGGTCTGAGGCTTATGGAATCTAGGTGCAATGCCTAGGCTTTTGCTTTTTCTTTTTCTTTCTCTCTTTTCTTTTCAGTTTACTATTCACGAGCTGCTATTCACAGCCGTGTTTTGATCTCCTTTTTCTCATTTTTATCAATCCTAAACCTAGTTCATTCCATACGTTAATTCAAATCCTAAAATTCCTACAAATTTTTGGCTTTAACCACAATAAAAACTCTAGAATTCTAGATTTAATTATTCACAGTACTATCCTGCATCATTTTTAGTATCAGAGCTTAAGTTTCGCCACTACGTCTCTACAAAGTGGGAGATCCTATAAGTCACAATATATCACATGTTGCGAGATAGAAGTTTCAGATTTTGAAGGACATGATTGTCCCATGGTGTCTCCAATTGGCTTGCTTTAATTGAGGAATTTTTTGATTGCTATGATTGAATAGATGATCGGAAAACAAGATTTGCTAAGTTGAAACTTGTAGGTTTGTCACAACTTTGGTGGTATTGTGTTGAAGAAAGATATAAGAAGATTGAAATTGCCTCCAATAAACACATGGCAAAAGTTGAAAGCTAGGCTTCAAGAAAAGTATATTCCTTCAAATTAATCATGGAAAGTCATGTGGATAACTTGTAAATTCAAAATATGGAAATAGTTTTTTTGAGGAGTATACATAAAGATATGGGGCACTTAAAACTCAAAGACAATATGTGGAATAATGTTACCATGCACTAGACTTAAAGCTGATTTTAAGCTCACCACGAGGGGAGAATAGCAGCATCAAAATTGTGGGAGATAAGTAGCATCGAAACCAAAGTCTGTTGTCAGTGATCATAACCTTGCACAATTGAAGTCACAAGTGAAAGAAAACAATCAAATCCTACCCAAAACGAAAGAAAACCACATTATTAATGATAAAAGGGCTACATTCATGAGGAAAAAGACCTACAAGTGGATTCCCAAATTGCTCAAGAAGAGGCTAGAGGTCAAATTGAGGATTTGGATGCAATACAAGCTGTAGAGACTGAAGAATTAAAGCAACCAGAGGCTGATTTTGAGCAAAATATTCTTTAAAGGTCACCAATGTGTTGCTTGAATTTTCTGATAATCATCTATTGAGTCTCTACCTATGAATAATGTCCAGTATGATATCAACTCTATGCCAGAGTCACAATTGTCATAACCTCTGACATATAATACACCTGTGAGCAAGTATAATATGCCAAAAATATTGCTACTAGGTGTTGATTTTATTCAAGAGGATTACAAGGTTGAATTGTTTATTGACATTTTGGTTGAAGAAAAGATTTAGAGTTTGGGATCCATAACTGCTGATACAAATTGGAGTATTCAAATCAAGTATGAACAGGGCATTGCAAGGCCAATGATAATGGAATGAATGGGCTGAATTTTGCAACCCTTCCAATTAAAGGATTCATTTTCTATTCAATTGATTTTGTCATTCCAAAAAAAATTTCCTTTGGAATAGGAAAACATTCATTTGCTTTCATTGCTACCTCCACTAAATAAGAAAGAACAACGTCAACTTGAAGATTTTGATATGAAATCATGGATGCAATTGCAGAGTTCATGGATTCCTATACTTTAACACTTTAAAACTTGTGGTCAAGTTTTTTCTAACTAGGGGAGAATGATGCAATCCATAAGAAGAGCCAAAAAAAAAAAAAGAAGCAAAGTTAAAGAAGTGGCATGGTTTCAAGCTACTAGTGTTATTAGAGTCCTATTTGTGGCTTTATTTTTTTTGGTTAAATATGTTACTGGTTAATTTGAAATGAATTTCTTTAAGTTTTTAAGGTTAGGGGTAATTTAGTAATTTTTAGGTTTGCTGGGCATGGTTTGTAGAGGTGACCCTCATATGGGTCAAGTTATATATTTAATTTTTATTTTGGGTTTTATATGGTCTTGGATTGGTGTTAGAAGTCAAAAGTCTAGTAGTTACCTATTTTGGAATCATAGTCCTAGTTGGAAGAGGAAGTCTCTAAAGTTTATAGAAAATCATGCATTGCTTCTAATTTAATAGAGAATAGTTTTGAGAGAATTAATACAGCAATTATGCTGCTTCTAATTTTCTTTTCCTTTCTTCTTTCTTTTCTTTTCAGTTTACTGTTCATGAGCTACTGTTCACAGCTCCTAAACAGCCGCTTTTTTGATATGCTTTCCCCCATTTTTATCAATCCAAAACCTAGTTCATTCCATACATTAATTGAAACTCTAAAAATTCAACTGATTTTTAACTTTAAACCACCATAAAACTTATAGAATTCTAGATTTAATTATTCATAGGGTTGTCCTGCATCACTACCACTATGTCTTTAGACCATTTCTACTTTATGGAGAATTCCATTTCTGTAGTGATTTCATGATGGAGACTTTCAAAATCAGCAACTTTTTGACCATGGACTTCTTCCTGATTGTACCCTCAATTCTGTGAAGAAGATGCCTTATGAGTAATAATGACTGGGTAGACAATCACTTCAATGCATTTTGGGGGTTGTTCCTTTCTAAATAACCATAACACTAATAGATGAATCCATTTTCCCTCTCATGTTGTAAATGAGTTATATAATCAACATGTTTTTCTTCTGATCTGAATTCTCGATTCTTCTGCAGATATTCTGCAGTTTATCTGGAATTGTACACTGCATTCATATTATTCTTGTGTTCCACACATTTCAACTGCTTGGATTCTGATAATTATTCTATGCTGTCTCGCATTTTTCTTGTTTTAAAACATCGTTATTCATTGTTTTTACTTGTTGCCTCCTTCATTATTAGGCTAGTTAAATGCTTTTGTGTTTGTGAAGGACAGACTTTGTAAATGTAGCGTGTAAATGGTCAATAGTTCAGGTCTTGCAGAAATGACCTATACAGTAACACTGGTCATGGGTCGTTTGTGATGAGTCCAGTGAATTATGGGTTCTCTTTAGTTTTTTATGCATAACCCTGTGCTTTTTTGCAGGATGACATTCGTAGGGAGGCACAAACAATGAGTTTGATAGATCATCCCAATGTAATTAGTGCATATTGCTCATTTGTTGTTGACCAAAACCTTTGGGTGGTCATGCCATTCATGGCTGAGGGTTCTTGTCTACACCTCATGAAGATTGCATATTCAGATGGATTTGAAGAGTCTGCCATTGGTTCTATCCTCAAAGAAACTCTCAAGGCTTTGGAGTACCTACATCAACATGGACATATTCATCGCGATGTTAAGGTTTGTAAAATCTAAAGATACACATTATTGCAGCGATTAGATCTGTTCCTCCCTCCCCCTTTTTTTCTCTTTTTATTTTTCACTTTTTCTTTTAAATCACCTAGGTTGGCTAGGTTGCAATCTGGTTTGTTGAACATTTGTTGTTGCAGGCTGGAAATATACTTCTTGATAGTAATGGGATGGTAAAGGTCGCTGACTTTGGTGTTTCAGCTTGCATGTTTGACAGAGGTGATAGAAAACGCTCAAGAAATACTTTTGTAGGAACTCCTTGCTGGTAAGCTATATTGAGAAAGTCTTTTTCTTCTTCTTCTTCTTCTTCTTCTTCTTCGACCTCTCCAGCTCCTTAGAAATCTTTTCTTATTTGTGTGTATGAGATTTTAATTTCTCTCTGGTTTATAGGATGGCACCAGAGGTGCTTCAGCCAGGGAGTGGATATGATTTCAAGTGAGTACTTTTCCATAGCTGCAGATGTCATTTTACTAATTTAAAGCTTTAGTGATTAAAAGTATTTCCTGCCTATGTATTATACTCCCTCACCCCCGTGGTCCACTCCCTGCAATAATTGAAAACGGAGTAAATAATTTGGAAGAGGATGTGGGACCCTTGATGCCTGTTCGTAAATGACCTACCCATATTTAAGACAACTATTGGAAAGCACAAATAGAAGATTATTTTCTATTCAAAATTCATCATCACCCTATAACTCTCTCAATCCTTAGATTAGAGGAGTTGATTGTTTTTTTAGAACTGAATTTTCAAACTGTCAAACGCAATATAATTGATTACTTCTTTCAAAGAAAAGGGAAAACGAGTTCAGATTAAGAAATAAATGACAACTAATGGAAGATAAAATGAACTTAGTTTAATAATGGGCCTGTAAGCCCTTGATCACATCATTTTGGCCATGTATAGTTGGATTTCCATGTAACTTTACTTGATGTGGGGTTGGATTGCTTTACCTTAGCATCTCCATGTTAAAAATAAGGAAGTATCATGGCAAATTTCATTCAATTAATGGGCATTTAAGCCCTTGATTAATCACTTCAGGCCCGCAGAGTTGGATTTCCTTGCTACTTCACTAGAAGTGGAGTTGGAATGATTTACTTTAGCAACTCCATGTCCAAAATAATGAAGAGCATGATGTATCAAGGGCACTGGATTTTATTAGAAGTGAGCCTCTTTTAGATCATTACTTTTTTACATTTTAAATGAAGATGATCTTTAATTTGGAGCCTACTCGTGGAATTGTTATCCCTGCACATGTTACGTGTATTGGTGCTGTAGTTTCTACATGTTTCATGCCATGGATCTTTCTGGCTTTACAATATTGTGAGCCTATTTGAATATCTTCACTTCTGTCTAAGGCTGCTTCTCCCATCCACCATATAGTCTGAATGTGAGGTCGTAAAATCCAGATAAATTATGAGGCTTCCATGAAGTTGATGATCCATTAGAATATTGAATAGAATCTTTTGTTTGGACCTTAGAAGTTTGAAAGTTGGACATGCTTGTTTAATGTGGACCTCCTTTTGTAGAGTCCTCATTGTTAGATGGCTTGATATGCTTCAGCTTAAGCTTTTGGGACAATTGATGATCTTAATATGACATCGGAGCTCTGGTTCCAGGTTGTCATAGTTCAAGTCCTGTTATACGTGTTCCCCCATTATGTCTGTTATTGTGCGCTCTGTGCTGTGTGAGATTGTCCACCTGTTTGGTTCAGTTAATCTGCCTCTACACGTGTGAGTCAAGTTCCAGATGAGGGGGGAGTGTTAGATAACTCAATATACATTGTTGGATCCATTTCCTAACAACTTAAGTTTTTGAGACAATTTGTGATCTTAATGCTCATAGTTGGTCATCTTATTGAAATTTATGTGTCAGCAACAATACGACATGTGTGCCCACTTCTTTATTAAACTCAACTTCTGTTAACATGGTCATGTCTAAATCTCCTCATGCACTTAACATTAAGGCCATAACAGTGGTTAAAAATTGTACTTACTAATTTTGGAGTATTGTTATATGTAGGCTGTTATTCATACACTGTTTTTTAATATATATATATTTATCATCTAGAAATTCCTCCATGACAATAAATTGTGTACTCTGTCCAATATTTATGACTATCGTTATCCATGCTTGTAATGTTGTATTCTCTCCGGAGAAAAAAAATGTGCCCTTGTAAACTGGCTCCAGCATCCATATCTTATATATTGTGGTCCGAAAGAATGGAAGTTGTATACGCATGTAAGCTGTTGATGCTAGGACCTATGTCTATGAAGCACACGTGCAAGCTCAACCAGAAGTATTTATGCATAAGGTGGCTAAAATCTTGAAGTTACAAGCACTGAAAAACTAAAGACTAAGAAGGTTCTTGACTTGAGTTCTAGAAACGAAATGATTTGCAACATCGATGACCTTTACCCTGCTCATCACCTTTGAGGAGCCTATGCTCTTGCCTCCCTTTGCATGTGTCAATTGATGATGAAAGGTTGAAGCTGCATTTGAGGGTCAACACCAGAACTTTCACGGCTCTTCTCCCTCAAATGGAGTTGGGTGTTTTAGAAAGGGGGTGACAAATTTTTGGAGGACGATTATTACTATTATTGTACTTGTTGTTGTTATTATTATTGCCAGTTAGGATTTTTGTTAGTTTCATGCTAGGACATACCTGTGGGTGGTGTAACACCAAGAGGGAGAAAGAAGAGAGATAGGAGAGAGAATGAAAACACAAGGGCCGCAACTTGTAAAGGAATGAATACTGTTGATAATAATATTGATTGAAAGAATTTTCAGAAACCCTGGAGTGGTATTTGTGACGTTTTGTCTTCTGGTTCTACACCAATGGGTATTTATTAGAATGTTGATGCAGAGTATAAGAAGTTCAAGGAATGCTAAATTCAGAAAAGTGATGATACTTGGACATTGGCATGGTTTCATAGAGAAACTAATAAAAATCTTCTATAATTATGTTTCTAGTATTATTAGTCTTATTTTATTATTATTATTATGTTTTCTATGATTTTTAAGGTTAGGGGTATTTTAGTAATTTTATATCTACTGACATGGGTCGTATGGGTCACCCATGGGTCGTCTTGTGAGTCAAATTATTTAGTTAGTCTTTGTTTTGTTTCTTTTTTGGTTTTAAATTAATTTTAGAAATTAAAGATATTTTAGTAGTTTTCTTTTTTTATTCTAGTTGGTTTAGAAAGTCTCCTAGTCCTATATAAAGCCATGTAATACTTATAACTAATAGAGTTGATATTTTGGAAAATAAATTGAGGGCTTTGAAGTTTCTTTATGGATTGTGTGGTACAATCAAACCTTAGATGTGATGCCTATGGAATCTAGGTGCAATGACTAGGCATATCTTCTTCTCTTCTTTCTTCTTCTTTTTTGTTGTAATTTACTATTCTCGGATTACTATTCACAGCTCTCTAAAAGTGCACTTTTCAACCTCAAAACCCCATCCAATCATCCCCAAAGCAACCCTATTCCCTTCCCCTACCTAATAACCTTTAATTTAACCCTTAAAATCCTAAAGTACACATTGTTTAGGCCGTCAAATAGCCTCTATTTTGCAAATCCACTACTTGTCCTGCATCAGTTTGGTATCAGAGCTTAAGGTTTCGCCCTTTGTTCTTACAAAGTGGGAGATCCCATGTGCCACAATATGTTATACCCCATAACAAAGAAGTTTCGGATTTTGAAGGAAGGGATGATCCTATGGTGTTCTCTAATTGGCTTGTTTCAATTGAGGAATATTTTGATTGCTATGATTGGACGGGTGATCGGAACGCGAGATTTGCTAAGATGAAGCTTGTAGGTTTGACACAACTTTGGTGGTATCAAGAAAATATAAGAAGATTGGAATTGCCACGAATAAATACATGGCAAGAGATGAAAGTTAAGCTTCAGGGGAAGTATATGCCTTCGAATAATCTTGTAGGGTCACTTGAGCAACTTGTTAGTTCAAGACATGGCTATACTTTGTTTGAAGAATATATGCAAAGACTTGAGGCACTTGACACGCGAAATCAAGTTGTGGAAGACACGCGCCAAAGACTAGCCAGATTTAAACATGGTTTAAGGCCTATTATTAAGCAAGAAGTAACACGTCAATCAAGATATAGCATGGAGCATGCATAAGAAGTCGCACCAAAGCTAAAACCTATTGGTGAAAACCAAAACCTTGTGCAATTGAGGTTACAAGTGAAGAAGAACAGTCAAAATCTGCACAAGACGCAGGATAATCAGATTATGAAGGTTGAGATGTCTCCAATCAAAACTGCATGTATCATCCTTAAAGCACAAGAAGTTGAAAGTAAGGAATTGAGTGATATTTGTGCCAAGATAACTACACCATTCAAAAGTTCCACTGCTAGTCCTGCATCTAATATGCACCTGGAGGTGGCTAACTTGGTACCTAAGTCCTCTGATGAACCATTAAAGGGAATGAATGTTGTTGGACATCAAAGCTCTAAGCTGTTAGAGTTACAAGTGGAGGAAAAGAATGGAAATCAAGCCAAAGTGATTATTGACGAGGTTAATGAGGGTGAAAGGGCTCTTATTGATGATTCAAAAGCACCCCAAGAAGATCTAATTGTTACTCGAGAAGAGGATGAGGTCGAAATAGAAGACTCAGATGTCACACAAGCTGTAAGGAGTGAAGAATTAATGCATCCTGCTGTTGTTCCAGATCTTATTATGCCTTTAAAGGTCATGATATTGCAACCCGAGGTCTCCGATGTAGTGCCTACAAAGTCACCTAGTGAATTTGCTCCAATCATAATCAATGAAGTGGCCAATAGTGAATGAAAAGATGGCCTTGTGTTAGGAAAAGAAGCTAAAAAGAATAGAATCGAAGTTGTTGGGAATATTGAAAAAAGCCTTATGAAAACTGATTTGGATGAATTCAAAGATTTGATTTCTATGCCAATTGACTTTGTTATTGTAGAAAAATTTAGTTACATGATTGAAAAGATCAATCTCTCATTATTATTTTTTTGCAATCTCCAACGAAGAAAAGGCGGCGTCAACTTGAACATTTTAATGTGAAGCCATGGATACAATTTCAAAAATTGTGAATTCTTATACTCTAACACTTCAAACTCAAGGTTGAGTTTTTTCTAACCAAGGGAGAATGATGCAGAGTATAAGAAGCTCAAGGAAAGCTAAATTCAGAGAAGTGATGATACTTGGACATTGGCATGATTTCATAGAGAAACTAATAAAAATCTTCTATAATTATGTTTCTAGTGTTATTAGAGTCTTGTTTTATTATTTTTTATGTTTTTTTTTATCATTTTTAAGGTTAGGGGTATTTTGGTAATTTTATATTTGCTGACATGGGTCATATGGGTCACCTGTGGGTCGTCTTATGGGTCAAATTATTTAATTTGTCTTTAAACATGGTTTTAGTCTTAAATTATTTTTGTTGTTGCCATGCGTTTGAAAATATTGATTTGAAATGTGCGGGGTTTAAATGATAAAGGAAAGAGGGCAGTGGTTAGATCATTATTGAAGAGTGCTAGAGCGGATGTGGTGTGCCTTCAGGAAACCAAAATGGAGTGTGTGGGGGTGGATGCTGTCAGGGATATTTGGGGTGGCAGGCATGTAGATTGGGCCTTCCAACCAGCTATAGGGGCAGCAGGTGGTGTTCTTATGTGTTGGGATAATCGGGTGGTGGTGCAGGAGGGGGTAGAGGTGGGAGGTTTTTCCTTATCTTGTCTATTCAGATGTGTGGATGATGACTTTCGTTGGGTATTTACGGGGGTGTATGGGCCGGTCAGGAGATCGGAGCGGGTGGCTTTTTGAGAGGAGTTACAGGCTGTTGCTTTTTGGTAGGACAGGCCTTGGTGTGTAGGTGGAGATTTCAACGTTGTGCGGAGTCTAGAAGAAAAGACAGGGGTCAGGCAAGTGACGGGCCCGATGAAGGCACTCTCCTCTTTTATTGATAAGATGGAGTTGATCGATATGCCCTTGCAAGGAGGGGGTTATACCTGGTCCGAAGGTCGGGCAATGTCTCGTATTGATAGATTCCTAGTCACGGCGGATTGGGAAGAGCATTTTTCCCAGATGTTCCAGGCTCGATTATAGTGTCCGGTTTCGGATCATTGGCCTGTCCTATTGGATAGTGGGGGAGTGCAGTGTGGCCCGACGCCTTTTCGTTTTGAGAATATTTGGTTATAGGCCGAAGGTTTTGGCGAGACAGTAAAGAAGTGGTGGGGGAGTTATAGTGTGGCCGGGTTGCCTAGTACCCGGATGGCTCAAAAGTTAAAGCTGCTTAAATCTGATTTGAAGCGGTGGAATCAGGAGGTGTTTGGTCAGTTGGAGGTACAAAAGGCGAGTACTTTGTCGATTTTGCAGGGGTTGGATGAGAAGGAAGAAAGAGAGGGCTTGTTGACAACTGATGTGGTGTGTCGGGAGGGGGCGCGAAAGGATTATAGGCGGATTGCTAGGATGGAGGAGACTAGTTATTGCCAGAAGTCCAGGTGCTTGTGGTTGAAGGATGGGGACCGCAATACTAAATTTTTCCATCGGATGGCAAATGCTCATCGGCAGGTGAATCAGATAGGGCGGTTGTGGGTCAATGGGGTGTTGCTTTCCTCAAAAGTGGATATCCGGAATGGTATCGTGGGTTTCTACCAGCATCTTTTCAGGGATGAAGGGGAGGGGTGGCGACCGGATTTGAAGGGAGTTACTTTTGATACTATTTCAGATGAGGCGGTGTTGATGCTAGAGTGCCCGTTTGCGGAGGAGGAGGAGGAGGTTTGGGTTGCATTGAGAAGTATGTCCAGGGATAAAGCCCCTGGGCCGGATGGCTTTTCCATGGCCTTCTTCCAGCAATGTTGGGGGGTGTTGAAGGCGGAAGTGATGGCCGTATTTGATCAGTTTTATCAGGAGGGACAGTTTGAGAAGAGTCTTAATGCCACTTTTATTACTTTGATTCCCAAGAAAGGTGGGGCAGAGGATATTAGAGAGTTTCGGCCAATCAGTTTTTTAGGTAGTGTCTACAAATTATTGGCTAAAGTTCTGGCCAATAGACTTCGGGGTGTCCTGGAGGAGGTGGTGTCAGAGTCTCAGAATGCGTTTGTGGGGGGTCGTCAAATTTTGGATGCTGTGCTTGTGGCTAATGAATGTGTGGACTCGCGGGTTCGGCAAGGAAAGGCGGGGATTATGTGCAAGTTGGATATTGAGAAAGCTTATGATAATGTGAATTGGAATTTTCTATTGTATGTGCTTCAACGGATGGGTTTTGGGGAGCGATGGAGGCAATGGATTCAGTTTTGCATTTCTATGGTGCGGTTATCAGTCTTGGTTAATGGCACTCCGGCAGGCTTTTTTCCTACATGGCGAGGATTACGGCAAGGGGATCCTCTATCTCCTTTATTGTTTATTTTGGTGATGGAGGCGTTGAGTCGTTTATTGTCCAAGGCGGTTCAAGGGGGTTTGTTGATGGGTTTCGAGGTGGGGCAGGGGCCTGCTCCTCTGGTGGTTTCTCATCTCTTTTATGCTGATGATACGCTTATCTTTTGTGATGCGGATGCAGATCAGATTAGGCATTTACGATGTTTGTTGCTGTGCTTTGAGGCGGTGTCTAGGCTCCGGGTTAATTTGGCCAAGTCAAAATTAATTCTTGTGGGCAAGGTGGTTCGTCTTCCGGTGTTGGTAGCTATTTTGGGGTGTAAGGTGGCTGAGTTACCAGTTTCCTATCTGGGGCTTCCTTTGGGGGCTACCTTTAAGGCGAAAGGGGTGTGGGATAGGGTGGTAGATAGAGTGCAGCGAAGGTTGGCGAGGTGGAAGTGGCAGTATTTGTCTAAGGGAGAGCGGCTCACATTGATCAAGAGTGTCCTTTCTAGTATTCCGACATACTTTATGTCGTTGCATGTGATTCCTGTGGCGGTTGCTAGGCAGTTGGAAAAGTTGCAACGAGATTTTTATGGGGTGGTGGAGGGGAGGGTTTTCATTATCATTTGGTGGCTTGGAATAGGATTTGTATTCCTAAGGAGAGGGGGGCCTAGGTGTCAGGAGGTTGGTGGGTTTTAACTGGGCTCTTTAGGGAAATGGTTGTGGCGTTTTGCTATGGAGAGGGAGCGGTTATGGAGGAGGGTGGTGGAGGCAAAGTATGGGGTGGCCAGAGGGGGGTGGTGCTCAAAGGGGGTGGTCCATCCTCATGGTCATGGGTTGTCGAAAGGGATTTGGCTAGGGTGGATGGAGTTTTGGGATAGGACTTGGATTAAGGTGGGGGTAGGGGATAGGACTCGCTTTTAGCAGGATCGGTGGTGTAGCGAGGTGCCTTTGGTGAGTATGTTTCCTATGGTTTATGCTATTGCTGCGAATGGGGAGGAGTTGGTGGAGTCTGTTAGAGTTAGGCAGGGGCAGTTGTTTGTTTGGAATGTTCACCTTCGCCGTAATGTGCAAGATTGGGAGTTGGATCAACTGGTGGACTTGCTGGGCGTTTTGTATGGTATCAAGGATGGGGGGGATGGAGCGGACTCTTTGGCGTGGGATTGTTCGAGATCTAAAGGGGTGTTTTCAGTGTCTTCTTTTTATGGTATGCTTGAGGGAGGGAGGGGGGCGAGTGGGGTAGTGTTTCCTTGGAAGAGCATTTGGGCGACGGATTCACCTTCCAAGGTGGCTTTCTTTGTTTGGATTGCTGCGTTGGGGAAGATTTTGACTATTGATAACTTGCGTCGGCGGGGGCAGGTTCTGGTTAATTGGTGTTGCATGTGCTGTAGGGATGCGGAAACGGTAGATCACTTGCTTTTATATTGCCCAGTTGCGTCTCGACTTTGGAATTCTATTGTGGCTTTGTTTGGGATGGTTTGGGTGCAACCGGGGTCGATATTGGATGTGGTTCAAAGTTGGGGTGGGGCTAGGGTGGGGAAGCGGCGTCGGAAGGCTTGGGTTCTTGCTTCTCACTGTTTGATGTGGTTGGTGTGGTTGGAGCGGAATAGGCATGTTTTTCAGAATGAGTGCCGTTCCGTTTCCTGGCTTGAGAGTCGGTTGTTGCTGGTTTTGCATAGTTGGGTTACGGGTTCAGCTGATCCAAGTGTTTTGGTTTTTGTAGATTTTGTGGAGGATTTACTAAGATAGTTTGGTTTGGCCCTTTGTGGGTGGTTTTTATATTCCTTGCATCATCTTGATGCTTTTCTAATAAAGTCCATTTATTTATAAAAAAAGAAAAAAAGAAAAAAAGAAAAGATATTTTAATAGTTTCTTTTTTTTGTTCTAGTGGGTTTAGAAAGTCT
Organism: Camellia granthamiana; assembly: GCA_036172215.1. NCBI lineage: Eukaryota > Viridiplantae > Streptophyta > Magnoliopsida > Ericales > Theaceae > Camellia > Camellia granthamiana. The sequence goes on along the minus strand of CM069916.1, from coordinate 66,943,019 downwards.
TCTAGTCCTATATAAAGCCATATAATGTTTATAATTGATAGAGTTAATATTTTAGAAAAAAAAATTGAGAACTTTGAAGCTTCTCTATGGATTGTATGATGCAATCAAACCTTAGGTGTGATGCCTATAGAATCTAAGTGCGATGCCTAGACCTATCTTCTTCTCTTCTTTCTTCTTCTTTTTTGTTTTAATTTACTATTCTCGGATTACTATTCACAGCCCTCTAAAAGTACACTTTTCAACCTCAAAACCCTATCCAATCATCTCCAAAGCAACCCTAATCTCTTCCCCTACCTAATAGCCTTTAATTTAACCCTTAAAACCCTAAAGCATACACTGTTTAGGCTTTCAAATAGCCTCTGTTTTGTAAATCCACTACTTGTCCTGCATCAAATTTACTATGTGTTAGTAGACCTGTTTAGAAAAGGAAAGAGGAGCGATAAAGAATTAGGAGGCATATATGAAATTTCAGAGCAAGAAATTTTTTCACAGGTATTGATAAAATTGAAGTTCTTAAAACCAGGCCCTATGCAGCTCCCCCGCTGAAGGTTAGGGTAGGTAGGTGAGTTCAGCTGGTAGGATACGAAGTTTGCTAACTTGGTTACTGTGCTATCATTGTTTTACAGGGCTGACATTTGGTCATTTGGAATTACTGCATTGGAGTTGGCTCATGGTCATGCACCCTTTTCAAAGTACCCTCCAATGAAGGTATATGCTTACCATTCGAGGATGATTCACAAAATATTCAAGGATGCTAACCTCAACATATGTTTACTTCTCTTCTACCATAGGTTCTCTTAATGACTATACAAAATGCCCCTCCTGGACTTGATTCCGACCGTGATAAAAAGTTTTCTAAGGTATCAGTGTTCATTTTGGCTGGTGAACATTTTTGGGATAGACCTATATTGTTCACATTATAACATATTAAAGGATTTTTTTGTTGTGAACAGTCTTTTAAAGAAATGGTTGCAATGTGCTTGGTGAAAGATCAGACAAAGAGGCCAACTGCAGCAAAATTGTTAAAACACTCTTTTTTCAAGCAGGCCAAGCCTCCAGAGCTTTCCGTAAAGAAACTCTTTGCTGACTTGCCACCACTGTGGAATCGTGTGGAAGCCCTCCAGGTATGCTGTCATAGTGTAATGAAACTGGACTTGCTTTTTCTTTTGTTGTTATATCTATTTAATGGACTTGGGAAAATTGTGCAGCGTAAAGATGCTGCGCAACTAGCATTGAAGAAAATGCCTTCAGCAGAACAAGAAGCAATATCACAGGTTAGAGACAGTACTTGGAACTTGGAAGTAAATGTTTGGATTAAAAATTTTGTTCTCTTTTGAGTTTCCTCTTTTGTATTCTCAGTGTTATTATACCCCTTTGTAGACCTTCCTTCATGCAACACCCATACCTGCAAAATGTTGCACCTGTTATATATGGACACGATTACTACAAGTGACTGCTTTGCTGTATCTCATTTTTAGATCCTTGTGTGTAGCATTCTGACCAAAATTTTTTAGGTAAGGAAGATTTATTATATACACAATATACAAATGTACAATGAAGAACTAAACAAACGGACTAAGCCCTTACACCAGAGCAACCTTAATTGCCAAAGAAATTTCTTACAATCAGACAATGAAGTTTTATTATATACACAATATTTGTATATATGAATTTTGATTTTCACATGAGCAATTTGCGAATTTATATTGTTCAAAAGTTGATTGGTGGTTGACATTGATTTTTATTTTCACGACACAGCTTCACTTCAGACTCCCCTCCACCGCCCTCCGCCCACTACAAGTTCCTCCACCGTCACCCACCATCAACAGCTCCCTCACACCCTCCTGCCCCTAGCCCACCACTAGCGCCTCCCGCCTCCCCTTCCCCCTCCCACACATTCAGTGCCTCCCCCACAAACTTCTACTCAACCCCTAGCTCACTACCAATGCCTTGCCCCTCTCAACTCCAGCTCCATCCAGCGCCTCTGACTCCAAATCTTCTAAATTTGTTATAGAAACCTGAGATCAAACTACTGAAGAAAAGGGAAGAAAAAAAATGAGAGGTGGGTTTGATGGGGTGCGTTTAGTGCATGATAGGGTTGACAATAAAAATGGTTTTTATATGGTTGGTGGTTGATGGTTGATGGTTGATAAAAGGTGATTGTGATTTAGTGAGGCTGGGCTATTGATATCAAGTTGAAAGAGCTAGTAAGAGGTGCCACATGTATTTTCTTTTGTTAGACAAGTTAATGGATATAAACGAATGGTTAAAATTGGTACCAGTTCAAACTTCTATGGTTTGATGAAAAAATTAAAATACAATGTTTGAAATTACAAGGTTATTTTTGTAATTTTCTCTAAAAATATATACAGGTCTCGAAAAGTCCAAAAGTGTCACATGGGCCTCCAAGCCAAGATAGTCTTTAAGCACATACCCCATGGGGGGATCCACTTTTAGTCCTCATCACCTAAAATCATGTGAACAAAAATGGGTGAGCTCACAAGCTCAGTGAATAACATGATACCGGAGCAAGTTTAAATATATATATATGTATATATATGGATAGCATTCTAAACAAGAGTAATCAATCATGAAAATCATTTCTCAACTTCTTGTCATTATAATCTCAAAATGAGTAACATGTCCAGAAATCATAGTTTCATAGATAGCTTATCATATAATGTATGTCAAACGAAAGATGCAGATGATAGATTTATTAAGTACAGTGACAACTGATGACTACTAGAACAATATAAAAATATATATTATTGTGTTCCTTATACATGAGGAATCCGGATAGTTGCTTCTTTTGGCCCAAAAGATTTCTAATTATAAGCAGCAATCTGGCTGAATGAGGTGGGAAAATAACATTTGTCAAGAATTTTAACCGGAGGGTTATAAATTATCCATATTGAAACTATCCACAAAGGAAAAAGGTATATAGCTACCAGCCCAACAAGAAAAAAAGAAATGAAAAGACGAACAATATTAGATTCACAAGATCTTGAATAACAGTGTCCAACTCTATCTACATATGTCGATGTTTGTATCATCAAAATTTTCTCTGGAGAATTTGTCCTGCCAACTAGTCAATTAATTTTACTACAGAACCAAATTACAGTTGTCCCAGCAGTATACATAGTTGTTATTTTATTTTGATTGGCAAAGAAGAAATCTTTATTAATACTATCAAAGAATACAATTAGTAAAGATAAGAGCAAGGAGGGTGCAACGAGCATCATAGCAAAATCGCCTTATTCCAACTAGGTTGGCACAAGATGAAATGCACAATCATATGCAAGCACCTATGGGGATAAGTAGACATAATACAAAGAACCACAACCAACAACAGGGATGGCAAGCCACCAGCCCCGCCCACACCACAGACATACCAGACAACAAACCACATCCCACAAATCTCCGGATGAGACAACACTACACTCCCAAACTACCATTCATGCAACAAGCTATTCTAGCAGCCCTGCAGAGAGTTCAACCTGAAGATAATATCATCAACTGAGGCATCAACTCTACCAGAATTATACTTGAGCCATGGAGCAACTCGAAGTTTAACGAGATCGCAGACCGAGCCCCGTTAAATTTACAATCATTTATCACGTTCCACACAGACCATAAAACTGCAAATGGTAAACCCTCCCAAATCCTTTTTTCCAATTTTTTAAACCGGAAACCAAACCACCAATTAAGCAGATCAGAAACTGAAGCAGGGGAAACCCACTGTAACCCCCACTGAAGCATTATATTCGATCAAATCCTCTAGACCAGGGGACAATGAAGGAGTACGTGATTCGTAGTTTCATCACAAGTATTGCAAAACTGACACATTCCCTTCTTTTGTAATATTTCAATCTATATTTAAACTTCTTGCTATCTAACTCCACTGCCATGCAAAGAAGTAACACTGCTCTGTTATAACATGTTGTACAATCACCTGATCACTTTGTATATATATTTAGAGTAATATATAATGCAAAAACACTCTCAGTAAAGGAGCAGGCAGTTATAATATTCTTGAGTCTTTGATGTAAATACCTGAGTTATAACTGTTGTTCTAATCAGTTGCATCAAACAAAAACTTCATAAATTGAAATAAAATTTGTGGATTTTGTGTAGACTGAAATGTTTTGTATTTCTTTCTTTCTCTTTGTCTTTTCTGGTTGTAATTTCTCACTTGTCCTTATCAGAGTGAGTACCAGCGAGGTGTTAGCGCCTGGAACTTTGATATTGAGGATTTGAAAGTCCAAGCATCCTTGGTAAATGTCCTACACTTGACTCACAGATGATCAATCAAATTCTTCAAGCAAAGATGATCTTCTTGTGTAGTTTGCTTTTTAATTGTTTTGAACGGTGGAACTGATCCTGCTACAGGTCCAAGATGATGACGAAATACAAGAAATCAGGGAAGAATATGAAAGCATGAAACCAGTTTTTAATTATAAGGTCATTGCATTTTTTTAATCTTTATTAATTTTATTTTATTTTGTAGCTCTCCATGTATGCCAGATTAGATGTTTGGTTACCAATATTTCACGCAGGCAATTGTTCACTTGAAAATTGTGCATTCATAAAGAAATTAATGTATAAACTACTTGCTATAATTGGCAGAAAGCATCGAACTCGAGATTTAGTGTGGGGAAATCAATTTCCACAAATGACATTATTTGCAGGTAATTGTTCTGTGGCTTGTATTAGCATTCATATACTTGCTACTCCATTTTGGTTTCAACATATTAATCTTAAAATGGTAGTTATTGTCAAATTCGTGGCACATTTTCAAATTAAACCGATTTAATTGTCTGAAATGTTGATAATTTCTATCGCGTTATTGTTGAATTGATTGCACATTTTGGACTGATTCTGTAATATTCAGTTCAAATGATAAGAATCTAGAACCCTAAAGCAAATATTCCCTGAATGAAGTGCATTTTGGTATGGTTTTAAATCCAATGATTTGATATAATTCTTAGAACTGTAAACTGGTTCAAAGAAAGATGCAACCCCATTCATTGTCTCAATTGCTCAACTGTTGACTATTATGGGATGTAACAATTCTGATGATGGATTTTATCACGTGTTGTGCCAGTTACTGCTAAGGACATAAATAGCTAATTTAGTGAGCTTTTCAGATGAGAAAAAAGTGTAGTAAAGATGGTCATGTACAAAGAGACTTGAAACTCAGAAGCATTCCATAAATCTCTTTGACAAATGCAAAAATTTGGCCAAGTTCAGTGTTCTATGGACTTGAAAATATGTCTATTATTTATTTATTTATTGGTTTGGGGGCTGTTGGACATGGTTTCCTCAGCCTTCTAGCTTCATTCAGCCTCTATGGGAGGACTCCTTTAACCCTTGTAAGGTTTTCTTGTTATCTTTCTATTTTTAGCATTGTATAATAAGGATGTTTAGTGTGTGAATATCTTCATGATTAAAATCAACATCCAGTTGTTAGAAGCATGAATAATCTTCTTACTGCTATTTTGTGGTTTTATCATGTATATATATCATGTGTATATATATATATACATATTTGGATGAGTTAATCGATGAAAATATCATTTACTTATTTCCTGTCATTGTAGTGCCTGGGTAATTTGACCTGACTTCCTAACCTCCAGGCTATGTATCGATCTACTATCAGTGTTTGTTAAGTATCCAATTTGTTTTTGTATTTCCTCTCCAATTTAACTTTACTGTTTCTGCAGTTTTCTGTATGATGCTAGCTTCTTTGACCAAATCATCCTTTTCAAGCTGTTTCTCAAAATTATGTACTTGGTTTCTGTTGTTCATTTGTTGTCTTTGGTTTTGCGCACTTTTAGTCTACATTAATTTTTCTCTTTGTTACATATTACTGTTTCAGTGAACAAACTAGTGATGAATTTTCTTCAGCTGAGTGCTTGAGCAATAAGGGAAAAGTTTCAGAAAGTGATTTACTTGAGTCTGACTATCAAGGGAAAATAGATCTGGAGAAAAATGGATCAAGAACTGAGCTGCCGCCATCAACCTCAGAGAAGGATATTGTACTAGCCAAGATTAAAACATCAGCTAGCAAAAGCCGCCAGACTCAGAGTGGGCCACTCATTCCTGGCATTGTTCTAAATCATTCAGTAACAGAAAGGGGGCATATCTTTGAAAGGTTCATCCTAGTTCATTTCTTATTTTATCTGTCCATATAAGTTGCAACTGTTTGAAATTATGTTGCAATAGGAACACACACAAGATGGTCTTCAATCATATGTGAAGTGGGATGAATTATTCCACTAAACTGTCATATTTTACTGTATATTTCAAATAATGTGTTATCATATCGCTATCTTTTGGCTACTGTTTCTGATAATTTAATTGCAAAAGATCAATCAAGTGATAACGACCACAGTACAAGCAGTCATTGATGTAGATTAGTTATTTGTTGGAGTGTTTTAATTGATGTAGCCTGACTGGACTTTGAAGTTTTATGTTGCTTATTGCCATATGTGGGTAAATAGTTATTCCTGTGGCAGCAACTTCAAATGCAGAAATTGCATGTTTTTGTTAATTTGTGTGCTAGTCAACCTCTAGCATAATGAATGTCAGAAGAAATGAATGGCTTATTACTTCTACTCTTGGGTAACAGCTTGGGATGCAGAATTTAACCTCTTGTAAAGATGAGTGTGTTAAGAGTTTAGTAACTTTTTTATGTTAAAGTCCACAATATTTTCCTCAAGTATGGGCAAAAAATAAAATAATAAACTTTTTTTTACTTTTGGGAAACTCATGTTGTGTTTTTTTGTATTTTTTTTTTCTCCCTTACACGGACTCCTCTATGGAATACATGCTTACTATGTAATCAACGTAAGCAATATGTCAGGCTTGCATGGTTTCATTACTTGAAGCCTCAATAGCTTATCAATTGATATTGCGTAAGTAGCACACACACAAACACGCCAACATGGTGATTTTAAAAAAATACAAAACACGATATGCTTGGGATACGTTAAAAATTGATTATATGTCAACCAAATGAATAATTTATTCGAAGTTAATAAAAAACCAAAACACTAATTAAAATAAAAAGGCTATATAACTTAAACGTCAAGATATCATTCAAGTAACAATTGCATTTTAAAGAATGTAAAACAATTGCAAAAAGAACGCAGAACATTCTTACTATGAAGAGATTCAACACATAGGTCATGTTCAGAGGGTTCAAATGTCGCTGAAAAGTCCAAGAACCGTCTGTAAAGTGTTCACTATTATGAATTTAAAATTTTAATTAAGACGCATTGAAGAAGTGTTGGACATGCTTTTAGGAGTTTTGCAAAGTGTCCTATTTGATACGACACGCCTTCTTCATATAAGTGTTTGTGCTTTTTAGGATATTCTCATGTGCTCCAGCCTGAGAATAAATGTTTTATTTGTTGTCAGGTGTGACCATGAAAATCAACCATTAGTCGAAAAACCTCATCATGAGGTGCGAAAAGCACCCAGCTTTAGTGGTCCATTGAAGCTTCCTAACCGAGCTTCAGCAAACAGTTTATCGGCTCCCATAAAATCTTCAGGAGGTAATGATAATGTCCAATTTGAAATGAAGACATATCACTAGCGCTTTTATTGCTATTATTATTACAATTCAAGTGGCTACTGTTTTATTGAAAGCATTTTTGTGCAATGTGTTCTTGAAAGCAGTTCTGCTAGGAAGTTTGTGGCATCAATATATTCTTTTTTCATTTTTTTACCAACAGGGTTTAGAGATTCTTTGGAGGACAAGTCAAAGACCAATCTAGTGCAAATAAAAGGACGGTTTTCTGTAACCTCAGAAAATGTAGATCTTGTAAAGGTACAGCTCTATTTTTTTGATATTTTGGTTTATCTACTGACCTCTGCTAATTTAACTTTGTTTTCTAGGATATTCCATTATGTACAGTTCCTCGACTATCTTCACAGGTGAGTGGCCGATGTTGAGGTGATTTTATAATATAACTTATTTTGGATGTGTAGTTCTTGATGTTAGATTCTTGTGATTTCTAGGGTTCACCACTAAGGAAGTCTGCTAGTGTTGGAGACTGGATATTTGAGTCCAAACAAATGGTTTGTGAACTGAGCTTTTTTGAATGATTCAGTTCGGCTAAATTTTTAGCTTCCAGTGGTGTAAAATCACCTTATTGTATAAGGTCAAGTAAAAAATCAACGAAGATGTTACAGTGAATAAAATCTACTGAAAATAGAACATTATGGTTGATGTTTCTCATATATGTGGACACATGCATACAGGGACAGGAGTACGTGTATGTCACCAATGTGAGACATAGCAGCCCATAGGCTATTCTAAAGAGTCAAAATGAATTTTTTTTCTTTTTTTTTTTCATGTACAATAGTATAATGAAGTGACGACAATTTTATCTCATCCAAGTGTTTAGCTATAATTATCTAACTGGTTATTAGTAGAGTGAGCTGTACTGTTTAATGGTACTCGAGTAATAAGTGAAAGATGCAATATTTTCAACTGTGTTTTCAGCCCATAGGTCAGTTACCTAAGGAAATGTACAACAGTAATTTACCTGCATCAATTCTCATGCCCCACCTTCAGAACCTTTTCCACCAGACATCAATTCAACAGGTTATATAGTTCGAAATTTGATTCTGAAGTTGCCTTAAAACACTTTATTTTTGGAACCAATGACTTTCTTATTGTTATTGCTCTTGTAATTCCAGGATCTCATTATGAATTTGTTGAGTAGCTTACAACCAGCTGAGTTAGCAGATGGTGAGTAGAAGATTCATCATTGCAGTATTTAATGTGTGTACATTGGTGAGAGGTGGTTCTCAATAAATTATATTGGTTTACCCTGCTTTTGTTTCAGCTTCTCAAAATGGAAAGTTGCTCCCATTACCTCACAGTTCAGAGAATAACGGAATTGTAAGTGCATTTTTTACCTTGTTTTTTGGCTTGAGTTGAATTCAGTGCTTAAATACGTCTGCTCTTCATAAGGATCTTTTTGTCATATGGATATGTGCTTCTTAACACATGCAATTGTTAATCCTTGCTTTAGTCTCTTGTCAAATTAGTGTTCCCATTTCAATGTTTCCTTCAGATTATAGGAACAATGGAATATATCATCTGTCAACACTGATGGTCAACGCTTAGGTTCATAGTTATTAAACATCTAACAGTCATGTTCTGTACTATACGTGTGTTGTCTCCTCTCATTATTGGACTTGTTTGATGACCCATGACATTTTTGCAAAATAAACATGATTTGTGTGTGATCTACCAGATTGCCAATCAAATCCCACCACTTATGGAGTAAAACAAACACGACCTTAGTTTTCAATGGATGAATGATTGTTTGGTTACATATATTGGAAAGAAAGTATTTCATAGCATTGATAATAAGGTTATTATGCAACAATTTCAAAATATAAAGGCCTTGTTTGGTTTAACTCTCAAAACACAATTTTTGAAAAAAATTTCTAAAATTTTGTTTGGTTGGAAATTTTTTGAAACAAATTTCCAAAATCACTCTCTCTCTCCTACACATCAATCAATCATTTTTTCTCTCTCCTCCCTCATTCTCAATCACTTTTTCTCTCACATACATCTACTCAACTACAACAAAATATTAAATCATCCTGAACTCTCAAAACTCCAAAACTATTTTCAAAATATACAACCAAACAAACCAAAAAAATTTCTAAACTTTCTCTTCAAAATTTTTTTTGAAAATTTATCTCAAAACACAAACCAAACACACCCAAAATCTCATTGAGGTCAATTGTAGAAGTTCATATATTAGACAATAGTATTAATATATTGCAATTTGCTTTTGTTTATAATTTCAGAAAGATGATAGATATGACTGATGTGATTTTCTATAGAATATATGAAATTTCAGTTTTTGATTGACACCACTGACAAAAAATTTTTGGAGTCGCCACTGTTCCTATTTGATGATTCATTATCCATTTTTTAGATTATTTGGCATCTCTGTAAACCTTTATAATCATTTTTCTATAAGGCCTGTTGGAGTGAAAATATAATGATCAATCGTAGACATTAAAGTTTTTGTTATTATTATTTTACAGGTTGAATCAGCTGTTTCTGAAAGGGAGCATTTACTGCTTATCAAGATTTCTGAGCTTCAAGCTAGGTTAGTCTACAAATATTTAAAAATAATACTGAAAAACAGTACTGTTGAATATTTAATGCTCTCCCTCCCTCACCCTCTCTCTCACTGCAGGATGATTACCCTGACTAGCGAGTTAACTTCTGAAAAACTGAAATTCATACAAGTGAGTCGCTTTGACAATTTAATAGTTTGGAAGTGGGTGGAACTTAACTTTTTATTTGGGTTGGTTATTGACTTGGGAAATGTAATTGATATACTAATGTGACCTCCTTTTTTTTTCTTTTTTCTTTTTTAAATGAGTAAAATACTGTGACCTTACTTCCTAGGCATGCTCTATGTATTTCCTTCCTCTCCCTCTTATGCTTTATTTGGTTCACCAGAATGAGATGGAATGGAATGAAATGATCATCCTTTTAGCTTCCCTATAGAATATTCATTCCCTTACAATGATGAATCCATTTGCAATACATTTTTCGTTATTTTCTTAGTCAACCAAACATGGATGGAATGAATATTCTAATGGAATGATCATTCCAGTGAACCAAACACTACCTTATAGAGAGGAAAGGGGTGACTGTCTTTAATGGAGGGTGGGTATGGGTTGCATCTATCATTGATAATTGCTAATTACACAGTTTTTGTTACCATGATTTGCCTGCTTCTAGTTGCAACAGCAGCTAAATGCTGTGTCTGGTCGAGAAGAGGATGGTGATAGAAGAGACGAGAATGCTTGAATGCCAACAAACAAGCAAACAAACAAACAAAAAAAGCAAGAGAAATTGAAGTGTAAAGTGAGACCACATGTATATTCAGGTACAGGTTTTCTTTAGCTGAAGTCAATTTTGTGAAACCTTTGATCTTTTTAACTGAATTTGTCACCCTTTTTTTCTTTCATTCCATTTTATCCCCTCTTCTAATTTTTCTCATCGTGCTGTTGACAACATAGAAAGAAGTGGACCGCATTTGTGTTTTCTGGAATTTTTCCTTTCTTGAACCGTGATGAATAAGCAAACGAGCAAAATAATCAGCAGAAGAAGGTACAATTTCTTTTCATTGCTTCAAACAGTCGCCGTGAAAAAGAAAGTTGTGGGGGTGTTTGATTTGTTTGTACAGAACCCATATGTATCCTATTTTAAGTTGTAACCATAGATCCATATCGTTAGACCGTTATTTTGTGAATAGGTATTTAGTGGGAGGGTTTGTGCGTATGCTCCGTGTCTCTCACTCGTATTCTTGAACTTTCATCTTTGCCATGATCATGTTGGAATCTTGATTAGTGTCGGAGGGCTTTTCCATCCGTTGGTGCTAAAGAGCTTTGTGGCAAGAAATGTTTTGGCTATTTTAAGAGTTGTCAAATGTTTGTATTATTTTTGCAGCATAATATTGTGGAAGTGCTCCTCTGTTTCTTCCAGTGAGAGCTCTGCTACTTCGCAGGAAAAAAAAAAAATAATATTAATACAGATTTTTTTTAAGTCTTTTAAAGTCATGGTTGTAACATTGAGCCATTCCGGCTTTTAGAAAAGAAATATATATATAGGTAAAAAAGGAGGCAAAATTCAAAATTAAAAGCAAGTACACAAATCAAACAATTGAAAATAAAACTAATAAAAAGTTTGATACAAAATAGGGCATATAAATTATTTGGATAAAGATTTGGAAAGTGAGAGAAATGGAGAAAAAAATAAGAAACTGTTTTAACCAGAGGATACGTGACAACAGTAATGTTATAATGTTCTTTTTTTATATATAGTTATAATAATGTATTATTACAGTATTGGTTTTATTGGGTTAATGAATTATCCAAATTCATATTTACCATGACACATCATGTGATAAATAAAATTTAAAAAATTACAAGAAAATAGGATGAGGTAGAATAATTGCAAAAAAAATGTGGAGCATCAAAAATAATTATAATAGAGATGGAAACTTAAATTTTAATTACAAAAGCATGATAAATCTTACATGCTTGTTTAACTTTTGCCCTCTTCCTTCCATCTCTTTTTATGTTCCTCCTTACCACACTTTTCTAGCAATTGGCTAGTCCTCTATACTTTTTTGCACCTCTCAGTCGTTAGCAATCCCATTGTCACCCTTTTTGCCCTTTTCTCTCTTATTGATCTCCCTTTTAACTCTAACCTCTTTCTTTGCCTCCATCACCGAAAGGCTTAACCCGTTTCCCCACTGCCATCATTACCTAACCCTAGCCCTTCCCCAACCTTCTATTGCCCACTCCTAACCCTTTACCTTGTTGCACAACCATTGTGAGCCCTAGTCAACATCGCGATTAGGTGACAACCACTACAACACTCCAGCGTCCATTGCGATCAGGTTTATCTCTCTCTCTCTCTCTCTCTCTCTATATATATATATATATGGGTTTTGATATCTCATTTCACGTTGGTGGTTAATGAGAGAATGCTGATGTGAGGAAGGTATGGGTGTTGTGGTGATGGTGGTAGTGGCGGAGAAAGGGTTGAAGGTGGATGAGAGGGGTTGGTAGTGGGTGGAGAGGGGTTGGCGGTACCACAAGGTGGGAAAGGGGCAATGGAGAGGTCGTTGGCAATTGGATGGAGCAGAGAAGGGGTTATTGGCAACTGTAGAAGGTGGGAAAAGGAGTAGGGAAGGCAGAGGAAGTTGGAAGGTGGAGGTTGGTAGTGGTTGAAAATGGTGGGGGGAAGGGTAGTCTGTGGGTGGCTAGTGGCTGAGGGAGGAGAAAGAAAGAGGGGATGAAGGAAAATAGGGGTAAAAATGTAATTTTATTTTGTTTTTAAAATTAATTTTGATGTTTCATGTTGCAAATATTTTTTTAGAACTAATTACATCTGTAATCTTTATAGTTTGTCTCTTATGTTAATTTTGTTCTTGCATTTTAAATTGTATCAATTTAATTCAATTGATAATGTACCTCTAAAAATTAGATTGAAATCAATGAACAAAATAATGTATTTACTTTTCTCAAAAGTGATTGAGAGTTTCGTGTCCTATTTGAAACGATTCATTTTCTTTTGAATGAATCATTTTACTTTTAATTTTTGTCAACATTCTTAATAAATGTCATTAATTGGATCAAACTGAGACAATATGAAAAATTAAAGAGCAAAATTGATACAATTGGAATTATAAGGATTAAATTGACTCAATAGATAAGTAATTCTATTTCTACACACCAAATCCTTTCTGAGCGCACACTTCATGAATTTTTTCAAAATTACATTTGATCCTTTAATTAAATTATCAAATTTTAATTTCTCAACACAAATCCGAACTTTTAGGGCTTGGTCGGATATCAATCTTCGAATGAATCTAGAGTTTGTTGCCATTGAGTTCATGGCAATAGAAAGGTTTGTTGAGGTTGGGATCGTGGTAGAGAGGGTCGCAAAGATTAGGGTTTTGAAGGGATGGTGGGCAGCAAGAGTAGATTGTGGAGGTCTAAATTGGAGCAATGATGGGTTGGAAGTGGTGATTGAGGGCTGAAAGTGATGGTGATGGTGACAACATTGTAAATTTTTCAATAGAAAAAGAGTGAGTGGATGAAAAATAATAGATGTATATTGAAAATAATTTTATTTTTGATGTGTGAAAGTGTACTTATTTAGATCATTTCAACCTTGGGATGATTTAAATAAGTACGTTTTTTGACGTTTTATGAAAATATGTGCAGAAAAGTAGAGGTGATGTGATCCAAAAAAGGTGAAAAAATAAAAAAAGTGTGCTTATATAGCACACTCTAAACAACATGTTGTGAGGAAATTTAGTGTGTAAAAATAGAATTACTCGCAACAAACACATTATATGGATTACAAGTATAATTTGTCATATTTTTTAATTCTTTCCTATTGTTTCAATAGCTTGAACTTGAGTCAATTTTTCCAAAATTTCCAAATAAAACTTGATAAATTTAAAAAAAAAAAATTTATTATAGCATTGTTGAAACAATCCTTCCTAAGTTGTTTACCAGACTCAATTTTTTTTTTTGTAAAAATATATATATATATATATATCAACTAAATGTAGGATTTTGAAAACTAAATTTTTTGAACTTAAGTTGTTTTATTAGATTGTGTTTTCAAAATACATAAAATGGTATTTTTTCTAAAATACGACTGTAACGAAATTTTATATGTAAAATAATTAAAATTATAGAAAATTGGTAAAAAATTCAATTTAAAGAGGGTGTAAGGCATTAAGTCTGTTGGGTATTTTCTTTTCGTAAGAAGTAAACTCTTTGTGAAATATTGTGGTGAAAAGTACATTTTGTTATTTTTTAAGACATTTTGTTTATAATTTACCCTTCAATTGTGATAGAAACCACCGCACATACATGACCCCCACAGCCCTCACTTTTGTCCCAACCATTTATAATGTGGGACCCACACATACATGAGTAGACCCCAAATACACATCAAGGGCCAAGATCAAATTGGGCGTCATGAAACCCCCAAAAAAGGGAGTCCCAAACATTTTCCTTTTACCTTTTAGTTTTTATTAATAACTAGCTATTGAAATTTTTTATTCTATATGCTGAATTTTTTATTTTATTCTATCGGTTGAAAATTTTAATCAATTTGTTGAATTTTTTTAACCTATTTGTTGACATATTTTTTGTCTATTGAATTTTTTTAATCTATTTTTTTTTTCTTATTGGTTCAACAAAGCAATCACAATCTTCAATTTTTTTAAAAAAAATTTATTGAAACAATGATTTGTACAAATTAAAAAAAGAAAAAAAAGAAAAGAATAGAGAGACAGAGAGAGAGGGGATTACTGGAAACAATGATCTGTACAAAGCAACCACCCTCTTGGGTGGTGGTGGTGCCCAATAGAGGCTCGATGGTGGTGATGGGCTTTAATGGTGTCAGTTTGATGAGGACTAAACCTTAAAACGACAACGATGAGTGCAAATACTATGGGAATGAATAAAAATTTGATAGGGTCATTTTCTTCCATAAAACTGTAAAAAAATAAAATGGACTAAAGTGGCTGCTGTCTGAACTAGGGCAAAAACAATATTAACCCACAGAAATCTGTAATTAATCCATCTTCTTAGTGCTTTATGAATCATCTCGAGCAGTGCCAGAACTAGTCTTAGGAGTGAAAATATAGTGGGCAAGAAGAGCCATGAAATAGAGCCTTCGATGATTTGTCGCCTTTGGATGTTGTTCATTGACACTAGAGATTTGCTCCATGATTACAGAAGCAACCTCCATTCCAAGTGCTAAAATGGCAACCATTTGATCAGTTGTAAAGATTTCCTTAATCTGTTAAGTGCATAAATAAAGACTAGCTCTTTATATTAATCATTAAAAAAAAAAAAAAAGACTATTAATAATATTAAAGAAATAAAATGTCACCTTTGATCTAAGTATTCTTTGAGAACCACACACAATGATGCTCAACAGTGCCTTGACCCAGCCCTTGATTTTATTCCGTTTGCATTTCAGCCTTTGATGATTCAAACACTACCTTGACACTGCTATCAAGTTCTTCGTCACCACCGCATCTTTTCCTTCACCTCCAGTAGCCGCCAATTGTTCCTCCGCCTTCATCGTTCGGCTTCACTTTGAGCCCCTCTCCGCTTACCAGGACCTCGACGACCCCATCGCTTCTCCACCTTTGTCGTCCTAGAGTTTTCCGTCCCCGCCATTATCATTGACGACCTCATCGCTGCTATTGAGCTCATCAAATATATATGTATATGTGTATGTATTGAAGGATGTGAATAGTAAAGATGATAGAGAGGTTTTACAAAGAGAGAAAGTCGTATAGATAAGAAGATGGGTTTAGTGATCAAGAGATGAGAGACAGAGACAAAGAAATTATAGAGAGAGAGAGAGAGAGAGAGAAATAAATTTGTTGAATAGAGAGGGAGAAACGAATTTGTAAAGATAAGATAAGGAGGAATGCTATGCATAGGTAATAAGCGTGACTCCACCGACGAAAGGGGTAGTTTGTTCACTTCATTGAAGTGTATCCTTTTGGACCCAATTAATGGCTCGTTTGGGAAGTTAGTTTTTTAGCTTTTGGCTATTTAATGTGGTTAAAAAAATTGTGTTTGAGAGGTTGGTTAATTTTTTTTAGTAGTTAATTTGATAGTTGTGAGAGAAAAAATAAAATAATTATGATTTGAATGTGACATTTTATTATATTAATTATTTTAAACTATTTTATCTTTATTTATGAACTATTTAAATTAAAAAAAAAAAAATAACTTGCCAAACACCCCTTATGTGACGCGTGGATGGTTAAAAATTTAAAGTTGAATTAATGGACTAGTGATTCCCTAAACATTATAGATTTAAAACATATTTTGGGGTGGTTTAGGGTATTCTAAATAAGTATTTTTTTTTAATTTTTTATAAAAAAACATATAGAAAAGTAGAAAAAGTGATTAAAAAAGTAGAGAGTAGATGTTGATAGATGTGATCCAAATAAGTGTAAATAGGTAAAAAAAAGTATACTTTTTTAGTTTATTCGAAACACCTACTTATTTTTAATAAAAGGTTAAATTATAAATATACCTCTTGAAATTTATTTAAACTATAGATTATTTTTATGATTCGAAAAATTACGAATATTCCATTATCAAATTTTTTTATTTAACAAAATTAATTAAAAAAATAAAATTCATAATTGCTTTCTTATATAATAATAAAATTATCTAAATTATTAATTGAAATATATTTCTAACATTATTAAAAATTGTTAATTGACTCGATAATTTATTAATAAAATAAACAATTTATTATGAAATTAAAAATCTCAAGAGTAGAATGTCATTTTCAGAACTACAAAGGCGATTCATATCTTAATTAAATATCAAAATATATTTATAATTTATCCATAACAATAAAAACTCTAAATTAAAAATACAATATTGAAATTTGAAATCGTACAGTAAAAGCGATTAAAAAAAAAAAACTAGTGGACTTTTTTGTGTTTGGTGATGAAGTTTTGAAAAAGAGTTGAAATTGATGCTACTCTCATCTCTCCGTCTCGCAAATGATCTCTCTCCGTCTTAACAACACTCTCTCCCGACCCTCTGCTGCTTCTCTCTCCTCCTTCAAGCCATCTCTCATATCCATTCTCAAACCTCCCAAAAAACCCTACCTGGTAAGCCAATCTCTCTCTCTCTCTCTCTCTCTCTCTCTCTCTCTCTGTGTTTGTGTAACCCTAAGTTTTGTGATTTGGTGTATAGAGAAGGACCAGAAATGGAACGTGTTGTAGAGCCGAGTTCTCTCAAGACGCGCCATTCGCCGTCGCAATCGGTGCTTGCATTCTCAATTCGGTCGTCTTTCCGATCACTTCCGGTCCTGACGATGACGACCTAGGCGACTCCTTGATCGATTCCACTGATGCGAGGTTCGCTGTTATGGGGATCATGAGTTTCATTCCTTACTTCAATTGGCTTGTGAGACTTTCTTACACACTTTAACTATACATATACTTTCATATCTATGTATTTCAAATTTTATTTCTCATTGAAGGGTTAATTTCACTTTTTATCCCCTAAATTATCCCTCTTTTTTCTATTTATGCTGCTTTAAAGTTTTTGATTTATGTTACTTTGGTCTAATTGAAGACATTTATACAAATTAATAATGGTTTAAGGTTTATTTCAGAATTTCAACAACTTATATCCTACAAAACACCCATTTTTCGTACTAGTTTGAACAAATTATACCTCACAAACAACCAATCTACTGGGTGTTTGATTATGATTTAAGTTGTTCATATTAGAAAATTATCTTTTTAATCATTAAATTAGAGTTTAATGGTTACTGATTTGTACAATCATTTCCAATTGGACAAACCTAATGAACAGAGATTATAAATTTGGGGACTAAATAAATAAAATTAATAGTTTACGGATGGGAAAAAAGGGGAAAAAAGGAAAAAGAAAAAGAAAAAGAAGGCAATAGTTTTGGGGATAAATATGAAATTAACTCCTCATTGAATTTGTTCTTCTTGTTTTGATTTTTTTCTTTTTCTTTTTTGATTGACAGAGCTGGGTGTTTGCCTGGTTGGATACTGGGAAGCGGCGCTATGTCGTGTATTCACTTGTATACTTGGCTCCCTATTTGAGGTTTTAATCTCACCTTCCAAATGGATTTCAATTGCCATAGTCAAATGACTCCAGACCTATCTTACTTGAATTGAATGTGTTAAATTTGACTTGAAATCTTTTTGGCTAGTGATTGTAAGGCAGAGAGAGGATGACTTAGTAATTGGTTCATACATTAACTTAGAATGCTCGAAGTTGAGAATTTGAAGTTTCATGGGATAATTCTTTGGGCACTATAATGCATCATCTAATCACATTTGATTTAAGTATTTGCTTGAGGCTGTGTTTGGTTTTGTGGAAATCTAGACCCACATAACAGTTTTAGCAATATAATGAGAGAAGTTGCTTTTGGGTGTCATGCAAATGGTTGAATGATTTCACATATCAACATTGGAATAATGATAATTCAAGGCTTATCTTGACCACAGGTTAATTTTCAGAACTGGAAGAAATGTAATTATTTATTCTGAAAAGAATTCAATATACCCACTGTTAGATTACTTGGAAATGGCTTATAAATGCCAGTTGAATAGCTGTTTTTCCATTTCTTTTCTTACGCTCTGAATGTAATATTGTATTTCAAATTTTGCTTATGCTGTGATTACATGCAACAAATCTTATGTTAATTATGTCTGTTCTTGCTGTGTCACTGTCAACCGTATAAGCTGAAACAATGAGATTATTTGTTGTGTTTAACTGACTTTTTGAATTTGGTTGATGTTTAAGTTCAACGATGCTACTTGGACATGATAAGGGAGAAGGGGGGGAAAAAGTGCGAGGAAAACCATTTTTCATGTTCTCCCTTCTACTTTAGAAAATGTTAGATTTGTTTTTGGGCAAAATTATAAGAAGCCATTGAAAAGGAGGAGGAGAAATGACATCTAGAATTCAAAATCTCTGGTCTTTTCCTTTTCCTTTTAAAATCCCTACTAAAATCCATGATCCAAACACAACCTTAAATGCTTGGAAAAGGGGAAAATTATGTTTTTTAATTATACTTATTCTGGTGTTCTTAATAACAAAAAACTTGGGCATTATGATATTCCTGACTAGATAGTAATATCGAGTGCATGTTTGATGGTTAATTAGAACACATGGAACTTACCAGAATGCAGGATTTAATACAAAGCTTCTTGTGTTTATAGGTCAAATTTGTCTCTGTCGCCTGAGGAGAGCTGGCTGCCTATTGCTAGCATTTTCTTCTGCATTATTCACATTCAGGTGGATATTTCCCAATTCCTCTTTAGTGGCTGGTTTATGAAGCAGCAATTATCTTGCTCAAAATTTCTCAATTGTTTGTTAGTGTCTTGATTCACAGTTCTTTACATTGGCAGCTAGAAGCGAGTATTAAAAATGGAGATTTTCAAGGCTTCAAGTTATTTAGTGAGGTTTCGAAGAATCTTTCATCTGTCACTAGAAAAAAAGAAACACATCTGAAGCACGATGAAAGAGTCTCTGAAGAGGTACTCTCTCCACTTGACCCACAGATGATACATCTTACATATGATGTAGATATATATATCGTATATGTTTTGTATCCATCCACTGAGAATACATATTATATATTGTATTAAGTTTCATATCCATTTCTGATATGTGGTTTGAACTTTTGATACCAAGGGAAGAGCAAAAGACTACATGAACCTGCCTTCTGCTCAAGAAGAGTCTAGGAATGAGATTCGGGGGTGGGGAGTTCCTCAAAAGCCTTTACAGGATGATCCTGAACACTTGCATGAAGATGGAGGTGCTAATGATGAAAGGAAACATTAGAAAGAATAGAGTTGCAAGTGGAGGTGGTGGAGGTGGTGGTGGCTGCAATACTTGGGTTTTGTTATGGCTGCAAATAAAAAATCTGGAAATCGTTGACACACAACAGATTCTTATATGGGCATGCAAAAAAAAGTATTTAAAAGGGGGTAAACAACCTTGACTGGAGAGACAATGGTAAGAAGGAAAGGTTCACACTGATTTATATCAGGTTTACTTCAAAATTGAAGCTATGAGTAAAAAGGAAATGAGATGGAAGATGTAGTTGTTTGTTTGTTTTATGTTTGTTTATTTCTGAATACAAATTTGAATATTAAAGTTAATGATATGTATCAATATTAGGGAAGCCTTCTCAGAATTGGATCAAACTGGTGTTGGGAGACGGTCACCCCAAAATGATCACCATGGTTCAATGAAGTTAATCCATCCCTATAATTTTTCTCTTTTGTCATTGACCTGCATGGTTTCTTTTCACTTATCTCATAACTTTGTGGTAGAGCTATTGCCACTTTGACAAAGATTTAAAGCCCTCAACCAGAAAAGATAAGGCTGTGGTAAGTGGTGACACTAACCTACAGATTCGCTTGTGCCAGGCTCCGTTCAGTCGTTAGAAAAAGAAAGGGAAATACAAAAAAAAAATCAACACTCATAAGTTTAGTTATGAGAAAAAGAAAGGAAAATACAAAAAAAATCAGCACTCCATAAGTTTAGTTAGCAAGATAGTTGTGAGACTTGAATTCCCACTAAAATAAGTTTTCTTCAAAACTTGTTCTACAAAAATTACAAGATTTTGTAGGAAATTTTAAAATGCTCTCTTTTCCCTAAAAAATTAGTACACGCTAAAAAATTAGTTTCATTTTCTTACGTTATTTTATTCCATGAAATCTTCTAGTATTTTATTTTGTTTGGGAGGGTTGAATCTTAACTTAGATTTCCAGCGAGAGTTGAGACAATCTAACCTTCTCTTCTGTTCTATTTGGTTGTTTGTGATTGCTTTTCTTTCTAGGTGGTTATACTTGTTGTGGTAGTTGTATTTTATATTATTCTAGTTGCTGCGGTAGTGGTTGGGGTTTTTGTAGTTTTGTTGTGTTTTGTTGTTGGTGTATTTCTTGTTCTTGGGGTTTGCATATATGTTGAAAAAGGGGTTTCTGGTCAAGTCGGAGCCGACCTCAAGGCAATCATCCAAGGACAAAACAGATAAGGGTATTGCAGTAAACACTGATTTAAAACACGACAGTGAAAGATAGATCGCCAATTGACATATTCTCATATATGGATCTATTGGAAGTTGCTTTAATTAAAGATACCTTGTGTGATGACTTCGAATTTGATTGGGAAACTGTTGAGAGAATGCTCAAAGCTATGGACTTAGATGTTATGATGGAAGATTCAAATAGGAATGATTTTCCTAGTGAGCAAAACAAGGCTATGCCTAGTTATGCCGATCTCGATTTGGAAGATAATGGTGTTGTTGATGTGGTTTATACTTTTCCATTAGATTCGTCTGATATTTGTTGCACAGGTAAGGAGACTGATAAGGGTGGTCCATTTCCATTTGAGGGTCTATCTGCAGGCCATAACAGTGGGACATAAAGGTGTACAAAAGGAGAAACTAGTCGCAAAAGGCCTCGAAAGAAAAAAATTATTATGGGTCGGAACTTTCTTTTTCATTGATCGCAACTTTTGCCAAAATCTTACGGCTGATGGGAAATTAAAATTCCTACACCGGTCTAGTTTGTTGATTGTGGAGGTTAAGAAAAAAGAATTGGCCAAGTCAGATATACAAGATGATGGCCCCGTTTGGTGTAGCTGTTAAAACAGCTTATAGATTATAACTTAACAGATTATAGATTATGACTTTAATCAGAAGTTGTTAATCTGTTTGGTGTAGCTGTTGGATTATAGATTTAAGTTGCTGAGTAGTGTTTGTTAAATAAGCTGTGAAATAGCTTTTTCAATTAATTTTTATTTTTTGTTTGTCTACATTTCTCATAAAAAATAATAATAATAATCTATAGTCCATTTGAGTCTTTTTCTATTTTTAAAAAATAAAAAATAAAAAAATTTAAGAGTATAACAATAAATTAACATGTCCACAGCAGAAGCTGATAATCAGAAGTAAGGGGTGAGCAGCTTCTCAGAATCAGCTTTTTTGAGTTAAAATAAGCTGTTAGAATCAGAAGCTGTTTGAAATAAGTTTAACCAAACAGTCCAAAATAACTTTTTCAAAGCTAAAAGCCATAAGTTGGCTCTGAAAAGCTGAAACAAACACCCCCGATATGATGGAGCCTCACACATTAGCAAATGATATGGCGGAACCTCACACTTTGGCAAAAGATATGGCAGAACCTCACGAAATGGAAGAAGAGTATAATACCTCCCAAGTCACCATGACTGGCCCATTACCACAACAACTAGAGGATTTTGCAATGCCACTACAATATTCACAAGTTACCAATGATTTTGAAGAGCAGATGTTGACACTGGTCACAGAGAAAGTTATGACATTTTGTGTACGAGGCTCTAATGTTGTGTTTGGTTGGAGATTTGGAGAGAGATTTGGAAAGGGAAATGAAAAAGTTAGGTCAAATGTGAATAAAACATGCCTATATTTTACCTAATTTCACACACCTTTTCTCTTTCCCTTTCCAAATCCCTCCTCAAATTCCCCAACCAAACACAGCATAAGCGAATTCTAGTGCCCAGACACCACTCCAAGGATTTCGCAAAAAAGGCAAGTTACTAAAGACATGCCCTCCCATGTCCGTGCTCATGGCAAGCGAAAGAGAGTGTCGTTTATAGAAGATAGTTACAACTCAAGTCTTTTTTGATCTCCTCAGCAACAATATCTTTTAATCCAATAATCAGATTATGTCCTTACTGTTTTGTGCTCCATTTTGTGATTTTTAGTTTTCTTGTAAGAGCTCCATGCATTTTTTAAGAGTGCTGCTATTAGCACATTTCTTTCTTCTTTGAACCCCCATCTAACTAAACGAGGCCCCTCCATTTTCTCTTTGAATCCCCACCTTAATTCCAACTATATCCTCACTCTAACCCACCTTCCCAACCCAACCATTGTCAGCTCCGGTAACAACCTCCAGCGCCGATGCCACTCTCCGGTCCAACTCCAATCCCCAACAACTTTAGACAACCTCAATCCAGAGCCACCGCTGCGAGCCACTGTCGCGAGCCCTCTCTCTCTCTCTCTCTCTCGCCACCATCGTTGGTCGCTGCTCATCCCAACTCAAATCGCGACAGCAACGAAGGCGACTACGGTTTGAGGCCACAAATCTCGACGACAGTTAGGGTTTGAGGTCACAGATTACGACGGTGGCTAGGGTTGAGATCTTAGATCACGACGGCGATGGAGGTGGCGAGGGTTTGAGGTCATACATCGTCGTCCCCGTCACCATCGCGCCTCCAAACCTTATCGACCCAACCATGTGTAGAGAGAGAGAGAGATTGCAGTGGCGGTGGGGTTCGCGATTGGTAGGGGTGGAGATCGCGATTGCAGTGGAGATCGCAATTTCAGAAGAAGAAGAAGAGGGAGATGGAGGGTGGCGACTGGAAGTGAGGGGCTGGCCGGTGGAGGTGGATAATAAGGGTTAGGGTTTGGGTTTGGGTTTGAAAAATTAGGGTTAGAAGATAAGGGATAAGGGTAAAAGTGAAATTTTATGTTGGGATATAATTGGAAATAAAAAAAATTGGAAGACGTAAGGGTCTAAAGAAAAAAGGTAAGTGTTAATAGTAGTACTCTTTTTTAATTGTGGTCCTTGGTGTCTTCATTTTGGATAACTGGGGTTATCAGTGTGCTTATTTCTTTTATTTTTTAGCCAATACTCTTCTAATTATGTCTATGAACTCCTTGTATGTTTTAACTCTTTGTTTTGTTCGTTTATAAATGCAATTTATATTTCCTAAAAAAAAAAAAAAAAAAAATTGACCAAAAGGTAAACAATTTACATGGTTATTAAAGAAATATTACAAATTTATAATTTAAAATTCATAATTCACTCACAATAAGGAAATCAGTCTTAATTGAATTTATAACAAATTAAAAATATTATTTTCGTATGTTACTATTGTCCAATTAATGGAGAGGTTCTACAGGGATTTAACAAAAATAAAAATAATAATAAAAAAATTGTAAGTCATCTGAAATTTCTAAAATTGTAAGTCACAGAATGTATGTGTTTTGAAAAATGTTTATTAATTTAAAAAAAAAAAATTTGTAATTCGATGATTGGATACATAATTTTTGATATTCGATTAATTTAATTTTTTATAAGAATATTATATTTAATAAATTTTAAAATGTCAAAATTGGACTCATTTTTAAGGACAGAAATTGAGGGATCCTGATTCCCATACAAATGCCATTCGGGTTCTTTCGACTGACACACACACGCAACTGCTGTCTCTCTCTCTCTCTCTCTCTCTCTCTCTCTCTCTCTGCGTCGCTCAGACCTTCGTCTTGGTTTGAATGTTGAAACCCTAATTCGCGGCCATGGGAGACAGTACAGACATGAGGAAGAAGATATTGCAAGAACTCTTATTCTACGCAGCCAGCGCCGCACTAAGCTGTTTAGTTTTGTTCGCAGGACTTCGACACCTAGACAACACCAATCGCGACGCCTCCAAAAAAGCACTCGAACAAAAGAGAAAACTCTCCAAGCGATTAGGTCGTCCTCTCATTCACACCACTCCTTACGAGGCAATTCTTCAATATCTCCTTTTTCATTTTCCTTCAATTTCTCTCATTTTTACAATTTGTTTCAACTTATATTTTTTGGTCAATAGGATGTGATAGCATGCGATGTTGTGAATCCGGACCACATCGATGTGGAATTCGATTCCATTGGGGGATTGGAGAACATTAAGCAGTCGTTGTTCGAATTGGTGATTCTTCCCTTGCGTAGGCCGCAATTGTTTGCCTATGGAAAGCTTCTTGGTCCCCAAAAGGGTGTGTTGTTGTACGGTCCTCCCGGGACTGGCAAGACCATGCTTGCCAAGGCCATTGCGAAGGAGTCTGGTGCTGTGTTCATCAATGTTAGGGTTTCCAATTTGATGAGCAAATGGTTTGGTGATGCTCAGAAACTAGGTATGCATCATTGTTTGTTCACACTCTGTGACTTAAGGCATTTATAGGCTGTTCAATTTGACTAAAGTGAGAATCTTCAATGAATTCATAGCAGTCATAGAATTTATTTCGTGTGTATTAAAATCTTTATGGCTAGGCTGAAAACATTTGACTTCCTATAAGTGAATCAACAAAATGTTATGTGGCAATGTAGTAAAAATTCGAAATTGGGAGTCTTTGATTATCAATATCTGCTAAGCCTCAATAATACTGGATTTGATATAAGAAAGAATTATCACTAGGGATTCAATAGTTGTGTTGAATATGGTGACTAAATTTTGGAGATGGCAAAGAGATTTTTGATAATTGTGTTGATTGGTGTTGGGCTGATGGCGGCTACCCCCTGCGAGGGATTGCTTTTTGGTAGCAAATTGGAGTGGGCTTTTACTGAAATCTTTGATTGCATCAAGCTCTTAAGAGATCTGTTAGGATTTTCAGTTACCTAGTTAAGGGTGTTTCATACTATGGACTAATACAGCTACCACCATAAGAGGACTCACTACTTAGTTATTGGGTTTCCATAGTGTTTTTCTATCATCAGCCTAGATTTTTTCCCTATTGCCCACATAGGCATTTGACTGCATTGGAATGAACAAGAAACAAAGTTAATGACAGTTTCTGAACTTTAAGCACTCATATGTAGTGATGATAGTAATGACGAACATAAGCATATAATTACAGTTTAAGTTTAGTTGATAGTGTAAACCTTTTTGTAAGGGAAAATTTCCAATCCTTGCATTTCTTGTATATCTATTGTGATCAGATGTATATTGAGCTAGTTGAAGTGTAGAATATGAGAAATTAGGGTTAGAGTGAGTGGAGAAGGAAAGAGAGAAGAGATCAGAAAAGAGAATTAAATGAATAGGTATCAGTAATCAGGTTGTGTAACAAACCCTCCACCTTAGCAGATATTTATATTAAAAACTACAATATGACAATAGTACCCTCACTAATATAATTCAAAAGACGACTATTCTAACAGAGCCAATCATATCCCATGTATGTACACTTAATTTAAACTTTTGTTTCTTCCTGTAAGTTAGATTTATCAACATTCTAGACCATCTGATGTATCAACTTGTTGCAGTGTCAGCTGTGTTCACCTTGGCCAATAAGCTCCAGCCTGCAATCATCTTCATTGATGAGGTTGACAGTTTTTTGGGACAACGCCGTGCAACAGATAACGAAGTGTTGACAAACATGAAAACTGAATTCATGGCTTTGTGGGATGGTTTTACCACAGATCGTGAGTATTCTTCTCTGGATGAATTATCAATGTTTATATGTATTAGGTTCAAATATCATAAGTAAAACCATAATGATTTGCATCTATTTTTGGTTTATGCTCGTATAAATATTTTATTTGTTTACTTTGTTGCATTATTAATTTATTATACATCATGATTGCCTCGTTATTGTAGTAATCAACATATCATTTATGCAACTGTGCATTATTTTTTAAAATATAATGTGATAAATTATTTTATGGAATTCTATGAAACTGACTAGGTGTTTTTGTGTTGATATTTGGCCTAGATCTTTTCACTGGAGAATATTCTTGTGTTTCATTCTTTTCCTATCAAACTGACTATTTTCCTTAAGAAATACCTAGATTGGCAGTTTTTTGTTTATTTATTTATTGTTGGTCTTTGGACATTTAGATATAGGACTCTTAATAGGAAGGCCTTATGCTTTTCTGGGGTAGGTTGATGATATATAATTTTTAAGTGCTGTTGATCTTGTCCTAAAGCTGTTCATATATTTATTTATGATGCATGGATGTGTGACAAATTTGCTTATTTTGTTTGTTTGCTGAGAAGACAGATCGAAATATTAGAGGGAGTTGTTTCAGCCTGATTTATTTGTTAGACAAGTGTTCATGAAGACTAAACTGAGCATTAGGTAGTTCTTTGATTTGTTTGTTGGGCAGGTTCCTGTTAAATAATAACTGTATCTTGAATATGGCGGTTTTGTGATGGAATTTGACTACTTAATTAATATTTGTATCCAGAGAATGCTCGAGTTATGGTCCTTGCTGCAACCAATCGGCCAGCTGATCTCGATGAGGCAATACTTAGGCGTCTACCTCAGGTATTTGAGATTGGAAAACCTGATCTTGGTGAATAGAGAGAAGATATTGAAGGTGATTTTAAAGGGTGAGAGATTAGATGATAATATTCACTTCAACCACATTGCTAGCTTGTGTGAGGGGCACACTGGTTCAGATTTGCTTGAGCTTTGCAAGCAGGCGGCCTATTTTCCTCTGAGGGATTTCTTACAAGAGGAAAAGAGTGGGAAACGGCCTCTTGTAAGTCTTCATCTTAGCCTATATTCTTTAATTATTCTTTTGATGTGTTATTGTTTTGTTTAGTGGGAGGACATCTGTTATGGACAAATTAATGGAAGGGTGAAGTGTGAACAGATCTTTATGGAGACGTCGATGTTCGGTCTGTCGGACACCGACATTGGACACATGTCAGACACTCGTCCAAAGTTGTCATATTATTTCTTAGTTATTTTACAATCAGACACACTTCAAACACTTAGGAGACAAATGTGACTATTGCTTAGACACATTACAAGTTTGAAAAAAATAACTTGGGCCAATAATTGAAATGAAAGTAATATGAATTTATACCTATTAATTTCCTACTTCAAGTTTTTAAATTTTAGAAATACTATAGCCTAAAACTTCCAATTGTTTAATGAACAGAGAGCTTAATAAAATACATAATAGGACTTTTTTGTTTGCACTTCTTTTCCAATTTATAGAATGTGTGGGAAATGATTTCTTTACTATTTTGATGTAATAAAATATAAATGTATTTGTAAGGTAAAAATGTTTGTAAAAAAAAAAAAAAATCATTTATATATGTATGGTATATATCAGTTGTTGTGTCTCTATTGTTTCATGTTCTGATATTTTGATATTTTTAAAATTGTTGCTCCAACGGGGTCCACATCGGTTGTCCCAGTTTTGTTTTGTCATTGCTCCTGAAGTTCTAAAGTTTGTCTTGAATTTTTTTTTCTATGTTTTTTGGTTCCTTTTCTCAATCAACACGTAAAATACTTTTGAACCCCTTGCTAGCTTTAAAGAGCATGAACTATTAGGTGATAAAAAGACAAATGATTGGATTTATGGGCCATTTTGCTAGGGCTGACGTTAGAGGAGCGTGCATCATTAGCCATGCCCATGTCCATAATCCTACCCAAACCTAAACTCTAGACAGGAATGTTATTGGAGTCTGGTTTTTGAGTTGGAGGAGTTTAACAAGAAGCTGCCAGTTGGGATTGAATTTCGACCCAAATTTTGATGGGAATCACTTTTTTGACCCGTGGTTTTTCCTGGATTGGCTCAACCAGATGGACAATGTTGGCAAACAAGTTGCAATGTTGTGAACTTTATATGATTGTCGTTGCTTAATACTCAAAAGATTTCACTAATTGACTTGATGTGTATTTTTATTAGTTGAACTATGAATCCAATGGAAAACTAGGTATATGTATATCCTAAACATGGTCTTTTGTTTGTATTCTTTTACAGGAACCAAGGCCTTTGTCACAGTTGGACCTCGAGAAAGCTTTTGCTACATCAAGAAAGACGAAGTTCAGCATGAGTGAACATAGTAGGTTGAGTTATTGGTCATCACCTAGCGGGCAAGATGATTATCAGGTCTAAGTTTACAATAGTAGGGCCTTACTAAGTTCTTGGTGTCTCAAATATCACCCTTCAGTTAGATGCTGATAACCGTTTAGATTAACTCTTTTACATCTTAGTTTAAGGTTAGCTTTTATATTGTGCATTTTTTGTTAATTCTATATGGTTCATGAAATATGACATGTTCATGTTTTTATTTTCAGGACTCCTAGAATTATTCTGAAAGTAGCAGGCATTCTCAAGAGTCGATTGGATGTCTATGTAATTCAATACTTGGATAGAGATGTATTGTTTGACGAATATATTTATATATATTTTTTCTTTCGGGGTGGCACAGGTTGCATTCCGATTTAGATTCAAGTTATAACTGCTCTGTAATGGGTCTAACCGTCATATGTTACTATATTTTTCTTGTCAGTTGTTTTCTATGATGTTGTATGATTGTTGTATATCCATTAATAATAGGTGTTGAAGATGAGCAATGAAATATAGTTTATACACTTTCACCATTTCATATCACCAATTACATGGCGAAAAAATATTACCCTCCTTCACTCTTTCCTTGTTAACTATTTCCAAACAAAGAATCAATCGTCAGTACAATCAGTAATACAATGCAGTGTGAAAAAATCCAGTGAATAAAACAATTTTCTTAACTAATTGCTTGAAAGATTTTGGTTACTTCATTTACAACGTCTGAAATTCAAGTGATGGGTGTTAAAACCAGGTGACCAAGAAATTGTACATCCACCAAAAGAAAGCAATTTTCTGTGTTGTCAAAAAACAGCTCTTCACCTACTAATAGTCTATGAAGCCGATTTTTGAATAGGAAATGGACTTAATACCCTCATCTTGTAACAGAAATCCAGAGCGACCGCAGCGAATAAAAAGATTAAAAGATTCTCAGATATATAAACTGCACCAATAAGAGCATGTGACAAGAAGCTCCCAATTTCCAATTCCAAAGGTGGTCCACCATCTACTGTACCAACACCTGCATAGCAAAATGCAAATTCAATTTGTATATTTCTCGATGAAAACTCTGAAAATACCCATTGTTTCTATTTTCATGCAAAAACAGTTTTTGAAAATAGTTCACCAAACAAGTTGTGTTTTGGGGAAACAGAAAATGGGAAGACAACCGAACAGGCCCTAATCTTGGTGAATCAAAGTAAGATAGATTATTATACCTTTTACAAAGGCAAAGGCTGCACAAGTCCCTGTCTTTAGCTGAAAATTGTCCAAGTCTCTTCTTACTGCATATCGAAAAGTTACTCCAAATAGAGCACAGCTGATGAAGGTGGTTGCTAAAGGGAGAATTAGCTGAGAAATGTCGGTTACATGAGTGAAGAAAATGGGGAGCCCTGCAAGACTGCCAACTAAGGCAGAAATAGAAGCAGCTTTTATAGACTCCAACCTCTCTTCATTTCTATCGATTTCTTCAGTTTCTACCTCCTCAATAATAGCATCATCATCCCCATCAATGTTTAGAGAGCGCTGTGCTTCTTCCACCATTGCTCTTGCTTCTAATATTTCCCTCTGACATTCTGCAATCTTCAATACATATATGCATTATACAATTCGTCAAAATCTCTAGATCAACACTTTTAGCTGTACATGAAGCAAATCAAACTACTACTTGAATAATATAAGAGGTTCCATTGTTCAACGAGTGCCATCGTATTTGACATATGCAACTTCTTTTTGTTATTTAGTTGGTCCTACAAAGCAAATCTCAATTTGTAAACAGTATATTTAGACTCTTTGATCCAAGTTGCATATTTTCTCTCTTTATTTTTGTTACTTAATTTAACTCTGAAGCAGAGTACTATTAGTTTAGGAAGTTGGCTTATGAATATAAATTCAAAGTCGGCTAGCAAGCTCAACTCCATAAAATACATTTCAATTGAACAAGGAATGGAAATTGAGCATTGTTTCGTGTTTTTCTTTTTCATCCGTTTCTCTTTTGGGTAAAATGACTGCAAGTTTCTCTCGCAGAATGACAAGTTTGGGATTCAAAATTTTATGCCATCAAAGTTCACATAGTTCTGGTAGTTGAATAGCTAGCAGTATCACAGTAATGTATTGGCACTAAAAGAGACAGCAACTAGTTCAAGCATATATTCAATCAACAATGTTGCCACAGGAAAGAGTACATCTCACAAAAAGAAAGGTATACCTGTATGTAAAAACAAACATATACAACTATTTTACTATATAAACCATACACCTAATTTAGTGCGAACATTGTCACGCTTTTTATTTTTTCAAAAATATCATTCACATTCAATTATCACCACAGTCAAAAGCTGTAAAACGATTTTTTTCATTCATCAAAGTCAAATGCTAATAAGTGCCCCGTCGGCATTGTTTGAGATTTGTGTAAAAATTATTGTAGTTTAAAAAATGGTGAAATTATGAAATCAATAAAAAGTGCACTTTTTTTTGGTCTTTTTCTTGTGCCTTGTTAGTAGGACCCTCATCAAAAATCACCAAAACAGCTAATCAATTTTCTTCAACCATCAAACTATCCAAAAATTTAATATAATATTACAAATGCATCAACACTAGTATATATATCTATACTATTATATATGTCAGCACTGAATTTGGTATCCAAGTCTTTGGTAGGCTCTGTCCTAAAAATAAAAAATTATGATTTGAAGGCATGAGCAAAGTTTGAACCCAAACCTTTGATTTCATTAATAATACTCTTACCACTCAGACAATACACATATTATGATACTAATTTCTGTATTATTTGTTTTTATTCTTACTTATCTCAATTGCACACGTATCAAGTGGGAAAAAATTCTATTTCCACTCACCTATTTATCTCAATACACATCATTTCTCAGTGCACACACTTATTAATTTGGTTATTGATTATTCTTCTCGTTCCATACATTTTATGTTCCAATTATATCCTAACTCATATCCTTGTACATCCCACCTAAACCCTCTTTCCACACACCTTTACCCATTCGGTTGAAAGCCCTCTTCTACACACCTGATGTATGAAAATGACCCATTGAAGAAACAATGAAATCCCTCCATTCTTATGAAAGCCTCCTTATTCTTTTCATCTTAATTTCCTCCGTTCTGTACTCTGTGTTGCTTTAATGCTACTAAATTCCTAAATTGAAATCTATGTAGTTTAAAATCACTCTTATACTAGAAGAATTGTGAATGATCGTTGCGTGGTATTTGTAAGCAGTATAAATACTATGTTTTTGGTGTCAATCATCACTGCAATGTCTTGATGAACCCTCATTCGAAGATCAGAGTGTTTAAGTATGATAACTTGGTTTACCAAAACAAAAAGTGAAAAGAGAAAAAAATAAAAGTAGTTGTAACCACTACACAGAGCGGGTGAAGAAGAACAAGAAAGAGATTTTTGATGTGATAGAAAGAAAACAACAATCTAGATTTTAACTGCTGTATAATTTTTGATTCTTGACACAAGAAAAAAATTAATCGTCCTTTACATTTTAAATTAGGATTTAAAAAAAAACATATGTATAGAGAAAATTAAAATATAATCTTAAAATATATTTTGATATTTTATAGTCATTTTACTCTACTTTAGGTGTATTTTGATATAATATTATAGAGGTGTGAAAATATAATTTCCCAAACGTGGGGAGGAACAGGAAGATAGAGGAGAGACCTCAGAAGTTCTGGATTCGAGCTGGTTGACGTAATCCCTCAACTGCTTCGCTTCAATTTCCTGTTTTTGGATCTCTGCAAGCTGTCTCTTCGCAATTTCTACTCTCTGGGTCGCTTTCTCTAACCCATCAAGCAAAACCCTGTTCTCTTCTCTGTTCAACAGTTCCTCTACTCGCTCGTCCACCATTCCTGACAACACCTCCTTCAGACCACCACCACCACCACCACCAACACCGTCCGATTGTCCCTGTTCCGAATTGTTGGAGCATTTCACAGTTATTTGAGTTGGGGGAGAAATTGACAATGACGATGGCTTGCTGAAGAATTTCGTGAGGGTCGGTGATGATGAGAAGGAGAGTTTATATCTGACTAGGAATGGATAATTAGGGTTTCCACAAGAGATCAAAGTGGGATTCACAGTGCTTGCCATTGTCATCTTTTGATTTTTCAGAGAGGATGCGATAGGATTGCTTTGAGCTTGGGATGATGAAGGGATATGGGATTTTTACTTGTCCTCCTCGTCACTTCGTTTTAATTTAGTTAAAAAAATTAAAAATATAAATACGTTGTATCAGAATTTTTATCAAATTTTAATTTGATAAAAAATTAATGAAAACTAGGGGATCGGATTTGTGCAGTTTGCGGTTCAGTTTTGACCCGTCCGTATTTATGCGGTTTGGAAAAAAGTTAAACCGCAACCACTCGCAGTGTGATTTGTACGAATAGGATTTACGAATGTGCGGACGATTGCAAACGGTTTGTGGTTTGAGTTTTTCCCTTTAAAAATTCTTAAACTATATCAATGTATTTGATGATTGCTAAGCACTTCTTTTTTTTTTCTTTAATGTAAAGGATTATAAATCATTAGATGCTTAATCACAATATCTAAACTCATGAATCATGTAGATTGTGTTCACATGCAGAGCTAGAATGGAAATGGTTGGAGATAGGGTGCAATTGTAATTTGCAGCCTTCGAAAAAAAAGACAAAAATCAAAATTTTCATTAATTTTAAGCTGATGGCCGTTTCAATCGATACTTTTGGCTAACCACTAAATAACCATGATCTACTACTAGTTGTAACAATTATCACAATAACAAAACAAAATTAGTATTATCAGATTTTCTCATTGAATTTAATTTTCTTATATAAATTTGTACTGGTTCTGGTTTCATGTTTTCACTAATACTTTATTAAATAGTACTTAGCTACACTACACCATACTGTTGAATATTGAAGCACTTGTTTTTCTTCCCATTTATTTTTATATGTGTTTATTTGGGCAAAACAAAATGGGATTTTTGGTGAAATCCCATTTTTTGGGCCTTTTTTTAAGATAAAGGACAACTCAATGAATTCTCCTTCAAAAAGCACCTGAGTAAGAGAAGCCCAGCTCAATAAGGACATTCTATAATTTGTTTTTGTTTTTTTTGACCATATTGCCCTCATATATATATATATATCATATATTTGAACAATCTCAGCTCATGCATACACCGATCTTGAAGACGATCTGCGAAGTGAAGATGATTTGTGAAATCCATGAAGACGATCTCAAAGTTTGAAGATCTCACCGCCGACGATCTCACCCTTGGTCAACAATATAAGATCTCGCCATCCAAGATCAACACTCTCAATTAAATGAGAGATTACGTTGCAAAACTGTATAAATCTGTTGTTATTTTTGATTTGTTTTTGTTGATTTGCCGAGTTTAATCAGGTGTGTACTCTATTTTTGTTTGACATAATAAAAGTAAAATTTTACTCTGATTTATGCTCTGTTTTTGTTTGACAGAATGAGAGTAAAATGTTACCCTGGTTTGTGCTCTGTTTTTGTTTGACAAAATGAGAGTAAAATTTTACTCTGGTGTTATCTGTTCTGTTTGCTTAACATGCAAGTAAAATTTTACTTTATTTTAGAGTAAAATTTTACTGTATTTCAGAGTAAAATTTACTCTAAATTGAAAGTAACATTTTACTGTGTTGTTGACAGTCTGTTTGGTAACCATTCCGTTTTCAGTTTTCAGTTTTCAGTTTATATTTACAAAAATTTAAAAAACTGTCATAAAAACTTATTTAATAATTTTTTTGGCTTATAAATGGTTGTCTCAGTTTATAAATTTGAGGAAAAAACGTAAACTCAAAAAATAAGTTTACGTTTTTAGTTTCAAATTTTTTTTTTCAAATAATTTTTTTTTTCAATTAATCTTTTTTTTCAATTAATTTTTTTCCCAATTAATTTTTTTTCAATTATTTTTTTAATTAATTTTTTTCAAATAATTTTTTTAATTATAATGTGTGTGATCCCATTGTCATAAATAATAAAAATAAACATAAATATTTTAGGCCTAAACAAACATATTTTTTAGTTTATGTTTTTAAAATTTTTTAAACATTTTGCTCAAACCAAATGCGTTTATAATTTATGTTTTTCTAAAAAATAAACAAAAATCAGTTTATAAAATTTTTGTAAACATAAATCAAAAACGTAAACGTTCCTAAACGCTACCTGAATGTTTGTCTATGCAGTTTCTGATTTGTTTTCTAGTAAATTTTACTGTATTTCAGAGTAAAATTTACTTTGAATCTTAAAGTAAAATTTTACTGTGTTGTTGAATGTTTGTCTATGCATAAGATAATAAACTTTATTTTTCATTAACTAGAGTAAAATTTTACTGTTGCGAAAACAGAGTACATACCAGATAAATGAATTATAGTCGAATTTTACTTTAGATCTATGAACAAACAAATAAAAAACCCTCGATTTTTTATTGTAATATATCAATTTATCATTTTTTTTGACATATATGAGGTCATTTTATTTCAGATCTAAAATTATTGATCTCAAACATGAGTTCATAGGCATCAAATTTGAGATGGTGATGGATTTCAATGGACGATTTCAAGATTTCGATTTTGTGAGATAGATCGAAAATGGAGATCAAAACGGTTTAGGGTTTAGGGTTTAGAAAGAGAGAAAATAAAGGGAAGAGAGAAGATACCAGTAATGTAGAGATAGCAAAGAAGAGAAATGGTTCAACGAGGGTTTTGGATTATATGGAAGGGCATTTCAGCCTTTTCATCATATTTTTTTATTTGAGGGACTTTTGAAACTATTATTTTATTCGGTAGGCTTCACACAAAAAAGCCTCCATAGAAGGGGTTTTTCATCAAAAATCCCAAACAAAAATAGGTAGATAGATCTAGATGATGATGAACAGTCCATGTTTTTTTTTAAAAAAAAAAAATTATATTTGGCTGAGTGCGGGCGGGTTGTGACGAGTGCGGTTCAAACGCGCAACCCACAAATCTTATATATTTCAAACCGCACCCTACTCTATTTACTTTGCGAAACTGCCCAAATATGTGCGATTCGGATCGGGTAGGGCGGGTTGTGCGGGTTAGATAACCCTATGTCCAGCCCTAATGAAAACCGTGCTTCAATTATTTTATCGATTGATATTAAATGGAGAAAGTAATATATTTTTCATCAAATTAAGAGAGCGTTCAATCTTTTATCAAATTTTACAAATGACACCGAGTGGATAATCTCGCAAACAATTGGATTTTAGAATGAATTTGATAAAAATTTACTTTTCATTAAACGATCGGCAGAATTAATGAAAATTATTGAAATGCATTATATCATATCAAACTTTTCATTAAATTTTTATTCAAATTTAATAAAGAAAAAACTCTTGTTTTGTTTTTTAAGAATTTTGTTTTAATATAGCTCTCACCCTTTCTCTCTTTTCTTTTCACATCATTTTTTTATTTTTGTGTTTTTTTTTTTTTTTTGGTTTTTGCTTAGAACAAAGCCAAATAGTAAAAATATCATTTGAATAACCAAAATAGTAATAAATGTGATCATTCATCTTTGTAGAAGATGCTCACAACAATATTCATTTATGTTTTATTTGGTTTGAGAGTAGAATTAATTTTTAAAAATATTTTTTTATTTATTTTTGCAAATTAATTTCCTATTTTTTTAAAAAAAGGAAATGAAGAAATTAATTATGAAAATTAACTTAATCCATATTGATGAATAAATCATATTTTATTTTATAAAATAAATAGTTTAAATTTAAATTTATAATTGTTATCTATTTTAAAAAATAAAATAAGGCTTGTTTTGGGAAGTATTAAAAAAGCTGATTTTTTTTTTTGTTTATTACAAAAAAAATGTGTAAAAAAATAGAAAGATGATGTGTCCCAAATAAGTCAATAAGTCAATTAGCTTATTTTTTTACACTTTCCAAAAGAGATCTTAGTAATGTGGTTCAAATTGATTTTTTGTAAGTTATTTTTACGGCTTATAAAATAGAGTATGCATAGATATGAACGATAGTTGAGCATAAGGGTGTTAAAATAATCAAATTATTTGAGCTTGATTTGTATTTGATATGTTAAAAATTCGTTCGAGGCTAATTATATAAATAAGTCAAATATAAATATTGTTAGGACCCTTTGTTGTCAAATTCCATGGAAAAAACTAAGGTTGTAATAAGATTTTAATTTTCCAGTTTTTGAGTTTTGGCTTCCCGCTCGAGCGGGGAAAGTGACGCTCGAGCGGGATTTGCACTCTCACAGCATCTGTTGCGTCTGCAAAAATACTGGGTGATGTGATTGTACGCTCGAGCGTGGGATTTTCCGCTATAGCGTGAACCCTGTATGAAACACGTAATATGGAGTCTCCGCTCGAGCGTCCATTCCCATGCTCGAGCGGACCGCGCGATCTCAGTTACTATATATTCGCGTGTTGGTTTAATTCTAGGGTTACTTTTCTTAGATCTTGTTTAAGTGTCTTAGGGTTTTGTTTGAGGTTTTCTTCTGAAGTTTTGGTTGAGTTTTCCTTGATATATTTAAGAGGATTTGTAACTTATGATCTAAGATACATACATCAAGAAGTTTGTTTGTTTTTCATAATTAAGAGTGTTCTTCTTTGATGGATTCCGAAGATTCTAACGTGGAGTTTCAAAGGAGTTTAATTCTGTACGTAGTTGTTGATTCGACAAGTGAAATTGTGGATTCAACTTCAGATTAATCAGTTCCAAGACGAAGGCTTGGTGAAAGAGTTACAGAAGGTTTGAAGACAAATTGGAGTAGTTGGGTAATTTGTTTGTTATCTTTGTAATCTTTCTTTCTTCAGTAGTGGATTGATTAGTGGCATTTCGCCAATGGTTTTTTATTACAATTGAAGGTTCTTCAATTGTGGTTTTTTTACGTAAAAATCGTTTGTGTCGATTTATTGTTTATTTCGAAAACAACAATCTAAATCACTTTCGTAAGTGCTTGATGGTTTAGATTGTGTGTTTTGAATGATTGGGAATTAAAATTTTTAATCTTGATCTAATCACGAATCACTTAAGATTTTCAATTAGTATCAGAGCAGGTCACTCTTTGTTTTTTATCAAAACTATAGGTGTGTGATTTTGTGTGATTGGTGATATGGATTCAATTCGTGAAGGTAACTGATGGGTCGTTGAACACACCAAAATATAATCACTAAACTATACCAAATTCTATTAGAATAATGGCAAGTCCAGGTATCGATCCACAGGGACTATTGTGAAATTAAACTAATTTAATTGTTAAATTCCTAAATTAATTTTGATAAAAAGATTGAATGATCATAACCTAATTTAATAACGAATAAATTAAACTAAGGAATTAAATTATTAATAATAAATGAAATTGGTTTACTGAATTGGGGGAAAAACTAGGGCAAAGAATCCACCACTAGTCACGTAATTAGGGTTTCCAATTGAAATCAATTATCCTAGGGTTTGAACAGATTAATGCTTTGCAACTACAAGTTCAAAGCATTTAACAAGAAAATCATCACATTCAATGTACGGGCACGAACCATCTCAAGTAGTACGAACCGTTCACTCTAAACTAGGGTAGTGACACGACTCGTCCCTCGTAGTGTGGTTCGTCTCATACCTTGAATGTGAAAGAATAGAAAACTCATGTATGGATAACATTCAACAATCACAGAAAGTCAAATATTTGAAAAGATAATGAAAATTATATATAAAGAATTTCTAAAACACCATACAATAGTTCAAACCTTTACATAATTGAGAATCAAAAGGACAACTACATAATTACATGGCTAGGGTTTCATCAAAACCCTAGAAAAGACGACTAGCCACTCATGGAGGAGTGGAAGGAGGAAGATGGAGAAGAAACCACCATGGAAGACATCTTGGAGCTTTTGCTTTCCTTCTCCTTTCCAAACCCTAGCCTCCCTCTTTAGGTTAAAACAGTTTCAGAACCCTAGAAAAGCCTTTTCCTTTTCTATTTATACTTCTACTCACTTCCAAACAGGTTTAAAACATCAGTTTGACTTTTCCAGAAAAAGTCAACTCTGTCCAAATTTTGTCTTTTTGCCCATTTTATGCTCCGACGATGTATAACCTGATTGACATTTAACACACATAAAATATACGGTTTGACCAGCAAGTGAAGTTAAGAGATTCTAATTAACGGCCTCAATGATGTACATTTCGGCCTTAATCACATCCCCCAACTTACTACTTGCTAGTCCTCAAGCAAGTAAAATAAAATAAAATTAAACAAAATCTATCTATTTCCTCTTTCGTGGGAAAACGGTTACATTTAGCATATGCAACAAGCCTTTAAACCACAAGGTTACCCCAAGTGGACAAGTAAAGTCTCGTGAGGGTTTCCAGAAATGATACCCACAAACATTAACATATTCATATATACTCAACAACACATGATCACACTACTCCACCTAACAATCAACTTATGTGCCACTACAGTGTGATATTGAGACGTCATGCGTCATTAAAGACACAGTGGACAAACATGAAGGAACCTATTGAGTCGAAACCACAATTCAGTTAATACAAAAGTAAAGTTCCCTATACTTGTGCATGCTAGTAAACAAGTCATGAGTACCCTTGGTGTAAAGTGCAATCTCCATATTAGTTAACTATCCACTATAATAGCCCAGTGTAACTCATAATAACACCCAATATATACAGAAAAACTAACCTGTTGCAGCCAAGATTTTCAAAAGATTTTTTTTTTTTTTTTTTTTAATGACTGTGCAATGTCCTGATCCATTAAGCTTTCTAATCAACTCATGTAACAAGCATTGGGCCAATGACTCCCAAACCAGACGGTTTTAGGGCACTAGGTGTAAAGACACCCCTACGGGCTTAATAACTCGAGTTGAAAAGGTTACGAATCCGAACAAGTCATTCTTTTTATTTTTCCTTAACTGTGCAATGTCCAAGCCCCTTAAGCTTTCTAATCAACCCATGTAGCAAGTTTTGGGCCAATGACTCCCAAACCAGACGGTTTTAGGGCATTAGGTGTAAAGACACCCCTACGGGCTTAATAACTCGAGTTAAAAAGGCTACGAACCCAAACAAGTCAAGTGTTTTTTTTTTTTTTTTAAGAATCTTGGCTCCTCATTTATTCTTTTCTGCAACTCTAGCTATTATCAATGATGTACACCAGGGATTATAATAAAAAGATCACCGCTATGATAGTGTATTCATGTGAATTAAGACATACTCATGACAAGTGTACTAAAATCACAAACACAGACAACTCTCCTCGTGCAAACATCGCATGCAAGTATCTACCCAATAAATCCTTTTCATACAAGTCTACTATGCTCTCCAATTAACATATGCAAATATCATCACCCTACTAACAAAAAGTCACATCAAGTGAAGTAATGCAATCAAGTGAAACATGTATAAGCATGAATTATGAGCCAGATAGAAATACATAAAAAAAAATATAACCCTCATCCCCCAACTTGAATATGACATTGTCCGCAATGGAAAAGTAAAGAGAAATGAGAGAATATTACCTGAATTGTAAGTGCACATCCAGGTAGGCAAAGAGTAACATATACACACTTCAGTGTTTTTTTTTTTTTTTTTTTGAAGAAAAGAAAGAATTAAACAAATGAATAAAAATGACATGAAATTAAAATAATAATAATAATAATAATAATCATAATAAAAATAAAAATAAAAATAAATAAATAAAACGATTTTTTTTTTATATATATAAAAAAAATTATAAATAAAATAATTGTATATTTATGTATTTTTAAAATTTATTTATGCATTTATTTAAAATTTAGTTACTTAAATAAATTAAAAATGAAATTAAAAAAAAATTTAATAAAAATAAAAAATAAAACCAAATCAAACCATTTTTTTTTTTTTTTTGAAAAAAAAATAAAATCGCGCACATGGCCGCACTTGGCCACGCTCATGCTTTTAAAGCAGAGTGATGGCTCGCAAATGGCGCACCTGCGGGGATCAGCCGCACCTGCGGCGATTTGCCCCAGCGAATTTTTTTTTTTTTTTTTTTAATGAATATCGGCGTCCCGCACGTGCGGGGCCCAAGCCGCACGTGCGGCTTGGTCAATGTTGCTTCCACCGCACCTGCTTATTAAGCAGGGGCAACTCTTGATTCAAATTTTTTTTTTTTTTTTTTAAATTTATTTCTATTTACAATTGAACATGTATAACAACAAATTTTTTTTTTTTTTTTTTTTTAACACATAAAATAAACATGAAAGCTTGTTTTTTATTTTTTATTTTTTTTATTTTTTACTAACTCTCAACACCTAACAAAAGGCACCAGAGTTATGACATAAAGTTGCCACTTCAGAATCCCCCAAGTAATAAAACCCAGCGTAGTTTATAGCCTTCGGGCTAGTACAACCCAAATATACTAAACCATTTCTACCTTCAATTGACATCCGAAATAAATAAAGCACATAAGAACATAACAGAATGCCCAGTAAAGGTATAATCTTCACGCGAAAACCACGGGTACTACTTTTCTCCCTAACTGTGTTTGTAACTTTCCATATTCTCCAACAGGGTGACAGACTAGGTTGATTCGGTATCCAGAATCGAGGCGCATAAAGCTACCTCAACCTATGGGGCTGCCATACAGAGTTCGAGCCGAGGTAGTTTTGAAGCAATCTCCATACCCCTAGGTATTTAAACCAGACTCTAGTCTCGGAAATCTCAAACCTTTGTGTTCTAGGCTTTGCCATTCGAACTCTAGTTTTCACCGTCTCAGTTGGTCTCCTAGGAACTCACTACAAATACGGTTAGGTGGCTATACCAGACCGTCAGATGCCGTTCGGGCACGG
Organism: Camellia granthamiana; assembly: GCA_036172215.1. Lineage (NCBI taxonomy): Eukaryota > Viridiplantae > Streptophyta > Magnoliopsida > Ericales > Theaceae > Camellia > Camellia granthamiana. The sequence goes on along the minus strand of CM069916.1, from coordinate 66,901,430 downwards.
CAAACACCAAAGGAATTACACCTTTAGAGGATTTAAAGTCTCCTAGACGCTAATAAAACATGACGAGAATAAAGAAAAACAGAATAATATAGAAGGGAAAGAAAAAAAATAAAAATAAATAAATAATCAATCTATCAAGCATAATAAAATGGGTCCATCAAACCCTTGGGTAAAGGAAAATGATCATTCCTAGTCGAGGAATTTAGTCTCCTATAATCAATGCACACTCGCCACCCAGTAGTGGTTCGTGTGGGGACTAACTCTTCTCCCTCAGTCTCAACAACGGTGATGCTCGATTTCTTGGGCACCACTTGTGTGGGACTTACCCACTTGCTATCTGAGATGGGGTATATAATACCCGCATCCAACAATTTTAATACCTCTTCAACTGGCCCATCAATATCAACATTTTCAATCCCAAAATGAGCTAGACAAGCCTCTAAAGGGTCCTCTACAAGAATGGAGGGCAAAGCCTCCTCCACAATCTCATCCACAACATCCACTAATAAGCACTCCTCTCTCTCATGAGGTTGTTGGGATGCTTGGAAAATATTAAGTTTCACTTGCATGTTACCAAATGAAACTTCCATAACCCCGGTCCGACAATTGATGCATGCATTGGCCGTAGCCAAGAAAGGTCGACCTAAGATCACCGGGATTTGTTTCTTAGAACTGGCTACCGGTTCCATATCTAACACCAAAAAGTCAACAGGGAAGTAGAACCTATCAACCTTAACTAGTACATCCTCAATCATGCCACGTGGCACTCTGAGGGACCGGTCAGCCAATTGAAGAGTGACAGTAGTGGGCTTCAACTCGCTAAGCCCAAATTCCTCGTACACAGAGTACGGCAACAAATTAACACTAGCCCCTAAATCCAATAAGGCCCTATCAATGAAGTGGTCCCCTATAATGCATGCAATGGTTGGGGCACCTGGGTCCTTAAGCTTAGGAGGTGTGTCATTCAACAAGATGGAGCTTACTTGCTCCGTGAGTAGGACCTTTTGGGACACATGTGTCCTAGATTTACGCTTTTGCGTACAAAGGTCCTTCAGAAATTTGGCATATGATGGTACTTGCTTAATCGCCTCCAACAGGGGGAGGTTGATTTTTACCTGTTTAAAGACATCCATCATTGCCTCCATAGATGTCGCCTTCTTATTAAAAGGAGACGGTGTATCAAGGCACTGGGGAAAGGGTGCCTTAGGCACATATGGTGCCTTGGGCTCAAGTGAAGTACTAGGGACTAAGTTATCCCTCTTAAGTGTTGCCCCCTCACCCTTGCTCTCACTGGGTGAACCACCGTGGTCACCCCTCCTAACTCTAGTTGCATCAGACGCAACTGACTGAGGCTCTAACTCCCTACCACTTCTCAAAGCAACCACCGCCTGCACTTGCTCATGTTGCTTTCCATTCCCACCCGAACTCTCTGCCCTGTATTGTCCCTTAGGGTTGGCCACAGTTTGACTTGGTAATTTTCCCTTCTCTCTCCGATTCATGTTGTTAGCTATTTGACCCAATTGGGTCTCTATCTTGGCAATAGAGTGAGTGTGGGAGTGAACTATCGGTGCTAACCCCTTAAGTTCTGAGAGAACTTCCAACACCTGAGTCTCAAAGGCAGAGTTGCCCTGAAGAACAGGCGGGGGTTGTGGTTGCCGGTACGGTTGTGGGGGTCGATAAGGTTGCGGTGGTTGATAGGATGGTTGGTTGGCAAAATTATTGAAATTCTGCCTTGGTGGTGGAGGATTATAAGAAGTGCCTTGTGAAGGGGGTCTCCATGAGAAATTAGGGTGATTTCTCCATCCCGGATTATATGTGTTGGAGTATGGGTCATTACCCGGGTTGGAGAATCCTTGAGCCACATTCACATGCTCTTGGACTAACTCCGGAAATTGTGATGCCGAAGGGCACTCACTCAAGTCATGAGCAGGGCTCGCACAAATAACACATGCCTCGTGAAATTGAGGCTGATCTTGTCGAGTAGGGGCATATCCCGTAGCTAATAATTGGTCCATCTTGCGGGACAGTGCCTCTACTTGTTGGGCTAATTCTAAGTTTTGCCCGACCTCATAAATGCCCCCTCTTTTCGGGGCTCCAACTACGGGTTGCCGGACTTGCCGGGCTGCGGAGGCATGGTGAAGGGAATTATCACTTAAGTTCTCAAACAATTGCCATGCCTCGGCATCATTTTTAGACATAAATGTCCCACCACAGGACGAATCCACCATTTGGCGGTATGGCTCAGTTAAGCCATAATAAAATGTTTGAACAAGTTGCCAATCAGGCACTTGGTGGTGGGGACACTGTTGGAGAAGGTCTCTAAGTCTTTCCCAAGTCTCATGGAATTGCTCGCCATCCATTTGAGCAAAGTTTGTGATGGCTCGCCTAAGTTGGTTGGTTTTGCCTATGGGAAAGTATTTCTCCAAGAACCGTTGCTGTAATTGGTCCCAAGTTGTGATTGAATTAGCAGGTAAAGAATTTAGCCAGTGTTTGGCTTTATCCTTTAACGAGAATGGAAACAATCGCAACATTAAGGCCTCATTTGTGAAATTCTGGATCCTCACTGTCGAGCAAATTTCCAGAAATTCATTCAAATGCTTATAAGGGTCATCATGAGTTAGTCCATGGAATGATGGGAGCATTTGTATGGTGCTGGACTTAATCTCATAATGAGCAGCAGTGGTGCTGGGCAATTGGATACATGATGGTGATGTATATGCGGTAGGTGTAAAATAATCCTTAAGGATCCGATTAGGCACATTCGGGACATTAGGATCTGCCATCTCTAATGGCTCAATGTATGGATATGAATATTCAAGCCTAGGAACACGGGCAGAGGCCCTAAGTCTCCTAAGGATCCTTTCTAGTTCAAGGTCCAAACTCCACAATTCAGGGTGACAAGAACGACGCTCGTGCATACACTACCCAAACACACAATAAGTTCGACTCGGTGCACTAAGTATGAAAGCAAAATACCAAAGGAAGAAATACTCACAGCGGTTTAACGAAAACGCTTTACTCGTCTTGCGGATGCTTGACGTGTAGACGTTGTCTCCAACCCCCAGTTGAGCTTTGACTTTCGTTTTACCACTTTGGTGCTTTGCTTGTGAGTGTTTGCTTCTGTTTACTCACTTTAGTGCTACGGTTTTTTTTTTTTTTTTTAAAAGTTCGGCTGCGCTCCGCTTGCACTTCAATGATAGCTCCAATTTCAAACGCTCTGCACACTTAGCAACACCAAAAGCATAAAATCCTAAACTAAAAATTAAAATAAGAATATAACTTTAAATTAACTAATTTCACCAGAAGTCCCCGGCAACGGCGCCAAAATTTGATGGGTCGTTGAACACACCAAAATATAATCACTAAACTATACCAAATTCTATTAGAATAATGGCAAGTCCAGGTATCGATCCACATGGACTATTGTGAAATTAAACTAATTTAATTGTTAAATTCCTAAATTAATTTTGATAAAAAGATTGAATGATCATAACCTAATTTAATAACGAATAAATTAAACTAAGGAATTAAATTATTAATAATAAATGAAATTGGTTTACTGAATTGGGGGAAAAACTAGGGCAAAGAATCCACCACTAGTCACGTAATTAGGGTTTCCAATTGAAATCAATTATCCTAGGGTTTGAACAGATTAATGCTTTGCAACTACAAGTTCAAAGCATTTAACAAGAAAATCATCACATTCAATGTACGGGCACGAACCATCTCAAGTAGTACGAACCGTTCACTCTAAACTAGGGTAGTGACACGACTCGTCCCTCGTAGTGTGGTTCGTCTCATACCTTGAATGTGAAAGAATAGAAAACTCATGTATGGATAACATTCAACAATCACAGAAAGTCAAATATTTGAAAAGATAATGAAAATTATATATAAAGAATTTCTAAAACACCATACAATAGTTCAAACCTTTACATAATTGAGAATCAAAAGGACAACTACATAATTACATGGTTAGGGTTTCATCAAAACCCTAGAAAAGACGACTAGCCACTTATGGAGGAGTGGAAGGAGGAAGATGGAGAAGAAACCACCATGGAAGACATCTTGGAGCTTTTGCTTTCCTTCTCCTTTCCAAACCCTAGCCTCCCTCTTTAGGTTAAAACAGTTTCAGAACCCTAGAAAAGCCTTTTCCTTTTCTATTTATACTTCTACTCACTTCTAAACAGGTTTAAAACATCAGTTTGACTTTTCCAGAAAAAGTCAACTCTGTCCAAATTTTGTCTTTTTGCCCATTTTATGCTCCGATGATGTATAACCTGATTGACATTTAACACACATAAAATATACGGTTTGACCAGCAAGTGAAGTTAAGAGATTCTAATTAACGGCCTCAATGATGTACATTTCGGCCTTAATCAGTAACTCAACCCATAGACCTCCGTTACTTGATGGTACAACTATTCTTATTGGAAAGTTCGTATGAGAGCGTTTTTAAAATTCATCGATGAGAAAGTTTAGCATTGTATGCTCTATGGGTGGAGTGAACCTACTGTCACCATTGATGGTGTTAAGATTCCCAAACCCCTTGATAAATGGGACATAACCGATTATCAAAACTCGAGTTGGAACAGCAAGGCTCTCAATTCCCTTTTTTGCTCCGTCACACTTGAAGAGTTTCGTCGTATCTGCACGTGTGAGGTAGCAAAAAAGGCTTGGGACATTCTTGAAACAATTTACGAAGGTACTTGTAACGACCCTAATTTTCTTAAGTCATTTATTTATTATTATGATTATTATTATCTTATTTTATTTTTGATTTTATTAATTATGTGGTCACATGAAAATTTAATGTGTTGATTAGTTAATTTAATGTGATGTTTAAAGAATTTAATGTGGTAATTAACTAATTTAAAGTGTTATTTAATTATATATAATTAATCAAAATATTTAAATATTTATATTTATATATATAAAAAAAAGGGTGTTACATGTATTGATTTCATAAAGCATATTTATATATATTGTAATTATTTAATAAAATAAAATATATATCATATTTATTTATGTTATATTTACATTGTATTTATATTTTATAATATAATAGCCATTTGTTTTATTGTAAGTGATTAGGTCATAATATAAGGTAAAGAGCAGCAGCTGTACGGCGAGAGAGAGAGAGAGAGAGAGAGAGATCGATCAAGGAAAAAAGTGTTTAACAAAGAGAGTCCTCTGTGTGGCGTGAGAAAGAGAAGAACAGTGGGAGGGGAGGAGAAAAAGAAAAAAAAAAGATTAGGGTTTTGTTTTGGTGGCTCTATTAGTTTTTTAAATAATTCTTTGATCTTCAAAAAAATATTGTGAGTATAAAACTCACTTCCCTTGATTTATATTTAATTCATTATTTTTATTTATTTATTTTTATTTATTTGATGCTAGTTTGATTTTGTATTTACATAAAGATGATAGATTGATTTTAATTATTTTGATTAGTGGTGCATGTAAAGTTTAGGATTTTTAGATGATACATTGATTTTAATTATTTTGATTAGTGATGTATGTAAAGTTTAAGATTTTTAAATGATTGATTGATTGATTTTAATTATTTTGATTAGTAGTGTATATAAAATTTAGGGTTGTTAGATGATTAATTGATTTTAATTATTTTAATTAGTTAGGTATGTAAAATTTAGGGTTTTCAGTTGATTGATTGATTGATTTTAATTATTTTAATTAGTTGTATAGGTAAAATTTAGGGTTTTTAGATGTTTGATTGATTTTAATTACTTTGATTAGTTGTATAGGTAAGGCTTAGGGTTTTTAGATGATTGATTGATTTTAATTACTTTGATTAGTTATATAGGTAAAGTTTAGGGTTTTTAGATGATTGATTGATTTTAATTATTCTGATTAGTTATGTATGTCAGGTTTATGTTTTTATATGGATTTATTTTATGATTGTAATCACACTTATGGTTGTATGAAATTAAAATTAATTAAGAATCTATAGATAAATTCCTTATACTCCACCATGACTCCATGGATTGTTGTTTTATTTGAGCGATGCTGAGAAAGAGTGTATAAAAAAAAGTGAGGATTATGAGATTTATTTGAATGCCTTAGACTCGGCATTATTATGTTTATTCTCATGTGTAAGATGTTGTGTATATATATATTGTTGCCTCGTTCTCATGAGTAGACGAGTGCTTTGATTTGCGCGCGTACGTATATGCTAACCATTCGGGGAGTGTGAGTCAAACTCGGGACGATATCCCCGTGTAAGTTTGGCTTCGGAGCGGTGTTAGGTATACGGGAGGCACATGGGATATATGTGTAGGCCGGAAGGGGAGGGCCGAGTGGTGGAATTAAGATATAAAGAATTTAATTATGAATTTATTAGTATAGTGTGATTGGTACTGATATGTACATGATAAAAAAATAGTAAACGAACTTAATAAATTATGAAATTTGAGCAGAGGCATATATACGTGATTCTAGACAACTTTTTTGTTTTAGCTTTTTATAAAAAAGATCGATTATAACTTATAATCGGATGATCTTGATTATTGTCAGTTTGATTCATTTTAGCAAGGCAGATTTTAGAGGCTGTTTTAACCCACGAAACGAGCTCATTTTTATTGGTTTCGCGTAAACTGAAGTAAAATATTATTCTGCACACTTTTCATGTTTTGAAATTTTTCGAAAAAAATCATCTTAGGGCAATTTTGGTTCGTTTTCAGCTTCAGATTTTTCGATTGAATTCTGTCTAGATTTTTATATCAAGTTTTTCTCTTAACCTGTTCAGTTTCTGTTAAATTCGTTTGCGTTGTCTTATAGGAAATTTGATTCTATACAACTTTTGTTCTTTGAGTTTTGATCAATTCGAATTATTTAAGTATGAAACGGTGTAATTTTATATATTTTTTTCAACAAGTTACTTATGATTAAATTATACTAACTTTATTTGTTTTGCAGGATGGTGGGTCTTACTAACTTTTTATGCAGGGCTGGCCCACCATATTTTCATTTCTATTTTGTCTATTTTATAATCAATTTATATTTCGTTGTGTACGGACAAGAAACTAAATGCCACCGTATCTCGGGAAACTACCCATTCGTCTCGGTGCGGTTGGAACTACTTGTCTTATCCCGTGATAAGAATTAAATGTATTTTTGTTTGTGTCTGGTGGACACGTGGGTGTTAAATATTGTACTCATATCAGTATACTTGTATACTGACCCGTTTTGTCTTTTGGCAACTTGGGTGCGTTCTGTTTGAGCGCAGCTGAGTTTCCTTTGCAGGATTAGTTGAGGCTACGGTGGTGACGAGAAGTAACTATAATTTTTGGGCATATCTCTTGGATTTCTTTTGTTTTCTTGAGCTTAGGATTGTTAGTAGTTCATATATTTATTATTTTTTTTTTTAATGACTTTAGTATTGGAATAATTTGGCAGGGTTTGTAACCGTACATTATTTAACTTATTTTGACTTTGTATTGTTACTTTAATGTTGGAGGTATTGGTTAGTTATAGAATTATGGTGAATGGTTTAGTTGGTGTTTAGTTTTTTTTGTTTCACCCCTAGGATTTGGATGATGGAATATTGATTGGGGTTTAGTCCTAATTTAATATTTAATTGTCCAAATTTTGGGGCGTGACAGTACTACTTCTGTCAAAAGGTCAAACTTCAACGTCTCACCTCTGCCTTTGAAACCTTTTTTATGCGTGATGATGAGACGTTTGATGATATCTATGCAAAACTTAGTAACATCGTGAATTCCTGTTTCACACTCGGTGAAAAATTCCCTGAAGCTAAAGTTGTTGGAAAAATTTTGAGGTCTTTACCCAAAAGGTTCCAATCAAAAGTGACAGCCATTGAGGAGCCTCAGAATGTTGATACCCTCAAGCTTGATCAGTTGGTTGGAAACTGTGACAACCCTCGCCACTGATTACTGCTAAACTGTGACTAAACATGATAAGTAACTGGTTAGACTGAAATTCTGAACTGATTGTGTGTGTATGTTATTTAGTGCGTTTCTACCTGTTTGCCATTGATTTATCTGTTCATGTTTTAAGTTTTGAACTGCAAATTGAAGATCTTATCGGCGGCCGAATCTGAAATTGATTGGTATTTTATGCTAGTTAGAATCTATGTGCTTTTATGGTAAATTTAATTACAAGTTGATTTGGAATGATTAAATTAGATTAAACAATGTTAAATTACATTAGGTGGCTTATTTACCAAAATGCCATTAAGTGGACTTTGCTAGACCAATTGTTTAGTCTTGATTTACATGTGTTGGCATCACTCTTCATCACTCTTTTGAGGCCATAGCCGTGTGGGAGAGAGAGGGAGAGTAGGAGAAAACTTAGCTCATCAAGAATTTGGCTTGGAGACTTAGAAGATTTGAAGAATTCATTGCATAATTGAGCTTCTACCTTTGAAATTGAGGACCTAAGGTAGAGAATTCATCTTCTTCATTGTGAATTTGAGTTACTTCTTGCATGGTTCTTGGTGAATTAGAGTTTAGAGTCAAGATTTGGTTCAAAATGTTGAATTGAGTGGTAATCCATGCATGCATGTTTACATTCTTGAATTTTGAGGTTGATTTCATGGAAATCCTCACATGCATGTCTATATTCTAGCTATGGTCCATGAATTCATCATGTTTTTGAGTGAATTGACTCATTTGACCAAGTATTTGAAGCTTTGATTTCAATTGAACATTTGCATGTTACATATACATTATGTTCATGAAGTTTTGTTTGGATTTGTGTTTAATTGAACTACTTTTGGGCTTTGATTTTACAAATTGATCTTCAAAACATGTTATATTGTGGGTTTAAAGTGTTTTTCCAGAAAATGGGCCCAAGAGGTTGAGTTTTGAGGTGTTGAATGCTTGGTTTGAGCTTAGGAGGCAAATATGGAAATTCCAGATTTTGGCTTCCACGCTCGAGCGACCATCTTTTGTTCAGAGCTCCGCTCGAGCGAAGGGATGCTGGCTCGAGCGTAGATTGCAAGCTCTCAGGCGAGGATTGTGTCTCACGCTCGAGCGAGCGTCGAGCGGGCGTCGAGTGGAGATTTTCATCATCCAGCACTTTTTGCATTTTTACAGACCGCTCGAGCGAGAAAGTCCACGCTCGGGTGACCCCACTGTTTTGACAAGCTCGCTCGAGCGAAGAAAGCCACGCTCGAGCGAGACCCCTGTTTTCTGAAAATTTTGAAAAGTGTTTTAAAGTGCATCTTTGCCTCCTCATTTCATCCTAGGCATTCCTAGGCCTAGTTTAAGGCATCTTAATGAGGTTATTGAGGTAGAACCACATCGAGTCAAGATAGGGACTAAGTTGTTGATTCCCGAGTGTGTAACTTAGTGTGTGTTCGTTCTGTAACTGTGTAGGGTTGGCATCCGAGGACGCTCTTTAGTTACTATTAGCCCAGTGCTCTGTGAGTAACAATGTTGTAAAGATATGTTCAATTATGAATATTTTCTGAATGATCAACTGTTCTGTTTACTGAAACGTCATTGTTTAATGAATGAATGTTTGTCTTATTTGTAAACTGTATTCGTGGCATCCATAGCAATTTACTGTTACTGTACTGTTACGGCTACTGTTACAGAGATCTCTGTCGGTTCCCATGTTTGGAACCACTACTGTTTACTGTTATGATGGCCATCAACTGACTGTTCGGTCTGTTAAGACCTATTGTACTGTTTGCTATTGGATGTACCACCTATAATTGCTATGGTTTCTAAATGACTGATATGACTGTTTAATGACTGAAAGGACATTCATTCTTAACCTCTTTACACAACTGTTATTCACTGTACTTTAGCTCACTGTTTATATTTATATGTAGGTGTCCAGGCACCGGATCGGAGTTAAAAGCGTTGGGTTAGCTCCCTTTTTGTCAAGCCAACCATCGCGCCTCACTTTAAGGTTCCATGTCAGTCCAAGCCAGGGCTTTTTGGGGTGTCTCAGTTCACCCTTTTGCTTTTGTTCTGTAATACTGTATAAGACTTGTACTGTACTATGCTAATTAGGGATTTGGTCCCTAACCTGAATGTTGTACATATGGTGTATATATGTTTTGCTTGTGAATGTGAATATGTTACAGAAAAGCCTTTTTGCATACAGACTGTCACAGCTCATTGGACATTTTTTATTACTGTTTTGGCTTCTGCCAGCCCCTGTACTCTATATTATTGTCTTTACTGTTAAGCAGACCTTTGGTAATCACGGATTACTGGCCGGTTACGACACTAAACCCATAGGGGCGGGTTTGGGTCGTGACAGAAACTTGCAGACTTATGAAGCCCACCAGATTTCTAAGAATAAACAAAAAGATAGTGTGGCTTTCACTAGTGCTCCGGAGACTGAGTTTGATTTAGAGTCTAGGATGACGGCTATGTTTACTAAATAGTTTAAAAAAAATTTGAAGAAAAAGAAGCCTAATTTCAGAGACCCTATTTCAAAAGACAAGAGTAATGAAAAACCCAAAACTTTTCCACCAAAACTTGCTCCAAAAACTGAAAAGAAGATTGTAAAAGGGCAAAGGGTCAAGTGCCATGAATGTCAAGGGTTTGGCCATATTGCCCTCGAATGTCCTTCGAAAAAGAATCGAAAGAAAGTCTACACAGTGACTTGGGATGATGAAAGCGGGTCGGAGCAAGAACCCGAAGAACTTGAATCCTGTGAAGACGGGGATAGTGCTTTCATGGCATTTCGGTCCACTTTCACTTAACCTCTTCCAAAGCCAGCGGAATTAGCTCGTGGCCAGAACCAACAGCATGCTCCCACCTTTGATGTGAGTAACTACTTGTATTGGAAGATTAGAATGAGGGCGTTTCTGAGAGCTTTCGATCTAGAAGGCTGGTAAGCCATTGAAGAGGATGTTGAAAGTGTTGACAATCCAAGCAATCAGAGAGTTCTGATTACTATTCGTGGAGCAATTTCTGATGAAGAACAGTAACGGGTTGCTCACTGTACAAAGGCTAAAGATGCATGGAAAATTCTGAACCAATTTCATAAAAGAGGAGATTCATCTTCACTGCCATTTATCACCTTTCCTACCTTAGTTGCTAGACTGGATGAGGTCAAAAAGAATGAGGAACAAAAAGAAAATGATGAAACATCAGAAGACAATGATGAGATTATTGGTGATGAACTACAACAAGCCTACGAAAAGCTTTACGAGGAATCTCTGAATTTGTCCAAAATCAATGACAAACACTCTCTCAAGCTCAAAGCATGTGAAAGCGAGAATGTCAAGCTAAAAGGAGAACTTGTAACAGCAAAGCAGAATGTCATTAAGATCTCTAGTGACAGGCAAGACCTATGTAGGAAACTCCTATCTTGTGAAACTGAAAAGAATGAGCTTCTGAAAGTGTATTCCACATATGAAGAGAAGCTTGAAAGCCTTGAGATGTCACAAGCTACATTAGAAGAGATAGTCTATCAGAAAGGTGAAGAACTCCATATTGCTAGAGCCACAATTGCCATATGGAACAAAGGTTCCAAATCATTAGAAGACATCCTCGGGTCTCAACAAATGGGTTATGACAAAAGTGGGCTAGGCTATGGTGCGACAGCTCACAAGGGACATGCCTCTACATCACATGAACTGAAGACTCAAGCTAAGGGAAAGTTGAAGGTAGACCAGGGTGATCCCTCTCTTCATCTACCTAAAGGGGGTAAGATCAACAAAAGGGAGGTAAAACCTATTTTTATTTGTCATCACTATGGTAGGTATGGCCGCATTCGTCCTTATTATTTTGAATTGTTTGGTAAGGTGTCTCAAAAGGGTAGAAATTCGAATACTTTTTGGGTTAGGAGACAACCTTTCATGTCTAGGCGGAATACCAAGATTCATGAGGGTGTTCACAACTCCAAGACATTTACCAAGACCGCAAGACCTGATTTTGTTAAGACCAAAAAGATTTGAGAAAAGATGATTTGTCTTGTTTAGTTGTTCACACTGCTCTAAAGGCACGTGACTCACACATGTGGTATCTTGATAGTGGGTGCTCTCGTCACATGTTCGGTAACAAATCCTACTTCACCTCCCTTGAAAAATATGAGGGAGGAATTGTTACCTTTGGAGATGGCGGCACTTCTAGAGTCATTGGTAAGGGCTCTATAAGTGTTGCTGGTCTTCCCAAGCTGGAAAATGCTTTACTTGTTGATGGTCTTAAAGAAAATCTTTTGAGCATTAGTCAAATGTGTGATTCCTACCATGAAGTATTATTTTCAAAAAATAAATGTGAAATTTTGGTTAAAAAGGGAAATGCTGTCTTGCATGGGGTTCGCACATCTAATAACTACTATGAGATTGTTACTACTAATGATCTCACTTATCACTCTGCCATCATAAGTAACATTGATTTGTGGCATCAAAGATTAGGTCATATGAATTTCAAAGACCTAACTAAGATAGCTAACAAAGAGCTTGTGAGAGGAGTACCTAAACTGGGTAAGAATCTGAACCATGTGTGTGGACCATGTCAACTTGGAAAGCAAACCCGTGCCCCTCATAAAAAGGTGAACAGTTTTACAACCAAACGTCCACTTGAATTGGTTCACATGGATTTAATGGGTCCTACTCGCACTGAAAGTATTGGAGGTAAAAGATATATTTTTTTAACTGTTGATAATTTTACTCGATTTTCGTGGGTAAATTTTTTAAGGGAAAAATCTGATACGTTTGATGCTTTCCAGGCCTTAGTCTTTAAAATCCAAAATGAACAGGGTGTTTCCATTGGGCATATCATAAGAATCTGAATTGATCATGGTCGTGAGTTTGAAAAAATTTCGTTTTTGGATTTTTGTGATATGCATGGAATTAAGCATGAATTTTCTGCACTTATTACTCCACAACAAAATGGAGTAGTTGAGAGGAAGAACAGGGTTGTTCAAGAGATGGCTAGGGTCATGTTCCTTAGTAAGAAACTTCCTTCAAAGTTTTGGGCTGAAGCCCTAAATACTGCTGTTTATGTCATAAATCGCGTGTATTTAAGTCCCGACACTTTACAAACTCCATATGAATTGTGGAAGGGATTGAAACCTAATGTAAAATACTTCAAAACTTTTGGGAGTAAGTGTTACATTTTCAAAGATAGAGAGCCTTTGGGCAAATTTGACTCCCGAAGTGATGAAGGTATTTTTCTAGGGTATTCAACCACTAGTAGGGCTTTTCGAGTCTATAACTTGCGAAGTTCTTCTTTAATGGAATCAATCAATGTGGTTATAGATGACACAGGTCCCCCTACTCCAGCAACAAATGAGGATGACAATGGTGAGTCTCCAATCCTGGATACTGAACCACAAAGTCAAAGAGAAGCTGAGGTCCAAGCACAAGAAGTTAAGACAGCACCATCCACACAGGTAAGTCAAAGTCCAAAGAGTGCACAAAGAGACATCACTCCTGATGTTTCTGTCGCCGCAAGTCCTGAGTTCAAACCATCAGCAAGGGTGAAACTAAATCACCCAGCTCAACAGGTGATTGAGAGTGTATCGGATCGAATGAAAACCCGAAGACAGATTCGGGATGAGGTATCACATATGTGTTATGTTTCATTAATTGAACCTAAGAATTTTTAAGAGGCCTTGCTAGATGATAGTTGCGTCAATGCTATGCATGAAGAATTAGGTCAATTTGAATGTAACAATGTTTGGACTCTAGTTCCCAGACCTAGAGACATGAATGTGATAGGTACCAAGTGGATCTTTAAAAATAAATCTGATGAGAATGGTATTGTGGTTAGGAATAAAGCTAGATTGGTTGCTCAAGGCTACACACAAGTAGAGGGTGTTGACTATGATGAGACATTTGCCCCAGTTGCACATCTCGAATCTATTCGTATTTTACTTGGTGTTGCATGTTTTCTTGGTTTCAAATGGATGTGAAAAGTGCCTTTCTGAATGGGTACTTGAAAAAAGAGACATATGTTGAGCAACCAAAAGGGGTTTGAGGACCCTAAATGTCCAAAACATGTCTACAAGTTAGACAAGGCTTTGTATGGATTGAAACAAGCCCCTCGGGCTTGGTATGATAAACTTACTACATTTCTTCTTGATAATGACTTTCAAAGGGGTAGTGTGGATAAGACTTTATTTGTGAAACATACTAAGTCTCATATTCTTGTTGCTTAGATTTATGTTGATGATATTGTGTTTGGATCCACTGCTGATCATCTTGTGAAATATTTTTCGGATTATATGACACATGAGTTTGAGATGAACATGATGGGAGAGTTGTCCTATTTCTTGGGTCTTCAAATTAAACAGTCTCCTTCTAGAATATTTGTTTCTCAGACTAAGTATGCCAAAAACCTTGTGTCAAAGTTTGGTCTTAAGTCTGCCAAACATGCACGTACTCCGATGAGCACCAGTCTTCACCTTTCCAAAGATTCCTCTGGTATTGATGTAGATCCTACCCTTTATAGGAGTATGATAGGGAGTCTTCTTTACCTTACAGCCAGTCGTCCTGATATTGCCTTCAGTGCAGATGTTTGTGCCCATTACCAAGCCAGTCCTAAAGAGTCTCACCTCCTTGCGATCAAACGCATCATCAAATATGTTAATGGGACATTGGGGTATGGGGTTTGGTTTTCTACTGACACTA
>CM069916.1:66619649-66886649 GCA_036172215.1 Camellia granthamiana | reverse complement strand
TAAATGTTGTACATACTGTTTTGTACTGTTTATGTATATATGTATGAAAGGTCTTTTTGCATACAGACTGTCATAGCTCATTGGACATTGTTTAATTACTGTATTGGCTTCCGCCAACCCCTGTACTCTGTGTTACTGTTTCACTGTTAAGTAGGCCTTCGGTAATCTCGGATTACTGGCCGGTTACGGTGCTAAACCCATAGGGGCAGGTTTGGGTCGTGACAGAGTGGTATCAGAGCGATACCTAACCACGAGTTATACCGCACACACATGTCCAAATGAGCTATATGGTGTTCTAGAAAAGCAATTAGGGTATCACATGAGCATGAAAAGTGTGTGTGGACATGACATGAATATGTGTTAATGTGTTTAAACATATAACTGCTTATGTTTAAATATTTAAAGTATGCAACTTCCTATGTTTATTATTACTATGTTGCATATAGTGAAATGGATAATGCAAGCACTGCTAATGAAACCGAATCATCCGAAGCCAGAATGGCAAGACTTGAAAGAACTGTAGAACTGTTAACTGAGGCCTTAAGGCAACAACAACAACAGAACCAACAACCCCCACCTCCTCCTCCGGTACAGCCGGAACAGAATGTTAATGATGGGGATATAATTGCTCTCACCCAGAAGTTCAGCAAAATAAAACCGCCATCCTTTCAAGGAGGCCTTGAACCACTAAAAGTTGAAGCTGGGGTTCTGGAAACAGAAAAATTGTTTGAAGTGTTTCCGTGCACTGAAGCACATAAAGTATTGCTAGCTACCTTCACCTTGCAAGAAGAGGCCAGAAAGTGGTGGATGCTGGTCCGTGACACTAACACTATTGTAACTTGGGCTCAGTTCAAGGAGTCCTTCTTCGAAAAGTATTTCCCTCAGTGTGTCAGGGACAGAAAAATGACCGAGTTTGAACAGCTGAGACAAGGCACCATGTCGGTAGCCGAGTATGAAACAAAGTTCACCAAACTTGCTAGATATGCACCACATATGGTGGACACTGACTACAAGAAGGCCAGGAAATGTGAAGGCGGCCTTAATGTTGCAATACTTGACAGAATAAATGTTTTAAAGCTACCGAACTATGTAAATGTTCTTGACCGAGCATTAATGGTTGAGTCGAACATCGAGGCACTGAAATAAACTGAAACACCAACGTCTGAATGGCGTGGTAAAAGGCAGGGTTTTAAGTTCAAGAAAGGCAAGAATAACCCATTGAACAAGAAGCAAAATACAGGGTCAACAACCAGTTCCAGTCAGGGGAGTGGTTTCATACCACCCTGTTCTGAGTGTGGCAAAAAGCACAAATGGGTCTGTTACAAAATATCTGGAGCTTGTTACAGGTATGGCAAGGTGGGCCACATGGTCAAAGACTACCCCTCTGTTCCGCAGGCCAATAGTAAAGCTGCACCTAGCACAGCAGCATCAACTGTCGCACCAAAACCTAACCCCAAAACTACCGGGAAAGAGCCTATGAGGCAAGGCCGAGTGTTCGCACTAGTACCGGGAGATGTGTAGAATACCGAGACCGTTGTGTCAGGTATTCTCTCTATTTATACTCAAAATGCTTATGTTCTGATTGATTCGGGGTCTACACATTCATATGTATCGCATGCTTTTTCGCGAAAATTGAATAGACCGTTGGAACCCATGAATTACTTATTAGCTGTATTCTTACCTGTTGAGGGATCTGTAACTTGTGCTTATATGTACCCTACATGTGAAATTATTGTTGGGGATATGCATCTGTATATTGACTTACTGCCTCTGAACATAGATCATTTTGATGTTATATTGGGGATAGACTGGTTACAAAAATATCATGCTACTATTGATTGTGTAACTAAACAAGTGATTTTCCGTCCACCTGGTTTACCCGAATTTGTGTTTGACGGGATTGGAGTAGTACCTCCCCCGTATCTGATTTCGTCCATGAAAGCCTGTAAATTGATTAAGAAGGGATGTAAGGGATATCTGTGTTCTGTATTGACTGTGCTTACTGATGTTAAAACTGATGTGAACAGTATTCCTATAGTCAGAGAATTCCCAAATGTCTTTCCAGATGATCTGCCTGGGGATTTGATCGATAGGGAGATTGAGTTCACCGTTGATGTGATTCCGGGTACACAACCAATATCTAAAGCTCCTTATCGAATGGCTCCGACTGAACTGAAAGAATTAAAAGTGCAATTGCAAGAACTGTTAGATAAGAAGTTCATCAGGTCCAGTACTTCGCCATGGGGCACACCTGTCTTGTTTGTGAAAAAGAAAGACGGCTCACTGAGACTCTGTATCGACTACCGTGAACTGAACAAGGTAACTGTGAAAAATAAATATCCATTACCGCGTATTGATGACTTATTCGATCAGTTACAGGGTGCTCAAGTTTTCTCTAAGATTGATCTCAGATCCGGATATCATCAGCTGAAAGTTAAGCTAGAGGACATTGACAAAACTGTTTTTCGAACAAGGTATGGACATTACGAATTCCTAGTTATGCCTTTCGGAGTTACCAATGCACCTGCTGCATTTATGGACCTTATGAACAGGATCTTTAAACCATTCATCGATGACTTTATTGTTGTATTCATAGATGACATTCTGATTTATTCCAAGAGTAGACAAGAAAATGAACATCATCTGAGACTTGCCCTACAGACCCTAAGAGAACAGAAACTTTATGCTAAACTGTCTAAATGTGAGTTTTGGCTTGATCATGTTATGTTTTTGGGACATGTCATTAGCAAGGATGGAATTTCAGTTGATCTGCAGAAAGTTAAAGTAGTAGTGAACTAGCCTAGACCAACAAATGTTATAGAAGTCCGAAGCTTTTTGGGATTAGCTGGATATTACAGAAGATTTGTCAAAGATTTCTCCAAAATTGCCTTACCGTTGACTCAATTAACTCAGAAGGGGATATCATTTGACTAGACTGACCAAAGAGAATCAGCTTTCCAAGAGTTGAAAACTCGACTTGTGACTGCACCAGTCCTTACTCTACCTTCAGGTACGGATGGTTTTACCATTTTTAGTGATGCTTCTCATAAGGGTTTGGGATGTGTTTTAATGCAGAATTGAAGAGTTATTGCCTATGCTTCCCGACAACTGAGACCGCATGAAAAGAACTACCCGACCCATGACTTGGAACTTGCTGCAGTAGTATTTACATTGAAAATCTGGCGTCACTACCTTTATGGGGTGACATGTGAAGTATATACCGACCACAAGAGTTTGAAATACTTCTTCACACAGAAAGAACTGAATATGAGACAGCGGAGATGGCTAGAACTGATTAAAGACTATGACCTACAGATTTTGTACCACCCAGGGAAAGCCAACACCGTTGTCGATGCCTTGAGTCGGAAATCGATTGGAAATTTAGCCTGTTTACTTACGGGACAGAAAGAGTTGCTTTATGACCTTGAGAAATCTGAAATTGAGATTGTTTTGCGAGAACAATGTGGGACAATAGCTGCTATTTCTGTTCAACCGGCATTGATTGAAGAGATTAAAGAGAGGCAACCACAGGATGACTTCTTGAAGAAGATCATCGATGAACGAGAATCTAAACCGAGGCCGGATTTCCAATTTGAAAATAATGTATTGAAATTCCAGGGAAGACTGTGTGTACCGAATGATTCTGAACTGAGAAGGAGAATTCTGCAAGAGGGCCACAATTCAAAACTGTCTATCCATCCAGGGAATACAAAAATGTACCAAGATTTGAAACTGAATTTCTGGTGGCCGGGAATGAAGAAAGAAATTGCTGATTTTGTATCGAAATGTCTTCATTGCCAACAAGTCAAAGCGGAACATCAACGACCTGCAGGCTTACTGCAGCCCTTACCAATACCGGAGTGGAAATGGGAACATATCACCATGGATTTTATTGTCAGTTTGCCTCGCTCCAGTAAATGTATGGACTCAATTTGGGTTATAGTTGATAGACTGACTAAATCTGCTCACTTCTTACCTGTCAAAACAATTTATAATGCGGACAAATTGGCTGTAATCTATATTGATGAAATTGTTAGATTGCATGGAGTGCCTGTGTCCATTGTTTCTGATAGGGATTCGAAGTTTACATCGAGATTTTAGCAAAGCCTACAGACAGCATTGGGTACTGAACTGAGACTGATTAGTGCATACCATCCTCAGACAGATGGCCAGTTAGAAAGGACCATCCAGACTCTGGAAGACTTACTGAGAATGTGTGTCCTTGATTTTTAGGGAAATTGGGAAAGCCATTTGCCATTGGCTGAATTTGCCTACAACAACAGTTATCACTCAAGTATTGGTATGGCGCCTTTTGAGGCATTGTATGGCAGAAAATGTAGATCTCCGATTTGCTGGACAGAAGTTGGAGATGGGCCTTTGCTTGGGCCCGAGATTGTATATGAAACGATTGAGAAAGTAAAACTGATACAATAGAGACTGAAAACCGCACAGAGCCGACAGAAAAGTTATGCAGATGTCAGAAGACGAGACAGAGAGTATGAAGTGGGTGATCACGTTTTTGTGAAAAGTGACACCGATGAAAGGCCAGACTCGTTTTGGAGTCAAGGGAAAGCTAGCGCCGAGATACGTCGGACAGTATGAGATTATCGAGAAAATCAATCCGGTGGCGTATTAAGTAGCGCTTCCTCTTGAAATTGAGCATATGCATAACGTGTTCCACATTTCTATGTTGAGGGACTCCCTCCGGGATCCTTTCCATGTGATTGAGCCTACTCGTGTAGTGTTGAGTGATGACTGCACTTATGAGGAACGGCCTATTCAGATTGTAAATCGACGGATCAAAAAGTTGAGGAACAAAGAGATTCCGTTAGTGAAAGTTGACTGGCAAAACCATGGTGGCATGTATGCCACTTGGGAAAGGGAAGATGACATGGCCAAGAGATATCCTGAATTGTTCCCACTGGATCCTGTTTTCTTCCAGAATAAAGGTAATCCGAGTTTGGAGGACTAAACTCTTTATAAGGAGGGGAGACTGTAATAACCCTCACCACTGATCACTGATAACGCTACTGATTACTGCTAATTGAGACTGAACATGATTAGTAATTGAATTGACTGATTGAAATCTTGAACTGAATTGATTGAGTACATCTGTTTAATTGTATATCTATCTGTTGACTGTTAAAATTATCTGTCCATGTTTTATGTTTTAAATTGCGAATTGAAGGCCTTATCGGCGGCCGAAACTGAAATTGATCGATGTTTCATGATCATTAGAATTTATATGATTTTATGGCATATTTATCTGAAATGTGATTTAGCATGATTAAATTAGATTAAAATAAGCTAAATTGCATAGTTAGCTTTAATTACCAAATTGCCATCCTAGTGGGCCACTTGCTAGACACTTGTGAGACTTAGTCATATGCATTGCTTAACATTTCTTCAGCCATTTTAGAGGCCACAACCGACTAGAGTGAGAGGAAATGAGTGATTTCAACTTGATTTTGTGAATTGGCTTGAAGAATTGAAGTATAGATTGCAAATTGAGCTCCCTTATCTTGCATTGGAGACCTAAGGTAGTGTAATTACCCTCTTGTTTATGAATTGAGCTTGTTCTTGCATGATTCATGTCAAATTAGTGGATTGAGTCTAGAACTAGCTTAAGTTGTTGAATTGGAGCTTAAGGCTTGCATGCATGTCTATATTGATGAATTTTGAGTTGATTTCATAGAAATTGTTACATGCATGTTCATATCTTTGCTAAGGGACATGAATTCACCATGTTTTTGAAGAAATAGACTCATTTGCTCTTGTATAGAAGCCTTGAATTCAAATGAGACTTTGCATGTTACTTATTCTCCATGTTCTTGAAATTTGGTTTTGAGATTGAGCTTGATTGAACTACTCTTGGGCTTTGATTTCTCAAATTGAGCTTTGAATCATGTCATACTATGTATTTACAAGTGTTTTTCAGAAAATAAGCCCAAGAGGATCGAATTTAATGCTTTGAAACTTGGTTTTGAGCTTGAGGTTCGAATCTGGGAATTCCAGATTTTGAACTCACGCTCGAGCGGAGTGACTAGAGCTCGAGCGTGAAATTCGTGCTCCCAGCACTTTGCACTGTTTTGAAGTCCGCTCGAGCATGGTAATTTATGCTTGAGCGGGACATTGTGTCTTATGCTCAAGCGGGTGTCGAGCGCCCAATCGAGCGTGAATTTCACCTATCCAGCACTTTTGACTGTTTTGCAGTACGCTCGAGCAGGTAAGTCTACGCTCGAGCGGAAACCTTTGTCTGCATGTCCGCTCGAGCGGAGTAACCTACGCTCGAGCGAGACTCCTGTTTTCTGAAAATTCTGAAAATGCTTTTAAAAGTGCATCTTTGCATCATCATTTCATCCTAGGCATTCTTAGGCCTAGTTTAAAGCATCTTAATGAGGATATAGATGTAGAACCACACCGAGTCTAAGTAGGGACTAAGTCTTTGATTCCCGAATGTGTAACTTAGTGTGTGTTCGTTCTGTCACTGTTTAGGGTTGGCTTTCGGAGACGCGCTCTAGCTGCTTATAGCCCAGAACTCTGTGAGTAACGATGTCGTAAAGATATGTTCAAAGATGAATATTTTCTGACTGTTAACTGAACTACTTTCTGAATTGTTACTGTTAACTGAATGAATGTATGTCTTCTATTCTGAATTGTATTGTGGCATCCTTAGCAACTACTGTTACTGTTACTGCTACTGTTACAAAGATCTCTGTCAGTTCCTATTCTGGAACTTCTGTTTACTGGTATGATGGCCATCATTGACTGTTCGGTCTTTTAAGACCTACTGTTTACTGTACTGCTATGTTAATGGATGTACCACATATGACTGTTATGACTGAGTGACTGATATACTGAATCAATGAACTGTTTTCATTACTGTAAGGGCATTCATTCTTAACCTCTTTACGCATTATGTTATTCACTGGGCTTTAGCTCACTGTTTATATATATATATGTAGGTGTTCAGGCACCAGACCGGAGCCAGGAGCGTGGGTTAGACTCCTCTTTTTGTCAAGTCAACCGCTGGGCCTCACTGCTAGGTTCCGAGCTTGCCAAGCTATGGCTTAGGGGCGTTTTATTTCCCTCGTCTGTCTCTGCATCTGTTTTGTAATTACTGTTTAAACTGATACTGTACTGTTAAATAGGGATTAGGTCCCTGTTCTAAATGATTGTAAATGTTGTACATACTGTTTTGTACTGTTTATGTATATATGTATGAAAGGTCTTTTTGCATACAGACTGTCACAGCTCATTGGACATTGTTTAATTACTGTATTGGCTTCCGCCAGCCCCTGTACTCTGTGTTACTGTTTCACTGTTAAGCAGGCCTTCGGTAATCTCGGATTACTGGCCAGTTACAGTGCTAAACCCATAGGGGCGGGTTTGGGTCGTGACAGTGCCTCAGCCTGATCTATTTGTATCTCGTTTTCTTTGCATCATTTATCAATAAAATATAATTTTTTCTGGTATTTTCACCAACAATTTTAAGGAGATCAAACATGGAACAAGTGCCAAAAAAAACCAATGCTGGAATTGGAGATCTCAACAAGCCTTTCAAGTTCAAAGAAGTTCATTTTAAGCGGTAGAAAGGAAAAGTTCTTTTTTACCTAAGCTTTTTGAAAGTTGTATATGTTCTTACCGAAAAGAATCCAAACAAAATCCCAACCGAGGAGATGAATGATGAAGACTACGAGGCACATGAAGCAAAAGTGGCTTCCTACAATACAGATAAGTATAAATGTTAATTTTATCTCTTAAATTTCCTTACTGATTAATTTTATGATTATTACTATGACACCGCTTACACTTTGTCTTCTATTAATTTTTTGGCATGCTCGCTTGTGTCATATTAACAGTAAATATGTGGGAATCATGAGTAGTTTAGGATTAATTCCTAAAGTGACAAAAACTTTTGAGAAATGTGAAGTTTGCAGTAAAGCAAAAATTACCAAGAGGCCTCATAAAAGTGTTAAAAAAATACCGAATTGCTAGAATTATTTCATATTGATTTGTGTGAGTTTGAAGGAATTTTAACTCAGGGTGGTAACCGATATTTTATTACTTTTATTGATGATTTTTCAAAATACACAAATGTATATTTATTAAAAAATAAAAGTGATGCTTTTGAGAAATTTAAAGAATTCCTTCTTGAAGTGGAAAATCAATTCGGTAAAAAGATTAAAAGAATTAGAAGTAATAAAGGCCGAGAGTATGAATCTCTTGGATTCAACTCTTTTGTTCAGTCTTTGGGAATTATTCATGAGACTGCTCCACCATATTCACCTTCATCTAATGGCGTAGCTGAAAGAAAAAATAGAACGTTAATTGACTTGACGAATGCTATGCTTATTGATTCAGGTGCTCCCTCAAATCTTTGGGGCGATGCTATTTTGACAGCTTGCCATGTAATAAATAGAGTGCCACACAAAAAGACTAAAATTGTACCTTATGAGGTGTGGCGGGGGCATAAACCAAATCTAGGTTATTTGAGGGTTTGGGGTTGTTTAGTTTTTGTGAGGCTTGCAGATCCTAAACGACCTAAATTGGATAAACGAGCTACCACTTGTGTTTTTCTTGGGTATGCATTGCATAGTACAGCTTATAGATTTTTTGATATGGAAAATAATATTATTTTTAAATCAGGTGATGCTATTTTTCATGAAAATAAATTTCCATTCAAATCTAGAAATAGTGGGGGTCAAATAATTTTCTTCTGAAAATATTTTATCTATGCCTTCTACTCCTTCTCAAGTTTTTCAAGAAAAAGAAAATTTTCAAATCCAACCAAGAAGAAGCAAACGAGCTAGAGTTAAAAAAGATTTTGGCCTTGACTATTATCTTTACAACATGGAAGAAATTCCTCTTACGATGCAAGAAGCTTTATCATCACCTGATGCTATTTTCTAGAGAGAGGCTGTAAATGATGAGATAGATTCACTACTTTCAAATAAAACATGGAAGCTAGTGGATTTACCTCCAGGTTGTAAAACTATTGGGTGTAAATGGGTCCTTCGTAAAAAACTTAAACCGGATGGAACTATAGATAAATATAAAGCGAGGCTTGTCGCTAAAGGTTTTAAGTAATAAGTTGATCTTGTTTCTTTGATACTTTTTCTCCGGTTACTAGAGTTACATCCATTAGACTGTTGATTACAGTGGCTGCAATTCATGGTTTAAAAATTCATCAAATGGATATAAAAACAGCATTTTTAAATGGAGATCTAGATGAGGAGATTTACATGGACCAACCCGAAGGCTTTGTGGAGTCTGGCCAAGAAAGCAAGGTGTGTAAGCTAACTAAATCCCTTTATGGTTTAAAACAAGCTCCTAAACAGTGGCATGAGAAATTTGATTCCTACATGCTTGAGAATGGCTATAAGACGAATGAATGTGACAAGTGCATATATTATAAAACTTGTGAGAATGCACATGTGATTATTAGCCTATATGTGGATGATCTACTTATCTTTGGCTCTAATTTGCATATTATAAATGAGACTAAAAATATACTTAATAGCCACTTTGATATGAAAGATCTTGGTGAAGCCAATTTTATTTTGGGAATTAAAATTATCAAGACCAATGATGATATTTTTCTTGATCAGTCGCATTATGTTGAGAAAATGTTAAAGAAATATAATTTTCTAGACTGTAAACATGTTGCTACTCCTTTTGATACAAGCATACATTTATCTGTTGTAACAAATGAAAAGGAAGTAATTAATCAAAAGGAATATGCTAGCATGATTGGTAGTTTGAGATATGCTACTGACTGTACTAGACCTGACATTGCATATGTTGTTGGAGTACTTAGTAGGTTTACTAGCAAGCCAAGTCGAGATCATTGGCTAGCCATGGGAAGAATAATGAGATATTTATCTGGAACCAAAAATTATGGTTTGTTTTATAACAAGTATCCTGCGGTACTTGAGGGATATAGTGATGCCGATTGGAACACTTTGTCAGGTGATTCTCTCTCTACCTCGGGTTTTATTTTTACCTTGGGTGGTGGTGATATATGTTGGAAGTCTAAAAAACAGACGATAATTGCTAATTCTACTATGGAAGCTGAACTTATAGCGTTAGCTTCAGCATGTGAGGAAGCGAATTGGTTGAGAGATTTGTTACATGAAATTCCTTTTTGGGAAAAACCAATTCCTCATGTATTAATTCGTTGTGATAGTACTGCTGCTATTGTAGAGTGAACAATCATTTTTATAATGGTAAATCCAGACCTATTCGAAGGAAACAAAATAATGTGAGATCCTATTTGAGTAATGGCATCATAACTGTGAATTATGTAAGATCTTGTGATAATCTTGCGGATCCGTTAACCAAGGCCTTGGCGAGAGATAGGGTTTGGAATACATTGAGGATGATGGGTTTGAAGCCTATAAAATCATAAACCATGTATGAGGATACCCAACCTAGGGACCAGAGATCCTGTAACTAGGTTCAATGGGAAGAACGATGTAAGTGCATTTGTCCTGTAATGTTGGAGGGTTGAGTTTGTATACTCTTAATGAAATTCTGTAGCTCTTGTTGAGTGGGGTGTGTAAATTACAGGAACATCCTTGACAGATTTCACCTATGTGAGTATGAAAGTGGGGTCGCTTTCTATGAGAACAAGGCTTATTCTCGAATATGTTCACGAAAACTGGAATTAGCACAAGGCCGTAATGTGCTAGCTATTAAAGCTCATGTCAACACCTGGATTATTATGTGTGAGCAGTAATTCTTTATTTTCCCTAAGTAGTCATAGTTCAAGTTTGAGACCACTACTGACTCTGGAGTAGAGGTTGTTGTTTCACTAATAAAGGTTCAATGCAAAGTACACCTTCATGATGCATACTAGTCTACCTTTGTTTGGTAATCTCTCTTATCCTTGTTGATATTAAAATGAGTGGGGAATTGTTGAATCATTTTAATATCTTTTATTTATTTATTTATATATCTTGGTCATAAATGGACATAAATGGAGTTTCATTCATTTGGTAACCTCTTATCTTGGTCA
Organism: Camellia granthamiana; assembly: GCA_036172215.1. Classification (NCBI taxonomy): domain Eukaryota; kingdom Viridiplantae; phylum Streptophyta; class Magnoliopsida; order Ericales; family Theaceae; genus Camellia; species Camellia granthamiana. Next base: position 66,875,629 of record CM069916.1, on the reverse strand, counting down.
TGAATGGAGATTAATTAGAATTCATGACCTTGGTGGTGAGTTAATTTTTGGGGTTACTCCATTTACTCTAGTTTAATGATCATCTTTATTTTTGTAATTTGTAAGGTCCTAATGGCCTATGAATAGTCCCTCTTATCTACTCTTTTACACCAACACACACCAACTATTTTCTATACAAGAGAGATTACTAGCAAAGAATGGTGTTTTTCTTAGTGGAGTTTTGGGTTCACCATCTTGTGCAGAGTTGGCCTGAACCATACGACAAGTGGTCGGGCTGTTGTATCCTGTAGGGGACAAGTCATAGTTTTGTGACTGCTGTATCGGTATTGGGGTTCTTCCTACCGTAGTGGGCTTGATCTCCTTAAAGAAAACGAGATATCCGTGCCTCAGCCTGATCTATTTGTATCTCATTTTCTTTACATCATTTATCAATAAAATATAATTTTTTCTGGTATTTTCACCAACACATAGTGTTATAGTAATTTTATCAATCGAAAGTGTGAAGTTTCACACTTACTATTTTCATGTGTCACAATTTTAAATGTAAATATTCACATTTATAATTTTAAATTCAAATGAATAAATACTCTTAAGTCCTGATTTTCTTAAAATATAGATTTTGATCCAAATGTATTGGTAGCCAAGTGTATTCTTGATTGGAAAAGGAAATGATGTATATATGCATTCTAATATTCAAAGTTATAGCTATAGATTTTAATATTTGTGCTATTCAAGTATTATTGAAAGAATTGTTACTGATTTAATCATTACGGTCGACAACGTGACTAGACATGTACTAATATCAATTTTGCGGACATGTATATCTTATATAAAGGCTACACCGAGGGAATTGGGGTGGCTGCTGTGCGGGGTGTACAGCAATCACTACTATGCAGTCAATTGAGTTTTTTTTGGGATCTATTTTAATAATTTAAACTGTTCACATTTTAGAATACATCAAGTAAAATATACCTGTTGAGGTACATACATTGCAAGTGGTTATTTGTTTTACTTTTTATAAAAATATATATACAAAAGTAAAAATGTGATATGACTCAAAAAAATAAATAAGTACTCCCTCCGTCCCAAAATATTAATTCTTTATTCTATTTTTCATTGTCCCAAAATATTAGTCCCTCTTCAAAAATTAAGTACAAAAATAATATAAATTTCCTATTTTACCATTCTTTTAAATTAATAAATAATATAAAAAGTACAATTATGACATTGATATACCCAAAAAATGTACTATCAAAAGGGTAATTTTGAAAAATCAACTTTTTTCAAATGCAATGATTGTACTATCAAAAAAAGTTGGATTCCCCAAAAGAGACCATTATTTTGGGACAGATGGAGTATATTTTTTTATTTTTTACGAAAAGATGTGTAAAAAATTAAAAATGTGATGTGACTTAAAAAAGAGAAAAAGAATATAAAAAAAAAAAAAAGTGAGCTAATATAACAATTCCCCAACAATCCTTAAGTATTAAAGTGAGAGTTATTGTTGACTCCTCTTTTTTTTTTTTTTTTTTTTTTCAATCCAAAAAAAAAAAATTTTTTTGAGGTATCATCATGGTATCTGTGGACCCAAGTCCTGAGATAATCGGTTGCTAACCTGATTTCACTCAACTCATAAAAAGGAATCCGCCACCGAGATACCAGTGAAACTCATCAATCACCTCCAATAGAACAAAAATTTGATTAGAGTACAGTTCGAACTTTTGAAAGAGAACCACTAGAAAATATCCAACATGACTCCTCTTGTTGACAACATGACTGGGCAAATACAAACATCAATTTTGCAAAAGTAAATCTCGATGCTCATCTCAGAGTTCATTTCTTTTGGATAATTTACGTTAACTTCTCCTAAGATATAAAAAAAAAAAATACAATAAGTTTCATAATTTTGACATAATTATACTGACCTCCAGTTTAGCAAGGCTAAAAGGACTAGAACTAATATAGGTGACACCAAAACAAAAAAAATAATACAATAAAATATATATTTTAATGTAAAAAAGTTGACAACATCGTTTTTTTTATTCATATCATTACAACATAATTAATTATTTACAATTTCATGTTTACGGCATGCATCAAACGTATGTATGTCATAGTTAGTATATTCTATAACATTTTTTTTTTTTTTTGCAGGCCGTTAATATTTTATCAATAATGACATACACATTATGTAAACAATTGATTCATATATTTACGACATACAAAAATATGTCGTAAAAAATTGTATACTTTTACATCTTACACAAATTTGCCATAAAATATTTACATTTAAGATAACATACATTTTATGCTACAAAATATCATAATCTTAAAGAATTTTTTATGAAAAGGGAATGAAGTCTTATGTCAATTAAAATTTTAAGTGAGTGGAATATGATTATATTAAACTCGTAAGATTTATTGTATTTTTTTCAAATATTAGGAGAGGTCAATGTAGATTTTTTTTATTTTTTTTAAATTTTTAGAATTTCATTTGTAGCTTGCATTTGACACAAGCCAGTGCAATTGTGCTGAATAGTAGATGAAGCACCATCTTTTGTGATTGGCTAATCTCCATTGTTGAAAATGTAGTAATGCTTCACATACCAACTATTTTACCATTTTGTTTTATTAGTTATGCTAATTACTCACAAAGCTGTTGTTAAGGTAAAATTAATATCAAAATAATTAGAATTTCAAATTCATTTATTTATTTTTATATATTTGATATTTCCAATAAAACGGTCAACAAGCGCGGCCCTGAGATTTTCGGGGCCTAAAGTCAATAATCAACTAATAAATTTTTGGGGCCTTTCACATTTTTTTTTTCATTGAATGAAAAAAAAATGAAGATAAAAGACAAAAAAAATTGTGTCAAAATTACAAAAAATACTTAGTATTACATTACAACAATTAATAAGTGTCGCTTGATCCTCGTTTTTTTTGCATTTTTAGAAACAAATAAATCAATCATACTTGCATAATCTAATTTTTTTACAAAATCATTTTCAATGGATAACAATGCTAATTATTTTAAATGGGCCTTTCAATTTTTTCTTAATTTTTTTTAACTTAAAACATATATAATATATTACACTAAACCATAATAGAAGGAGACCTTTTTTTAGATCTATTTTAAGAGGGCCTAGGCTATGGCCACGTTGGCCCATGCCCAGAGCCAGAACTGACGGTCAAACAAGTTGTGTTTTTTCTTTTTTTTTTTCTTTTTTTCAAAATTAAAACATAAAATGAAAACACAATCAAACATTATCTATATAAATGTGACTGCATGCCACATCCTGATCATTTAACTAAACTAACTGCGTGTGAAACAAGGGTCATTAACTAGCACAATGCGAGATATTCTACGACATTTAACTAAATTAGCTATCTAGTGATTGGGCCATGCCCTTGTGGCAAGTTGGTGGCGGCGCCCTTTAAGTAGTATACTAGCTTTGCTAACAAACTAACAAATACGACTATCTAGAATATTGACAAAAAAGAAAAAAAAAAAAAAAAAGTGTCTAGTTATTGGATTAAATTAAGCAAAGATTGGAAAAACTTTTGAGCAATGGCCAATACAAAGTAGTGCAAAGCATAACAGGCTTTGTACATTGCTCTTTGTGTTTTCATTTTTGTAGTAACAAAACAGACGCAAAATATTCTCCAAGTTGTGGTTGAGAACCAACTGCCAGAAAGAATCAGTTCTAAACCATAACTTAAAGTATGTGATGAGAGGGAATATTTTCTTTCAAACATAAATCCTTGTCAGCAATCATATCATATCTTTGGTCGATCAAAACCACCAATGATATATTCTAATAACAGTGATCACAGGTGTTCAACACTCTTACAATTACTCTCATGAGGAATTTAGCACCCAAAAAACAAAGACAACACACTTCATAATGAATTATTGCCTGCAAAATATGAACTATAGAAATCCACAAGAGAGAGAGAGAGAGAGAGAGAGAGAGAGGGCACAAGTATGATCATTGCATTAGTGAAATGAGGACAGGAAAGCCCAGAGAACAGAGGTTAGCAGTTAGCCTTTTACTGGTTTATCAGCTTCAATCTAATCTATGAACAAATTACCAAAAATAAAAGCTACTATGAACAAGTTAAAGCAGAAGCTAAAGAAAAACATGGGCCACAGCAATTGAATGGTTTTAGCCTATTGCAGTTGACACACTCGCATTACTTTTTTTTTTTGCTTTAAACTGGGAACAGTTTGCACAAGTATTCAAAAATGACTCGCAGTTCTTTCAGAGGTTCTCCCCAAATCCCGGACATAATACTCATTTCACGTTTCCAAGATCGTCTTGTCATGTCTTTAAAATTGATCTTTTGTTGTGTCTTATTAATAAGCTCGATCATAAAAGTGTCATGTCTTTAAAATTGATCTTTTGTTGTGTCGTATTAATAAGCTCGATCATAAAAGTGTCTCAGCCAAGCCGATGAGAAGTCGCAAATGGCAACAGATGTTGATGGTAATTGTTGAATAGCGTAGTCCCTCCATTTAGAACATTGATCTCACTTGTGGCTTTCTGATATAGAAGCTTATGGAGTGACATGTATATTTCTTGTTTCATTACGTGCCTGTTTGCCTGTAAGACATTTAAAATCAGTTTTGAAAGAAATCATCAGCTGAGAGATTCTTCTATTAAGGAAAAAGTAACATAAATTTGTTATTTTTTTCCCTCTCTTCTCTATCTGTTAATCCAATGTTTACCTCAGCCTCAACAATGAAACATGCCCATATCTTATTCTCACGAATTTCCATCACTCCCTTCAATATAGTCAAGCCAAAACTTTGAATTATATCAATTATCTCAAGAAAAAATCCATTTTCTTCACAAAGCATCTGCAACAAAAAAATGTAAAAATATATTGACTAGTTCCAATTTTGTGTAATTTTATATAATTCTCCAGCAAGAAAAGGGCTATATATATGTACATTCTTTTCTATACCTGTATTAGCTTTTGGCCCGAGGGACTAAGGTCCTTAACATCTACCGGATCCACCGTTGTCTGAGCCAATTCAGTTTCCTGGTCAATCATGCAAGGCTATTACTATTGGAGAAGAACCAATCATTAAAACTTGTGAGAAAACAACTTTCTTGATTGTTAAAGCTAAATATAACAGGCCAAAGCAGACCACTTTATTACCTTTCGCTCATCAGCCTTTTGTAGTTTTTCTGCATGTTTTGTCACACTTTGCAAGAAGAGCATGTGTTTGATGGTTTGAGCCAACAAAGAATCAATGCTCATCTGTAACATTAATCGATTAGAGACATTAGCCAACAATTCAAGCAGTAATCTTAACCAACACAGCACCAAAAACACCGAAAAGTTCAGTTCCCACTATTTTCATGTTTGAAGGACCAAAAACAAGAAATCGATACAAGGTCACACCAGATTCCCAATTTTATTTGCCACTGTAATGAAGAAAAACAAGTACCTTCACACCATTAGGAATGAGTTTTCTCAACTCTGCTATGCGTTCTTCAATCTGTATGCGGTCCTTGGGCTTTGGTCGAGACCCTGGTCTAGCCTTTTTTCTTCCAACCTTAGCAGATTCCTTGGACTTTTTAGGTTTTGATACAACGACGCTACTTCCACCAGTGATGCTATAACTGTCGCCAATCCGTGAACCCACTAGTGATTTTGGGTTGACCACTTTCTTTGGTTCAAGATTATATACAGGACACAAAGAGTTTATGTTCCCACTAAAGCAGGGAAGGCTTGTCAAATGCACTTGATTATCGCTAACTGAGCAACTTCCCATTTTTCTTTTACTTGTTGAGGATAATTCATCCCCAAAACTAGAGCTGGCCATGGAATTAGAACTCGAAAACTGTTCAAGTCCTAATTTGGAGAATAACCTTTCTTGGGGACCAACCATGGAACCGACACACTGCTCTGAGACGCGTTCTGATGTATCTGTTATAAAATCCAGGTGACCAGCACTCACTACTGGCATCAGAATCTCGTTTAAAAAATCCTCTGCCTGTCCACACTCGAAATCTACTCCAAAACCATCAAACAGTTCGTTTTCGACACTAAAATCATTAAAAAGTTTTTTGTTTCCACCAGAATTGAATGTATTTGTGACAGAACTTTGCACAGAATTAACCAGATTATTAAATGGAGACACATTTTGAGAACTCGGCAGCCTTGTTTCAGATAGCAGTTGCTGCTCAAACGAAGTCAGAGTTGACTGTCCACTACTCCATGTACTAATGCAAGGTGTTGGGGCAGCAGAGCAATAAGTGGTAGATTGTACTAGTGGAGCTTCTGTGGTAGCCATTTGCAACTGATTTTGAAGATGAGATGAGTGTGTCCTTCCATGGTCAGAAGTGAAAGGGAATAACCATGGAAGATCTGCTGAAGAACTAGTTGTTCCCACATAATTTTTAGAATTGGCATCATTAATAGGTTTCAAATTCCCAGGATTGGAATTTCCAGATGATATTAAGGAAGCAAACAACCCTCCGCTCATACCATAAATTTCACTGTTTGAAGATGAAGGGATGTTGTCTGGTAAAAAAACCATATCACCATTTTCTATCTCTCGAAACAATCTTTTCGTCTGATCCACAAATTCCATACTCTCAGGAATCTGCAGCAGCAAGAAGCAGTACCGTCAAAGAAACTAAAATTGTATTATGCACAAAATTAAAATAATAAAAAAAATGAAATTTAAAGAAATTGGCAGATGAGCTCAAGTTGAAATTGAGGTGTCCACATGAGTTTGATGAGATGAGACTATCCTCAGGTTCTTTATTACATAATCTCTAAATATCATATTTTTCATGTAGAAGGCAATGTATTTCAAGTATAACACAGAGGTTACCATAAATCAATTAAGCAAAGGATGAATATAAATGCTTAGTATTGAACATGAGAATAAAAGCGCTGATAACAATAGCTGAATATCAGAGAACAGCCATGCTGCCGTCAAAATTGAGGTTTCTATTAAACTTCTTCAATGTTAGAGATGAAAACTTTTTAGAAACACGAAAACTTATTAACATTTACTCATCCTTAAGTAGGACGACAACACATAGATATCGGCTATAATGGCATGTCTATATTCTAATAACAATAGTCTTTCTCATTATAATTTTGGAGGAAAATAATACATTGAAACAAACCATTTAGCCCATAACAATTGATATGTAAAGAGCACTAAACAAAATAAGCGCAGAATGCGGGTCTTTATGTTTCCTATTTTTAAAATAAAAATGAAATTAGTGATCCCTGTCAGTAGCATTGCTTGTCATGAATATGAAGTCATATAGCTCAAACGGTTCAAGGGGTAACATTGTCTTAACTGTCTCACTCAAAAACTAAAGTTAAAATAAAAACCAAGAATTTAAACAAGTGCAAAACATGCTGGAAGAATTGCATAAAGAAGAAAAAAAATGTCACACAGGTAAACCAATTGCTAACCTTCTGGGTAGATCCAAACTGTACCACCCCTCGTGGTTCCACAGTGATTAGAACAACTGTCTGCAAAATGAGATTAAACAATCAATTGGTATCGCTTATGCCTTGTATTGAGATGATGACAATCAATTGACTCCCCTGGCCTGCATGTGGGTCTTGTCTCCCACTTTGGGTGTATTTGCATTCCGATATACCAAAAAATATAAAATGAATCTAAATCTCAACCATATCATAGTACACATGCTAATATTTTTCAAATTGGATATGCTTGAGAGAAGGGTAAGGATACCTCTATTCCACAGGAAAATTGGTGATGAATCTCGGAATTATCCTGTAAATGAAAATCCAACTTCCAAATAAGTGGACAAAAACTTGCCAATGTCCTGTTTAACCAACTGATTTCCCTAAGTAAATAATAGTGAAGTTCAACAAAAAATGATTGCTATTTTTTACTTAAAAGATGTTTAATTAATGAAAATATGGAAGCTACAGCATAGCAAGCGACTCTAATGTTTCCCAGACACAAGTAGTTCAAATTCATCATGGTAAAAAGGGTAGTAAACAAAATTTCTAAAGTAGAAACATCATCAATACCTGGATCATATCATGATTCTCAATAGAAACTACAGCATCAGAGAACATCCATCGGTGCGTATTAGTAAAAGCTGATTGGCCAACAATTCTAAATAACAAAATAATAACAACATCAGCCTCATAAAAGTTTGCTTTCAGTTTAGACGCGTCACTGAATACAAATTACAATAATTCTAGACACAGAACCAGACCACAGAAAATACTAGTGGAACAATGTGAGGGGAGCAGCATCGGGCTCCACCATCAGATGTGTATGGACATTATTATTTTCTGTGATTGTTACTGTGTCAATTATTGATACAAATTGTCTTCAAGATTAAAGTTTTAGAGAAGCTGAAAATTTTTATACAATTCATAAATTTCATAAGAAAAACTATAAACTTCATTGTGCATACCCATTGCCAAGGACGTGGACTTGCAGAAGCATGTTGTCGATAATGACCCCAACATGCTCTTCATAGTAGGCATCTTCCATAGTCAACAATCTGGTGATCATAGCATTTCATTGAACCATTAAGAATGAACATGATCTAAAAGAAACCTAAATCCCTAGAACAACTAAGATAGTGTTTGGTTTATGGATTTGGAAAGGAAAAAGAAAAAGGGGTGTGAAATGTAAATATATTTAATTCACATTTCACCTATCTTTTCCTTTCGCTTTCTAAATCACTATCCAAATCCTCGAACCAAACACAACGTAAAGCAATCTGGAGCTCAACAAATTGACAGCTTTCTTATACTTTCAAGAGTAATCAGAGACCAATGCATTCTCTACAATGCTGAAAGTCATAATATTGAACTTCAGAGAAACTAGGAAAAAGGTTAGATCTCACACAAAATATGGTAATTGTGACTAATGGGATGGAAGTCTCCGGGTATTTATGCATTTAATGACTGGAATCTACTAGATTTTATCTTCTTCTCTTCTTTTTTTTTCTTTTTTTTTATTTTATTTTATTTTTGTTGTTGAGAATCCATTTAACCTTATTTTTGTAGTCAGCAAATTTGCAAACATAGACAGTGAATGACAAAAACAAAAAGGAACCAAAATCCCAAGGCATTTTCCTTAAACCCACTTGTATAAATCCAAGGAACCCACAAAAACAAAAGAAAACTGAATGACAAAAACAAAGGAGACAACAAACAAAAGAAAAAACAAAAGAAGAAAGAAAGAAAGAAATAATAAAATCCTATGGTTCTGATAAAATCCTAGACATCCATGCCATTGTAACAACAAAGACAAAGAAAATCACAGAAATCGAAACTCATAAAGAAAACTATATTAAGCCCACTTGTAGAAGTTACTAGTATTAGTAGACCATGAAAAGAAAAAGAATCAGAAGAAGAAGACATAAAATTCAAAAACACGGAAGAGAATATATAAACAGACATGCAAGAGTAGGAAGAAAAAAGCACAAGAAACTAACATAAATAAACAATTCAAGTTCAAAATTCTTCAAACCACCATACCCAAAAACCAAAAAAAAAAAACAAAAAAACCAAAAAGAAAAATCACACATGCACATATATACATGGATACACAGAGAGAGAGAGAGAGAGAGAGAGAGAGAGAGAGATGATGCCAAACTTACAAGGAATTTGTGGGATCAAAGCGCCAAAAAACACCATAAGACCATCCGTAATTGCGGCAGAGTCTCTGAAGCGCTTTGTGAACCTGGGAATCACTTTTCTTTCTGAGCATTTTGCTGATCAAATCCAAGAATTAATGCAAGCCCTTCTTCTCATGGACGAAAAAAAACCCACAAATCAAGCAACAATCGATTCAACCCAGAAAACCAACAAATAATCCACAAATTGCTCTGGCAAAAGCGGTCTCTGCAAAAGTGGGTCTGCCTCAAATTGAGAAGCTTCGAGTAGTTGAAGAAGAAAAGCAAAGCAGTTATCGCTGGGTTTGTTTTTCAGACTGAATGAACGATCCCGAGCTCTTCTTATGCTTTCGAACTGTCCCAAAAGGCAGTTTCTACCGTGAGGAAACAATGAAAATAGAAATATAAAGCGATCCAAGGACAGATAGAGACGATTTAAACACAGAGTATGTATGTATGTATGTATGTATGTATAGTTGGAGAAGAGAGATAGAAGAAGGTGGGTTTGTGTTGGTAAGAAAGATCACGTAGTACACCCCAGAGCTTGAAGACTGTCTACAGAGTTTCCAGAGATCTTCGCCATTTATGTACCGTCTGTCTCTCTCAGCTATACATAATGCTTATGGATTGTTTTTACAAAAATAATACGGTGGTGTGATATTCTAAGTTAATTTTTTTTTTTTTTTTTTAAAGAGAGGAAGTTAATAGAGGTTGATTGAGGTAATTTAAATAAATGTATGGGATTATTTGGGAAGTATTAAATTAGTATATTTTTTGACTTTTTATAAAAAAAATATAAAATATGAGTTGAGTTTAAAGTGATGTTATAGAAAATCGATATGACTCAAATAAAAAATGATGTGCTAAAATAGCATTAGCACAAACTAAACGCTTACTATATATGTAAAAAAGTATATTTTTTTAGTGCATGTCAAACAAGCACTAATAATTTCAATAAATTAAAAAATATGATTATTTGAAAATTTTGGGGCACTGTGTTTTTTCAATTGTTTTTTTTTTTAGTAATTTTTTAAAAAAGTTGTTTCAATTTTTTTACTTGTTAGGATTATGGTGTAGAATGATCTTAAAAATATATATTTTTTTAAATATAAAAAAAGTTAACTAAAGACAAAAGCAAAAATTAAAAAAACAAAAAATAAAAAAAGTGACTCTTTTTAATCTAGTAGTGGGTTTGGAAATAAGATATTTTAATAATTTTTTTGTTAAAATATGAGATGAGAAAAATTAATTTGTTTAAAATAATTTTTTTATCTTTTTACAAAAAAAATGTGTAAAAAATAGCGAGAAATAATTTTTTTTGACTTTCTTGTATAATTATTTCAATTTTTGACATTTTTAGTGATTTTCTAACTACTATTTAATGTTGCCAAACTTACCGAACTTCTTATTTTTATTTTTCATTCCCACCCCCCCCCCCCCCCCCCCCAACAAAAAAAACACACACACACACACACAAAATTAAGTCCAGTAAAACCTAAAAAATGTAAAACTTTTTGATAAATTTTAAATTTTTTTGGCAAAGATAAAAAAAAAAAATTACAAAAGTCAGTAAAAATGCAAATACTAAACATACCTTAAGCCCAACATCTTTCCCAAACATTTAACCGGTTTTAATTCTAACTTAATTTTCTTTATTATTAATATTTATTTATTGGTTTTACATTGCATAAGAAGATTTGAATTATTAATTATTAACTATTTATTTACTTTGGGGTTGATCATATGCGATAATAAATCGATATCCAAATAATTTATTTTTTACATTTACATTGATCTGGTCAAGAATGATGTAACAAGGTTAATTTTAGAATTATTAATCAAAATAATATGTGTTTTGGCCTAAAATAAAATTATATATAAAATATCATATTATTTTACAGAAAAATTATATACTTTAATTTGATAAGTATTACTCAAACAAATAATAATTGATAATTGTAGTAATAAAGATAATGATGATGATATAACCTCAAATTTCAATTTTGTGTTGCAAATGACTATAATTTGGTTAAAATCAATTTAATCAATGGCTTATAAAATAATTTGTTTTCAATTATAAATAACTTCATTACCCTCAATAAAGTGAATAATTTCACAACTATGTATTTTCTCCTAGCATAATTTTTATAATATTCCTCTATGATCTTCAATAAATTGATATATTAAATGGAAGATATCTTGAGTGAATGTGTTTATGTTTGGCCTTTGCTAGAATTTCAAAATATTTATCTAAATTTTTTTTATAGGAACTGTTGTCTGGGCTATCAAATTTTTTATAGATACACTTTATATTTTGTCTTTAACAATAAATTAAAAAAAAAAAAATCACACAACATAATTTTTAATAGATAGACACTAAATAATAAAATTTGAAGTGTAACTATATAGAAGTCAAATTAGAATCCTTTTTTAATATATTAATTGTCTTGAAATGAAAAGATCTAAATGTGATCTTAATCTTAATAGGTATCTTTTGTCTATTAAACAAACTTCATAATAATCATCTAATTGAGATTATTTTATATATATATATATATATATTTGTGTGTGTGTGTGTGTAAAAGGAGACATTATGATATGGTCATCTATTGTCTATTGAAACAATTTCATAATATGTAATTTAAGATTTTTTTATTATTGAAGTATATCCAATACTGATGTGTCATCATTTTTAAACCAAGTTTTGTTTGAGTGTAGGTATGGGATTAGCAATACCGTTTGGATTAATAATCCTAACCGTTTGGATTAATAATCCTAATACCATAATTGAAACAAATGATTGATTAAATAACACTCAAAAAAAAATTTAACTAAAATCTTAAACCAAGGTTTACTTAAAATTATTTTTATTCATTGAATAGAATAATGTGGTGTGTACCTGACATGGGATTATCAATAGCATGATGGTGTTCCATTGGTAATCCTACCATTTCGTAGAAATAACAATATTATTGAACTACGAAAACAAATTGCAAGACCGAATCAAAGAATGAATTAAGGAACACCAAAAATAAATAAATAAGTATAGAAAAATGTTTGAGGGTCACAATTTTTGTGGCTCAAAATTGTCAAAACGACGTCATTTTGAGTACAAAAACGATGTCGTTTTAGCAATTTTGAGCCATTTGAGCCACAAAAATTGTAGCCCTCAACCATTGCTGATAAGTATATATGTGTGCGTGTGCGTGTGTGTGAGAGAGAGTCCAACTAATCTCCCAACCCTTCTAATCTCTGTCTAAATTTTGTCAATCAAACAATAATGTAGGGTAAAGTGGACATGATAATAAATGAAATCACAAATAAAGTAATACATATGGTGAGGTGTTGAAAGTGATAGTGAACGGTGGAGGATAGACAAATGTGGTGGCTAACAGAGAGGACAATGAGAAGTAGCTATCGAAGTTAATGGTCAAAAGTCATGGAATGGACATATGTTATAGGTGGTGACCGTCTAATCCTCGAAGTCTGATGGAGAGTTGCCAAAAAAGTGGACAAACCTTGTGAACATATGACAATCGATGGTGGCTAGTGGTGGTGGGAGGCAGTGGCGAACGGTGGCTAGAGATGGGAGGAAAGGAAGAAAGGAGTGAAAACTTGTTTTGAAAAATATGTGAAAGCATTTTTTTTTTTTTTTTTGGAGTTTTTAAAATTTTAGACATGGTGGCCCCCATCCACTACATAAATTAAACAACCTCTTAAAGCCCTATATTTGAAAAGAACTCCAAATTTTTAAGACCCTTAATAATATATAATGTTCTATTAAACCAGTCCCTTCATAATTAAATATATACATATATATATATATATAACTTGTCATCTCTCCACGCCTCAAAATGAATTTGATGAGGCATCACATGTTCAAATTTATATATTTTTTGCCTACTATATTTGCACTCAATCAAAAAAATAAAAAGAATGTATGTCCTCAAATGTTCTAGATAAAAATTGACATTTTTTTAATGTAATTCGAAAATAATTAAGTTTGCTGGAAGTCTAACATCTTCTAATAAGATCAACAATTTTTTCTTTCTAAAATTAATTATAAAATCTTAGTTACTAATGCTTATTTTGACAATTAGGTTAAAAGTCAACTTTTTAATCTTTTGACTTTTTTTTGAGTCACATTATATTTTTATTTTTTTACATATTTTTTTTTAAAAAGTTAAAAAATTAACTTTTAACATACTTCCTAAAATAACTCTAGGTAGATCAAAAGTAGAGTATCAAATTCAAAAATATATTAATCTACATCATAAAATTTTAATTAGTAATTTTACATCTTCAGAAGTAAGAAATATTAAACTTTAAATAAGAAATTTTATTATTTTAAAATTAAATAATTATTATTTAAATTAATATCTAAATATCGAAAGGTTTCCGTTTGAGATTTTGCATGAAATTTCAAAAGCATTTGGGTCGCCCATGATTTTAAATAAATTCTATTTTTAAAAAATAATAATAATAAAAATAATAATAAACCAAATAAAAACAAGAAAAGGTTATCTAACTTCCGGCCGCCCCTGCAAACGCCGCCCAATGACAAGATCAAGTTAAAGCACGTCCAATTAAATTTATATCTTTTTTTAACAAAAATAGAGTTATTTATTTAAGGCATGTTTAGTAATTATTTTGTTTTTAATTTTCAGTTTATATTTATAAAATTTTAAAAATTGTCATAAAAATTTATTTAAAAATTTTTATTTATTTATAAATAGTTGTCTCAATTTATAAATTTGAAAAAAAAATGTAAACTCAAAAATTTATAAATTTGATAAATGAGTTTACGTTAGTTTTAAACAGGAATTTATAATTTTGATCACCAAATAATTTTTTTCAATTAAATTTTTTTAAATTAATTTTCTTAATTAATTTTTTTTCAATTATAATATGTATGATCCCAATATCATAATAACAAAAAATAAATATAATATTTTAGGTCTAAATAAACATATTTTTTAGTTTATATTTTTAAAATTTTTTAAATATTTTGTTCAAACTAAACGCGTTTGTAGTTTATGTTTTTCTAAAAATAAACAAAAAACAGTTTATGAAATTTTTATAAACATAAATAAAAAAATGTAAACGTTACCAAACGCTACGTTAAAAACTGAGCGATTAGAAAAATTAGTTATTTAATTTGCTATTTTAGAGAATGGCAAAGAGGTTTGCCAAAATTAGCAAGTTCAATAATAATAATAAGTTAAATGGTAGAAAATTGACCAAGTTATTTAGGACAAATTATAATGTTAGTCTCTATATTCTATTTCTTGCGTCATTTTAATTCATGTAATTTTAATTAGATTGATTTTAACTCTGAATTTTTAATTTTATCTCAAATTTTGATTTTAATTGTTCGTAATTTTCAAGGCAAATGCGCACACGAGTTCCAATTAATGAAATTTTTCTGTCAAAAATTCCAACGACATTATCAATTTGACTAAATTGATGCAAAATCTAAAATTAAGAGTTAAAATCGAATCAATTGAAACTATGATGATTAAAATGATATAAACAACAAAATATAAGGCTTACCTGTGTAATTTGTCCAATTATTTATGTGTCATAATTTAATAATAATGCTAGAAACACTAAAGTCATATAAACAAACAAAAAAAATAGATAGAATGTTAAGCGGATCCCATATCAAGGATCAGAATGTTAAGCGGATCCCGTATCAAGGATCAAGAATCATAATACTCTAACTTAACTATAAAAATACACACATTTGGGTGTTCTTCGTCTACGGTCATAAAAAGGTAAGCGTATGATTTTGTATCGGTAATTGAAAAACATAAAAGAAAGGATGATATATGGTAATTAATAAAAGAGTATAAGGATTCGTTTGGAAAGTGGGTTATCTTTTTTTTTTTTTAGTTATTTTAATTTGGGGTTAAAAATTCTCGTTTGAGAAGGATTTTTGGCTTTTTTAGTTTTTTTAATTTTTTTGTGAGAGAAAAAATGTAATAATTATGGATTGAATGTGATGTTTTGTCTTATTAGGCTAAAAAGTTTATTTTATTTTTTGTGACTATTTTAACTAAAAAAACCTAACTTTTTTCTTCCCAAACAGAACCTAAATACTTGATGTTCTAATAATATTGAATAATTTTTCACAGCTATTGCACTTTAACGATAAAGAGTCAATATTTAAAATAAAATATAAAATCTCAAAATAAAAGCAATGAAATTAACTATTTTCTTCATATGTATAACCATCACATCACTAAAGCACTAAATATATAATTATATACAAACCTAGATTTTTTAAATATTTTCTTAAAATTGAAATCGAAATAAAAACTTACAGGATGGTATTTGGTACACCCTGTTTTTTTTTAACAAAATTAACTAAATAAAATAAAATTCATTACTGATTTCCTATATAATAATAAAATTACTTAAATTATTAATTAAAATATATTTTTAATATTATTAAAAATTATTAATTAATTTAATAATTTATTATGAAATTAAAAATTTTAAGGAATGGAATATAATTTTTAAAATAAAAAAATTAAGGATAATTTATCTATAAAAAAAAAAAAAACAAAGTAGAAAATTTTTGTGTGGTGTTTTAGCCGAGCCGTATAATAGTCGGTGGGCGTTAGTGGATGGGCTGTGGCGGCGGCGGCTGAGAGAGAGAACGATGGGGTCTTTGTTTAATAAATTTGCCGGAGAATATTGCGGGGGAAGTGACAAACTGACGAGGAGTTGGGTCACTGTCAGAGGTGACCCACCTCGGGAACTGAGATACGTAATATCCATTGGGTGGTGAAAGTGACCATATCACATCAATGGGTGAAAATTTTAAAGAAAAAAAAAAAAAAAAAACTAAAAAATTAACATATCACATCAATAGTGCCCATCCTCCACAACTCTTTTAAGGGTCCGTTTGGGGGAGTAGGTTAGTTTTTTTGTCTTTTTGAGTTTTTTTAATTATTTTAGTCTGAAGTTTAAAAATTTTGTTCGGGAAGAACTTTTGACTTTTTTAATTTTTTTAATTTTTTTATAAAAGAAAAAATGTAATAATTATGAATTGAATGTAATATTTTTTTATGACTAAAAAACTTATTTTGTTTTTTATGATTATTTTAGTTAAAAAAGTCTAAGATTCAGCTTCCCGAATGAGACCTAAAACTCATAGTTTAGACCTCCTAAATATTTTTCATTTGGGGTGAAAGAGAACAAAGAACTTATAGATGGATCACATAGCGTTTCTTATGTATTGTAATTGACAGAACAGATAAAATTTTTATGTTAAGTGATTAAAATATATAAAAAGATACGAGGGTTTGCAATTGTGAGACTGAAGTTCTCCCCAATCAGTCAATAATTTTTCATGGTTAAAGGGTATGGAGAGCCTAATTACCATGTCTAGTTTTAGAAAATTGAGTCAATTTTTTTTTAAATTGACTTTTTATGTTTGTATTTTATTATTTTTAGTGAATTTTTTAAATATATTAGTATATAATTTTTATTTTTTATTTTTTAGATATACCTAATCTAAACACGGTTAAAAAGTATAAAATTTGTAATAAAAAAAATTAAAAAATTCACTAAATGCAAAGAAAAATATAAAAATTCAATATATTTTCGTATTTTGTTGTATTCAAAGAATTTTTTTTTTAAATTATACAATTTTTTTTACTTTTAAGTATATTAAAGTTTAAGTGGATCTTCCTTCTAAAAAACAGTTTAAGTGAATCTAAAAATTAAAAATAATAAAATTTGATTAAAGTATTAAAAATATAAATTCAAAATTCAAAAAACTATTTTTAAAAACTAAAAACCAAACCAGGTGAGTGGTTCTTGGTTTGAGGCTCCATGGGACCTTGTTTCGAGGTTTTTTTTTTTTTTTTAATAATTTGAATTGTTCGTGTGGCAAAATTTATTGAATACATCATTCATAAAAATAAAAATAAAAATAAAATTAATTGGTCATTTATAACTCCATAACAAGAATATATATATATATATTCTAAAAAGGAAAAAGCTTCGTAGCTCGAATTTCTTGGCTCGATTTTGGTTCGATTTTTTTTTTTTTTTTCTTCTTTCTTTCTTTCATTTTCGAACAGATAGAGGGAAGAGGAGAGGAGAAAGAGGGAGAGAAGAGAGGAGAAGAGAAAGAGGAGGAGGCAGCACCACCGCCGTGGCCTCCGGCCCCGCCACTGCCTCCTCCTTCCCTGTGATTATGCCCCCTCCAGTCCTCCTTCCTCCTCCTCCTCCTCCTCCCTTCTCTTCTTCTCCACCCTTCTTCTTCGTCTTCCTTCGTCTGCAACAAAAACACAGGAAAAAAAAAAAAAAACAGACGTTTTGGTGTCGAGCCACACATTCGAGCCACAGATTTGAGCTACGAATCGGAACCGTTCTAAAAATGATGGGTAACATGATCTTGATAATTTTTTTAAAATAATTAGGAGATGACCATAAGTTGCAGATGTCTTATTGATTTGATTTTTTTTTTTATAGATGATATAGTTGACAAATCTTACGATATGAATGATTTAAATTATCAAAAAAATACTCTGCACAAACCCCACAGGACCTCACAAATCACAACAGGAACCTCATCTCCAAATGGGAAATGAGTATACTTCTCTTGTGAGTCTCAACCTAAATCTACAATAAGACTCCGTTTGTTTTGACGTTTCAAAAATATTTTACTCATTTTCTATTATTTTGTTAAAGAAAAAGTAAGTAAAACATTTTTTAAGAAAAATATTTTTGCATCATTTTTAAAAAAAAGGCGAATTACACTAACGGTTTCTATAGTTTAGAACTTATGTCACTTTGGTCCTTGACTTTTTAATTGTGACACATTTGATTCTAAATTTTGAATCTCGTTTCAAGTAAGGACAATTGAAGACAATATTACTCCATTTTAAAGGCAAATTCGCCAATTTGATATAATATAAACTAGTTCAACAAAAATAAATGTCAAAAAATTATTTTGAATTTTTAAAAATTATTTCTATCCACAAAAAAAAATTATATAAAAATGATAAATTTTTTACATTTTTATTTTTTTATTTTCATACCAAATTAATTTTTAGTATGTATTTGGATGATAATCATATAATGGGTGATTGTTTTTGTTGATATTTTTAAATGATTATCATGTAATAGATAGTTGTATTTATTGTTAAGAGATATTTTTGGATTGTTATTATATAATGGATAGTTATTAGGCTTTTAGGGATTGGGGGTGGGTGTTGTGACATGCTGTCACACCCCGTATGATTTGTTCCGATCATATTTTGATAATCTGAATAGTTCATATTATAAGATTTGTTAAGTATATTATTCTTATAAAAAATGAAATTAATCGAACAAATATAATCACGTGATCATGACAAATAATAATTTTAAAATATTATTAAAATTATGCTAATCGTTTATTTTTTTAAACATAAACGTAGTTTTGTTATAAGTTATAGATGTCTAATTAACTTAAATTTTTTCATGGATGATCTACTCAATGAATCCTATAAACATTTCGGATCATTAAAACAAATTCAAGACGTGCCTTCACGGGCTCACAACACGCTGCTATGCTTATAAGGCACATCACTAACCTCATTCCCGGCTTTTAGGTGTGTTTGATTGGGGGATAAAAAGGGGAACTATTTACTATGCGGATTGTAATTCGGGGGAAGTATCTAATCCGACATTTGTGTTTTTTTAGTCCGCCGGACATGGAGTCCGCCCGGACTCCTTATCTTCCATATGGGGGATTATACTATCTTGAGGGGGGAGGTGTGTGGGACAATTTTGAAGAGATTATTTACTGTTGGGATTAGATAGCAAAATGACCATTTTGACCCTCTATTATTTAATTATATATTATATTTAGTAAAATTCAATAAAATTCAAATGTCTCAATTTAAAAATAAAATAATTTTATTTAACTTTTTATTGATGTTTTATTTATTTATTTTTTTATAGATATTTTATTGATGTTTTATTTTAAAATTTTGTTTATATTTTATTTAATTTCATTATTTAAATTTTGATAGATGTTTTATTTAATTTCATTGTCTAATTATTATTATTTTTAAAAACCAATTTATTTAAAATTTTAATTAAAAAAATAACATATATTTTAATTGATATTTTATTTATTTTATTTATTCACTTTTTAAAAAATAATAATATATTTTTAAAATTTAAATAATGCCCCATGTGGTGACAGGTGGGTAGCGTATGGCGGGTGGTGGTGGGTGGTGGGGGGTGGGTGGTGATGGCGGGTAGGTGGTGGTATTGGGTGGGTAGGTGGGTGGGTGGGTGACGGTGGCGGGTGGTGGATGGTAGCGAGTGGGTGGTGGTGGCGGGTGGTAGTAGGTGGTGATGGTGGGTGGGTGGGTGGGTGACGGTGGCGGGTGGTAGCGAGTGGGTGGTGTTGGTGGTGGTGGCGGTGGCGGTGGCGGATGACGGGTGGTGGTGGTAGTGGGTAAGTGGGTGACGGTGGCGGGTGGTAGGTGATAGCAAGTGGGTGGTGGTGGTAGGTAGGTGGGCGGGTGGTGGTGGTGGTGGTGGTGGTGGTGGTGGGTGGTGGTGGCGGTGGTGGGTGGTGGTGGCGGTGGGTGGTGGTGGCAGGTGGGTGGCAGGTGGCTAGTGATGGCGGGTGGGTGGTGGTGGCAGGTGATGGATGGTGGTGGTAGGTGGGTGGTGAGTGGTGGTGGCAAGTAGGTGGCAAGTGGTGGTGGCGGGCGGTGGATGGTAGTGGCGGGTGGTGGGTGGTGGCGGGTGGATAACAGGTGGGTGGTGGGTAGTGGTGGTGGCGGCGGCGAGTGGGTGGTGGCTGGTGGGTGGGTGGTGGTGGCGGGTGGTGGGTGGTGGTAGCAGGTGGGTAGTGAGTGGTGGGGGGTAGGTGGTGGTGGCGGAAGACGATGGTGGAAAATGGTGGCGGGTGGTGGCTAGTGTTGGGTGGTAAAAAAAAAATTGAAAACTCAAAACAGAAACACATTTTTTGTATTTTCATTTTTTGGCCAAATTTATAAATTGAGACCACTGATTTATAAATAAAAAATTTTACCAAACAAGTTTTTATTTGAGTTTTTTAAATTTTTGTAAATATAAACAGAAAACTGAAAACGTAAGTGTTACCAAACGGCACCTTAGTAAATAATTGAAAAATGGTAAAATAGTCTTTTGCTCATTTATTCTATCCAGTCCGTCCAACCAAATATTATATTTACTAAAAATAGTCATTTCCAGACATCTAATCTCATGAGAAATCAAACAAATGATATATATCAAATCCAACCAAATAGTCCGGGGATTCACAGTCACAGGATTCAAGTCCTATGGATTCTAATCCTCCCTTATCCAGTCCGTCCAATCAAACACGCCCTTAATGTGTAATCGATATATTTAATATATGAAATATTTTTAGTTTTGTATTTTTTGATTCAATAGATTGGTTTAATAATGATATCAAAATTATCGCTATGTTTAACTAAAAAAAAAAATAGAAACTAATTTAACGAAAATAAATATTAAAAAAATTTATTTAAAAAATTGTTTGTACCCTCCCAAAAGATAAAATTATGTATTTTTTTTTTTTTACTAATTTAATTTTTAATTTCTTAGGAAAACTTTATGAAAATAGATTTTA
The DNA here is from genome assembly GCA_036172215.1 of Camellia granthamiana. Lineage (NCBI taxonomy): Eukaryota > Viridiplantae > Streptophyta > Magnoliopsida > Ericales > Theaceae > Camellia > Camellia granthamiana. The sequence continues at coordinate 66,854,338 of CM069916.1, read as the reverse complement.
AAAATTAAACTAAACATAGCTTTATAACCAAGAAAGTTCTAACATTATTCATTAAAAAAAATATTATTAAATTTCAAATAATATACAAGTTAACCAACACAAACATGTTGTACGACGATTTTACCCTTGAAATAGATCATTTGCAAAGGAAATATCTTTGATTGTCCTTATTTAGAATAAGATTTAAAATTTAGAGTTACATATATCACAATTGAAAAGTTAAGGACTAAAGTGACACAAGTTCAAACTAAAAGGTCTGTTAGTGTAATTTGTCCTACAAAAATGATCTACTTTTAAAAATTTTGCAAGTTAATTTTTACAAAATTGACTCTCACTTACTACATTTTCAACACATTTAGCCTATGTTTGGGAAGTTGGGTTTGAGGATTTTTGGCTAAAATAGCCACAAAAAACAAAATAGGCTTTTTAGCCTATGACTCATTTAGCAAATGCTTGTTTTAACCTAAAAGCCAAAAAAGTTACTAAAAAAATCAAAAAACCTATAACCTATACTAAAAAGTCAAAGATTCTCTTTTCTCTCTACTTTTTGCACATTTTTTTGTAAAAAATCAAAAAGTCATTCTAAACATACCAATTTTTTTTATCTTATATTTTAGCTAAAAAGTTAAAAAGTCACTAAAATAGCCTATTCCCAAACGAGGTCTAAGACAAAATATGACATCTAACCCATAATCATTACATTCTTTTTCTCAAAAAAAGTAAAAAAAGTCAAAAATCCTTCTCAAACTAGGCTTTTTAGCCCCAAGCTAAACAGAAATGACTTGGACTCCCAGCACCCCCACTGTTTTTCGATTGGCTCAATTTTTAATTTTTATTTTTTTCTGTCTTGCTTTCACAGCCCTCCACGTGGAGGTCGGGGTGCTGGGGGTCAACCCCCCACTGGGGGTCCCCAGCATTGTTGCAGGCTAAAATAGCCAAAAAAGTAAAGAAGCCAAAAAGTCAACCCACTTCCCAAACGAAGCCTTAGTCTTTTCAAATAAATATTTTAATTAACTAAAATTCATAAATGACACTTTATTGAATCATAATTTCTCTTTTAGACAATAAAATATTTTTGTTTCAAATGTCAACCAAATGTTGAATATATATATATATATATATTTGTGTAAAATATTTCATGTGAAAACAAGCAGAACCTAACAATCTAAACCATCCACCTCACAAATCTTGTAATAAAGGTCATTTATGTAAAAAAAAAAAAAAAAAAAATCAATTTTATCAAACATTTATAAACACATGGACAAATTGTATTTCGTTTTATAAAATAAACGACAAATATAATTATATACTTAAATTATTTATTTTATAAAATAAAATACGATTTATTTATATATTTATAATTATCCGATAAAATTTATATCTTGCATGAATAATCTGTACTCCGAGATTTACAAAGTAGATTATTTGGATCATATGTGTATGCCTAGGTTGAGACCCGTAACAAGGGTGTAAAGAGATATCTAAAGATAAGGTATGGAAAAAAACTTATTTTCAAGTCTCAAAAATATTATGATTAGTGAAGTGGTAGAATTCATGACTTTTTTATGTTGCAGCATGAGGAAGAGTGTCGCGACCCAAACCCGCCCCTATGGGTTTAGCACCGTAACCAGCCAGTAATCCGAGATTACCGAAGGCCTGCTTAACAGTAATACAGTAAAACAGAGTACAGGGGCATGGCGGAAGCCAAAACCGTAAATAAACAATGTCCAATGAGCTGTGACAGTCTGTATGCAAAAAGACTTTCCATACATATATATATAGGAACAGTACAAAACAGTATATACAACATTCGCAGTCGATCAGAATAGGGACCAAATTCCTGTTAACAGTACAGTACAGTGCTATACGGTCTATACAATAAACAAAACAGTTACAGAGACAAACGGGGGAATTTAAAACACCCCTAAGCCATAGCTTGACAGGCTCGGAACCTCGCAGTGAGGCACAGAAGTTGGCTTGACAAAACTGGAGTTAACCCCGACGCTTCTAGCTTTGGTCCGGTGCCTGTACACCTACATATATATATGAGCAGTGAGCTAAAGCCCAGTGAATAACATAATGCGTAAAAGGGTTAAGAATGAATGTCCTTACAGTAATGAAAACAGTTCATTGATTCAGTATGTCAGTCATTCAGTCATATGTGATACATCCATTAGCATAACAGTACAGTAAACAGTAGGTTTTAAAAGACCGAACAGTAAATGATGGCCATCAGTCAGTAAACAGTGGTGGTTCCAACAAGGGAACCAACAGAGATCTCTGTAACAGTAGCAGCAAACAGTAGTTGCTAAGGATGCCACAATATAGTTCAGAATATAGGACATACATTCATTCAGTTAACAATATCAGTTCAGAAAGCAGTACAGTTCAGTTGTTCAGAAGATAGTCATTATTGAACATATCTTTACACAATTGTTACTCACAGAGTTCTGGGCTACAGTTAAGCTAGAGCGTGTCTCCTCGATGCCAACCCTACACAGTTACAGATTGAACACACACTAAGCTATACAGTTGGGGAAAGATAATAACTTCATCCCTAATTTGCCTCGGTGTGTTCTACATCTATATCCTCATTAAGATGTCTTAAACTAGGCCTAAGAATGCCTAGGATAGAATGAGGATGCAAAGATGAACTTTTAAAAGCATTTTCAGAAATTTCAGAAAGACAGAGCCCCGCTCGAGCGTAGGTTACGCCGCTCGAGCAGTCATGCAGACGAAGGTTCCCGCTCGAGCGTCACTTCTCACGCTCGAGCGGTCTGCAAAACAGTCAAAAGTACTGGATGAGTGAAAATCACGCTCGATAGGGCGCTCGATAGCAGCTCGAGCGTGAGACACAAGGTCCCGCTTGAGCGCTAAATACCCCGCTCGAGCGGACTGTAAAACAGTGCAAAGTACTGGGAGCACGAATTTCCCGCTCGAGCGTCGTTCTCCCCGCTCGAGCGGAAGACCAAAATCTGGAAAATCCAGATTTGAGCTCCAAGTTCAAAATCAAACACAAATACATCAAAATCAATTCCTTTGGGCCCATTTCTTGGAAAACACTTGTAGATACGTAGAATAACATGATTCAAAGCTCAAGATTCAAACATGAACAAGATTCAAACATCAATTAAATCCATTTTCAATCCCAAATTTCATGAACAAGATTCAAACATGACATGCAAGGATTTAAATCATTTCAAAGCTTCAATTTCATGCTCAAGTGAGCCAATTCTTCAAAGACAAGATGAAATCATGGACTTAAACATAATTATGAGCATGCATGCCCCAATTGCCATGAAATCAACATCAAAATGCAAGGATAAACACATGCATGCATGATACAAGCTTTAACCCAACACTAAAAGACCAATTCTTGATTTAGCTCATAAACTATTATGATCCATGCTAGATAGAGCTTAAATATGCAATGTAGAGGATGAAATTCATACCTAAGTTCCTCAATGACAAGTCTAGAGGTTCAATTTGCCAATTTACACTTCAATTCCTCAAGATTCAAGTCAATTCTCAATGAAGTCAAGTTGAAAACACTCATTTCCTTTCACTCTCTCACTAGTTCGGAGGTGAGCTCAAAAATGGCTGAAGAAAATGTTAATCTAAGTGTATACAAGGCTCAATATATTGAGGTAGTGGCCCACTAAGGGTGGCAATATGGTAAATAAAGCAACTCTTGCTAATTAACTTAATTCAATCTAATTTAATCATACCAAATCGCATTTTAGATAATTACACCATAAAATCACATTAATTCTAACGACCATAGAACTTCAATCAATTTTGGATTCGGCCGCCGATAAGGCCTTCAGTTAACAGTTTAAACATAAAAACTGAACAGATAATTAAACAGTCAAACAGATAAACATGCAATTAAACAGATACAGTCAATCGATTCAGTTTCAGATTTCAGTCAGTCAGTTCAGTAATTCAGTCAGTTCAATTACTTTTCATATTCAGTCTCAGTTTAACAGTAATCGGTAATCATTCAGTCATTAATCGGTAAATAGTGTGAGGGTTGTTACAGTCTCCCCTCCTTATAAAGAATTTAGTCCTCTAAACTCGAGTTACCTTCATTCTGGAAGAAAACAGGATCCAGTGGAAACAGTTCTGGATATCTCTTAGCCATGTCATCTTCCCTTTCCGAAGTGGCATACACGCCACCATGGTTTTGCCAGTCGACTTTTACTAACGGGATCTCTTTGTTTCTCAATTTCTTGATCCGTCTGTTTACAATCTGTATGGGCCGTTCCTCGTAAGTGTAGTCATCACTCAGCACTACACGAGTCGGTTCAATCACATGGAAAGGATCCCGGAGGTAGTCCCTCAACATAGAAATGTGGAATACGTTGTGCATATGCTCCATTTCAGGAGGGAGTGTAACTTGATACGCCACCGGATTGATTTTCTCAATAATCTCATACGGTCCGACATATCTTGATGCTAACTTGCCCTTGACTCCAAAACAAGTCTGGCCTTTTATCGATGTCACTTTCACAAAAACGTGATCACCCACTTCGTATTCTCTGTCTCGTCTTCTGACATCTGCATAACTTTTCTGTCGGCTCTAGGTAGTTTTCAGTCTCTGTTGTATCAGTTTCACTTTTTCGGTCGTTTCATATACAATCTCGGGCCCAAGCAAAGGCCCATCTCCAACTTCTGCCCAGCAAATCTGAGATCTACATTTTCTGCCATACAATGCCTCGAAAGGCGCCATACCAATACTTGAATGATAGCTGTTGTTGTAGGCGAATTCAGCTAAGGGCAAATGGCTTTCCCAGTTTCCCTGAAAATCAAGGACACACATTCTCAATAAATCCTCCAGAGTTTGGATGGTCCGTTCAGATTGGCCATCTGTCTGAGGATGATAGGCACTACTCAGTCTCAGTTCAGTACCCAATGCAGTCTGTAGGCTTTGCCAAAATCTCGATGTAAATTTCGAATTCCTGTCAGAAACAATGGACACGGGCACTCCATGCAGTCTAACAATTTCATCAATATAGAGTATAGCCAATTTGTCCGCATTATAAATTGTCTTAACATGTAAGAAATGAGCAGATTTAGTCAGTCTATCAACAATAACCCAAATTGAGTCCATACCTTTACTGGAGCGAGGCAATCCCACAATAAAATCCATGGTAATATGTTTCCATTTCCACTCCGGTATTGGTAAGGGCTGCAATAAGCCTGCGGGTCGTTGATGTTCAGCTTTGACTTGTTGGCAATGAAGACATTTTGATACAAAGTCAGCAATTTCTTTCTTCATTCCCGGCCACCAGAAATTCAGTTTCAAATCTTGATACATTTTCGTATTCCTTGGGTGGATAGAAAATTTTGAATTGTGGCCCTCTTGCAGAACTCTTCTTTTCAGTTCAGAATCATTTTGTACGCACAGTCGTCCTTGAAATTTCAGTACATCATTTTCAAATTTGAACCCCGGTCTCGGTTTATATTCTCGTTCATCGATGATCTTCTTCAAGAAGTCATCATGTTGCTGTTTCTCTTTAATTTCTTCAATCAATGCCGGTTGAGCAGAAATAGCAGCTATTGTTCCACCTCGTTCTCGTAAAACAATCTCAATTTCAGATTTCTCAAGGTCACAAAGCAACTCTTTCTGTCCAATAAGCAAACAGGCTAAGTTTCCAATCGATTTCCGGCTCAGTGCATCGGCAACGGTGTTGGCTTTCCCCGGATGGTACAGTATCTGTAAGTCATAATCTTTAATCAGTTCTAGCCACCTCCGCTGTCTCATGTTCAGTTCTTTCTGAGTGAAGAAGTATTTCAGACTCTTGTAGTCGGTGTAGACTTCACATGTTGCCCCATATAGGTAGTGACGCCAGATTTTTAGGGCAAATACTACTGCAGCAAGTTCTAGATCATGGGTTGGGTAGTTCTTTTCATGCGGTCTCAGTTGGCGGGAAGCATAAGCAATAACTCTCACATTCTGCATTAAAATACACCCCAAACCCTTATGAGAAGCATCACTAAAAACAGTATAACCATCCGTACCTGAAGGTAGGGTAAGAACAGGTGCAGTCACAAGTCGAGTTTTCAACTCTTGGAATGCTGATTCCCTTTGGTCAGTCCAGTCAAATGATATCCCCTTCTGAGTCAACTGTGTCAACGGTAAGGCAATTTTGGAGAAATCTTTGACAAATCTTCTGTAATATCCAGCTAGTCCTAAAAAATTTCGGACTTCTGTCACATTTGTCGGTCTAGGCCAGTTCACTACAGCCTCAATTTTCTGCGGATCAACAGAAATCCCATCTTTGCTAACAACATGCCCCAAAAACATAACATGATCAAGCCAAAGCTCACATTTAGACAGTTTAGCATAAAGTTTCTGTTCTCTTAAGGTTTGTAGGGCCAATCTCAGATGGTGTTCATGTTCTTCTGTACTTTTGGAATAAATCAGTATGTCATCAATGAATACAACAATAAAGTCATCAAGGTATGGTTTAAAGATTCTGTTCATGAGGTCCATAAATGCAACAGGTGCATTGGTAACTCCGAAAGGCATAACTAAAAATTCATAATGTCCATACCTCGTTCGAAAAGCAGTTTTATCAATGTCTTCTGGTTTAACTTTCAGCTGATGGTAACCTGATCTGAGATCGATCTTAGAGAAAACTTGAGCACCCTATAACTGATCAAACAAGTCATCAATACGAGGCAATGGGTATTTATTTTTCACAGTTACCTTATTCAGTTCACGGTAGTCAATACAAAGTCTCAGTGAGCTGTCTTTCTTTTTCACAAACAAGACAGGTGCACCCCACGGTGAAGTACTGGGCCTGATGAACTTCTTGTCTAACAGTTCTTGCAGTTGCACTTTCAATTCTTTCAATTCAGTTGGAGCCATTCGGTAAGGAGCCTTAGATACCGGCTGTGTTCCCGGAATTACATCAATGGTGAACTCGATCTCCCTGTCTATCAAATCCCCTAGCAGATCATCTGGAAATACATTTGGGAATTCTCTAATTATAGGGATACAGTTCACATCAGTTTTAACATCAGTAGATACAGTCAATACAGAACAGAAATACCCTTTACATCCCTTTCTAATCAATTTAACAGCTTTCACAGAAGAAATCAAATACGGAGGAGGTACTACTCCACTCCCATTAAACACAAATTCAGGCAAACCCGGTGGACGGAAAACTACTTGTTTCGTTACACAGTCTATGATGGCATGATATTTCGTTAACCAGTCCATCCCCAATATTACATCAAAATGATCAATGTTCAGAGGCAGTAAGTCGATAAACAAATGTGCATCTCCAATAATAATTTCACAAGCAGGGTACATGTATGCACAAGTCATGGATCCCCCAACAGGTGATGATACAGCTAACAGATAATTCATGGGTTCTAAGGGTCTATTCAATTTTCGCGAAAAAGCATGCGATACATAAGAATGTGTAGACCCCGAATCAATCAGAATATATGCATTTTGAGCACAAATAGAGAGGATACCTGACACAACGGTCTCAGTATTCTGTACATCTCCCGGTACTAGGGCGAACACTCGGCCCTGTCTCATAGGCTCTTTCTCGGTAGCTTTAGGGTTCGGTTTCAGTGTAACAGTTGACGCTGCGGTGCTGCCTGCCACTTTACTATTGCCCGGAGTAGTGGAAAGGCAATCTTTAACCATGTGGCCCACCTTGCCACACCTGTAACAAGCACCAGAAATTTTATAACAAACTCCTTTATGGTTCTTACCACATTCAGAACAGGGCGGAATGGAACGGTTCCCTTGACTAGAAGTAGTCGTTGACCCTGTATTCTGTTTCTTGTTCAATGGGTTGTTTTTGCCTTTGTTGAACTTGAAACCCTGCCTCTTACCATGCCATTCAGATGCTGGTGTTTCAGATTGTTTCACTGCTTCGATGTTCGACTCAGCCATCAATGCTCGGTCAAGAACACCTACATAGTTTGGTAACTTTAAAACACTTATTCTGTCGAGTATTGCAACATTTAGGCCGCCTTCAAATTTTCTGGCCTTCTTGTAATCAGTGTCCACCATATGTGGTGCATATCTAGCAAGCTCGGTGAACTTTGTTTCGTATTCAGCGACGGACATTGTACCCTGTCTCAGCTGTTCAAATTCAGTTACTTTCCTGTCCCTGACACACTGGGGAAAATACTTTTCAAAGAAGGCTCCTTTGAATTGAGCCCAAGTTATAACAGTATTTGTATCACGGATCAACATCCACCACCTTCTAGCTTCTTCTTGTAGGGTGAAGGTAGCTAGCAACACTTTGTGCGCCTCAGAGCACGGAAATACTTCAAACAACTTTTCTGTCTTCAAGACCCATGCTTCAGCTTTTAACGGTTCAAGGCCTCCCTGAAAAGATGGCGGTTTCATTTTGCTGAACTTCTGGGTGAGAGCAATTATGTCCTCATCATTAACATTCACATTCTGTTCCGGCTGTACCGGAGGAGGAGGTGGGGGCTGTTGGTTCTGTTGTTGATCTAGTCTTTCGGTTATCAGTTCCATCATTCTTTCCAGTCTTGCCATTCTTGCCTCAGAGGATAAGGATTCGGATTCATTTGTAGTTCTTGCGTTATCCATTTCACTCTAGGAAGTTATAGCAATTATAAACATAAGCAGTTGCATACTGAAATAGTTTATCACATTAGCACATATTCAGTCATGTCATAACCACACACTTATCATGCTCATGTAATGCCCTATTACTTTTCTAGGACACCCTATACTCATTTGGACACGTGTGTGCGGTATAACTCGTGATTAAGTATCGCTCTGATACCACTCTGTCACGACCCAAACCCGTCCCTATGGATTTAGCACCATAACCGGCCAATAATCTGAGATTACCGAAGGCCTGCTTAACAGTAATACAGTAAAACAGAGTACAGGGGCATGACGGAAGCCAAAACAGTAAATAAACAATGTCCAATGAGCTGTGACAGTCTGTATGCAAAAAGACTTTCCATACATATATATATAGGAACAGTACAAAACAGTATATACAACATTCGCAGTCGATCAGAACAGGGACCAAATTCCTATTAACAGTACAGTGCAGTGCTATACGGTCTATACAATAAACAAAACAGTTACAGAGACAGACGGGGGAATTTAAAACACCCCTAAGCCATAGCTTGACAGGCTCGGAACCTTGCAGTGAGGCACAGTAGTTGGCTTGACAAAACTGGAGTTAACCCCGACGCTTCTAGCTTTGGTCCGGTGCCTGTACACCTACATATATATATGAGCAGTGAGCTAAAGCCCAGTGAATAACATAAAGCGTAAAGGGGTTAAGAATGAATGTCCTTACAGTAATGAAAACAGTTCATTGATTCAGTATGTCAGTCATTCAGTCATATGTGATACATTCATTAGCATAACAGTACAGTAAACAGTAGGTCTTAAAAGACCGAACAGTAAATGATGGCCATCAGTCAGTAAACAGTGGTGGTTCCAACAAGGGAACCGGCAGAGATCTCTGTAACAGTAGCAGCAAACAGTAGTTGCTAAGGATGCCACAATATAGTTCAGAATATAGGACATACATTCATTCAGTTAACAATATCAGTTCAGAAAGCAGTACAGTTCAGTTGTTCAGAAGATAGTCATTATTGAACATATCTTTACACAATTGTTACTCACAGAGTTCTGGGCTACAGTTAAGCTAGAGCGCGTCTCCTCGATGCCAACCCTACACAGTTACAGATTGAACACACACTAAGCTATACAGTTGGGGAAAGATAATAACTTAATCCCTAATTTGCCTCGGTGTGTTCTACATCTATATCCTCATTAAGATGTCTTAAACTAGGCCTAAGAATGCCTAGGATAGAATGAGGATGCAAAGATGCACTTTTAAAAACATTTTCAGAAATTTCAGAAAGACAGAGCCCCGCTCGAGCGTAGGTTACGCCGCTCGAGCGGTCATGCAGACGAAGGTTCCCGCTCGAGCGTCACTTCCCACGCTCGAGCGGTCTGCAAAACAGTCAAAAGTACTGGATGGGTGAAAATCACGCTCGATAGGGCGCTCGATAGCAGCTCGAGCGTGAGACACAAGGTCCCGCTCGAGCACTAAATACCCCGCTCGAGCGGACTGTAAAACAGTGCAAAGTACTGGGAGCACGAATTTCCCGCTCGAGCGCCGTTCTCCCCACTCGAGCGGAAGACCAAAATCTGGAAAATCTAGATTTGAGCTCCAAGTTCAAAATCAAACACAAATGCATCAAAATCAATTCCTTTGGGCCCATTTCTTGGAAAACACTTGTAGATACGTAGAATAACATGATTCAAAGCTCAATTTGTAAAATCAAGGCCAAAGGGAAGATCAATTAAATCCACTTTCAATCCCAAATTTCATGAACAAGATTCAAACATGACATGCAAGGATTTAAATCATTTCAAAGCTTCAATTTCATGCTCAAGTGAGCCAATTCTTCAAAGACAAGATGAAATCATGGACTTAAACATAATTATGAGCATGCATGCACCAATTGCCATGAAATCAACATCAAAATGCAAGGATAAACACATGCATGCATGATACAAGCTTTAACCCAACACTACAAGACCAATTCTTGACTTAGCTCATAAACTATTATGATCCATGCTAGATAGAGCTTAAATATGCAATGTAGAGGATGAAATTCATACCTAAGTTCTTCAATGACAAGTCTAGAGGTTCAATTTGCTAATTTACACTTCAATTCCTCAAGATTCAAGCCAATTCTCAATGAAGTCAAGTTGAAAACACTCCTTTCCTTTCACTCTCTCACTAGTTCGGTGGTGAGCTCAAAAATGGCTGAAGAAAATGTTAATCTAAGTGTATACAAGGCTCAATATATTGAGGTAGTGGCCCACTAAGGGTGGCAATATGGTAAATAAAGCAACTCTTGCTAATTAACTTAATTCAATCTAATTTAATCATACCAAATCGCATTTCAGATAATTACACCATAAAATCACATTAATTCTAACGACCATAGAACTTCAATCAATTTTGGATTCGGCCGCCGATAAGGCCTTCAGTTAACAGTTTAAACATAAAAACTGAACAGATAATTAAACAGTCAAACAGATAAACATGCAATTAAACAGATACAGTCAATCGATTCAGTTTCAGATTTCAGTCAGTCAGTTCAGTAATTCAGTCAGTTCAATTACTTTTCATATTCGGTCTCAGTTTAACAGTAATCGGTAATCATTCAGTCATTAATCGGTAAACAGTGTGAGGGTTGTTACAAAGAGTAAAGGGTTTAACATTTTTGACACATTAATATCTTTGAAGGGAAATGTTGTATGTATCCTCAAAAGAGTGTGCATCGTATGGAAATTAGATTTGGGGTAGTTGTTATGTGGGGGGTATAACAATCACTGATGGGTAGCCAAATGGGCCTATTTTAATGATCATAACTGTTTACATTTTAGAGTATATTCAGTAGAATATATTTATAAAAAATTAAATTAATCGGATATCGTTAACCTTTTTATCCACTCACATGAGAATTGTGATTTAAAGAATTAAAATGAATACAAATGTGAGTGGATGAAAGGGTTAATCATATCCGATTAACTTAATTTTTTATAGGTATGTTGTACTCAATGTATTTTAAAATATGAATGGATCGGATTATTAAAATTGACCCATTTTGCTATACAACAGTGGCTAATGTGCCTCCAACACAACAGCCACCCCAAATCCTATAAAAGTTATGCCATTTGCGGGTTTAATTATCACAAATGATATAACAAAATACTATGTGGGTCATAACTATAAAAAAAAAAGAAAAAAAAAAAAGTTACAATAATACATTATATGAGGTACAACTAAATAATTTTTGAATTATATAATGTCATAACTAATATCACAATATATTATAACTAACAACACAACATGTCATAACTAACAACACAAAGGTCCTAACCAAATATGCATATGATAGACACAAAGGCCTTGTTTGGTTTCTCTTACGAGACAATTTTCCAGAAAAATTTAAAAAATGTAACTCTCTTCGTCTCAAAATATTAGTCCCGTAATCCGTTTTTCTTGTTCCAAAATATTAGTCACTTCTCAAAAATCAAGGACAAAAATAAATTTTCTATTTTCCTCTTCTTTTAAATTCATTAACAACATAAAAAACACAATTATGACAATTGATATTTTCTAAAAAATGTATTATTAAAGGGTAATTTTGAAAAATTAATTTTTTTAAGTACAATAATTGTATTACCAAAAAAAATTAAATTTCTCAATCAATCAATCACTTTTTCTGTTATATCTATCTATATAACTTCAACAAAAATTAAAAATTATTTCATAAACACAAATCAAACATGGCTAAAATTTTCTGTCATTAAATTATCTAATAATTTTTTACAATTTGCACTATTCCCAATATTAATCTCAAAGTGGTGGGACCATCGTACTCAAAGAATGTGGGGTTCGTAGGTATTTCCTGATGAGTCCGGATCCTTTGCCGCTTTTCCTTGCGGCTGTCCCTGTAATGTCCTAAAATGACGTCATTTTGGGGCAAAATTTTTAAAAAAAAACAAAGACAAAAACACAAAATCAGAGAGGCACCCCATTGTTTTTTTTTTTTTTTTTCCAACTCTCAAACCGAAGAGACACCCCATCTAAAACAGAAAATCAGAAAGACGAAAAGGGACAAACAGCGATAACTATGGTGGCAAGGCCACATTCGGTTCCTCCGACTCCATTTCTCTCTCGTCGCGAGCGACCCAACCACCCCAATCATTTACATCGGCTTTTTAAGGCTCTGATCAAAGATTTCGAATCTTAACTAACTCCCAATCGACGATGATGAAGCCCCATTTGGTGTTGATCACTTTAGATGACGATGTTCAGTGCATGATCAATGAGTTTGATAAGCTCGAATCGCTCGATAAGCCCTCATGACTCTGGATTTTTGTTTGTAATGAATGGGTATATTTTTAGACATGAAAACTGTGTTGAAAATCAAACAAATCAAACCCACAACCACAACCACTGTGTTGAACTTAACAGATGTGATTTCTTTCCATGGAGAGAGAGAGAGAGAGAGAGAGAGAGAAAAGGGAGGGGAAGAGATTGAGAAACTTGACAGTTTCATGATCTAAAGCATTTGCCCAATATGGCTTGTTTACAAATTTCAAGTCTCTAGTTTTATGGATCAAAGGGCTTTCAAGGTGTTTGAATGGTTCTTTGTTTGTTTCTCCTCTAGTTCAATGGGAGTTCGTCTTCCTCTCTTTCTCTTCTTTGTTGGAAGCGGTGTTCATCTTCCTTTCTTTCTCTTCTCTGATTTTGTGTTTTTGTTTTTGTTTTTTTTTTTTGAAATTTTGCCTCAAAACGACATCATTTTGAAGTACCGCAAAAACAGCCGTAGGAAAAGGCGGTAGAGGATCCAGACTCTTTTCGTGATAATACTATACTAGTCTTATCTTCGCTCCCTTCCTCTCATGTACCTCGATTCGATCCTTGTGTGGATACCTCCAAAAATATATACTATAAAATTCTAAATATTATATAATATAAATTAGTAAATTTATTTTGAACCTTGTTAACGTTTTATTTTATTTTATTTTATTTTCATAATGGAAGGGCTTTGTTAACGTTTACTGTATGAATTATTTATTTATTTATTTAAGATAGTGATAATATGCTAGTATAGTTATATTATAGGAAAATGCTTGAGACCACTAATTAGTGATAGGACTAATGATGTGGTAGTGGGCCCCATCCACTACCACAGTGTTGCTGTGCCTTTTTTTTTTTTTTTAAGTGTATGCCAACTCACTAGTTGTGCTTTAGAGCATAACTTTTAGTGGTATGTATCATTGCCCTTATATTATAATTGAAAGGTTTGTTGTTGTTCCATCAACTCAAACTCTTGACTTTTCACCCATCACACTCTAAGGTATGACTACTAAACTATTGGGTCACACTCCAATGTCTCAAAACAGAAATGATTGTGAACCTTAAAAAAATTGGTAAATTATAAATATACTTTCTAAAATTTATTTAAAATACAGATTATTTTATGTAATTTTAAAAATTACAAATACTCCTTTATCAATTTTTTTATTTATTTAACAGAATGAACAAAAAAAAAATTCTAACTACTCTTTTATACAAAAATAAAATTACCTGATTTATTAATTAAAATATATTTCTAACTTCATTAAAAACTGTTAACTATTTGATGATTTATAAATAAAAATAGTCATTTGTTATGATATTAGAAACTTGAAGGAGATGTATGTAATTTCCAGAACCGTAAAAAATAATTCGTATTTTAAATAAATTTTAAAGAATATATTTGTAATTTATTATTAAAAAAATTATTATAAATTCTACATTACACTCGTATTGTTGTAGTCTTACAACGTATGAGTCTTGTACTCATGTAAGTATTGTGTGAAAGTTTTTTTATAAAAATTATGGACAACAAAAGTGTTGTCTTGAAAGTGGTCACCAAAGCTTGAATTTTTTATAGGTAAGGTGAAATCTACTCACTTTGTGTTTTGATGATAATTTTCGCAATTCAATTTTGCGGTATATAGAACAATTGAATTTTTCCTTTATTTTTTTATTTTTTTTTATTTTTTTTACAGTGTCGACATTGCTCTTATTCAAATGTTCAACTCCTTGTGATCGAGAAGCCATTAGAGAGTTGATATTACAACTATAATCATGGTTTCTTTTGAAATATGAGTTTGTTGGAAAATTTGGTTTTATAAGACTTATTTTGGGTCATTCTTTAGTCCAATTTTGAGTGTGTCCCAAATATCTTTTGGGGTGGGTCTGAAAAAGCGACATGTTTCTTGCGCATGGTAAGTCATACGGTGAAGACAGTTCGTCAAAAATATTTATGAGGGAATGGGAACTTAACGTCGTTTTTGGGTTCGTGGAATTGGATATTTAAATAATTAAATGTGGGTTTCCTTGAAATGGGTTGTCCCACATTGAAACTTAAAGAGAAATTATGTGGGTATATAAGTTCTAGGTAACAACACTTGGGTTAGACCCCAAGGAGCATCCCAAGTTTGTAAAAGGGAGGAGTTATAGACAAAGTGAACCTTAGCCCAAACTACCACCACATGGGCGCCGCCGTTCGGCCGTGCCAGGTGTGGGTCGGATCGGTTCTAGCATTAATTTTTTGGACAAAATTTATTTGAATTTTTTCAAAAAATTCTTGCAAGAAATTATTTGTATTTCAAATTAAATTTGAATTCAAATTTTGTGTCCAAAAATTGTGCCTCCGAATTCCACTAATTTCCAACTGTTAAACAGGTTTTTAAACTATCAGACAGATTCAAAACTGTCCAAAACAGTTTTCTTCAAATCTGTTGAATTTCGAATAAATTCTGTTATTTCAAACAGATTTAAATCTGCCCAAGCAGATTTGAGCAGGGTCAACAGTTTCAAAATATTCTAACAGATCAGAATAAATTTCCTGCAGTTTGGGCAGTTTTTTAACAGCTACAGTTACCATATCTGTTCAGTTTCAAATCTGTATCTGTTGGCAGACTTCACACCTATTTGGATTTTTCTAGACAGATTTGTTAGCCACATTTTGCCTATAAATACAGCCATTTTCTAGCAGTCTTTGGGTACTGAAAAATTCATTTTTTGCTATCCTATTTTCTGCACTATTGCATATATTCTTCATATTAGTTTTTAGGAATTTTTATAGAGAGTATAGAACACTGGTTCTAGTTCGCCGGACAAATTTGTTTGGAGTGCTACTACAAATTTGTAAAGATCATTATATCCTGAGAGATAGACGCCATCAGTCCGCAAGCACCGTAGCGAGGCGAATCTGTTTTAAGGACAGAGTGTCACACACTCGATTTGATCTTTTATTATTCATTCGATTCGGTAAAATAATTTCGGTACGTTATTTATTTTATTTGTTTGATTTAGTTTTAATTTATTTATTGTACACAGAAGATTGTTCCAACAATCTTAAGACAGATTCGAATTATTCTGTTTATACAGAATTTTTCGTTTGTTCCCTTTTCTCTTTCTTCTTCTTACAGAAATTATTTTTTGTGATTTTACAAAATAATATTCTGGTTAGAAAACAAATAGTAGTAATATACTGTTTGACAGATAGTAATAATATACTGTCTATTTTCTTTAACAACTAATAATAATATACTGTTGTCATTAACAATCGGAATATTTATTTGTGAAATTTTGTCAGAAATTAATTTGGGTTTTCAGAAATTATTTTTTGAGTGTTCATTAATTAAAATTATGTTTCAGTATTTTAATTATTGAAGTGTTACAGAAATTTAATTTTCTGTGTGGAATTAATTTGGTTAAATAAAATTTTATTTTATTTCCAAATTAATTGAAAAATAAAAGTTACATTTCTTGTTTCTTTTATTTTTACAGAATTTTATTCTGTGAATTTAGATTAATTTTCTGTGTAGTATAAAATTCTAAATATAATTTTGTTTTATAATTTAGAATTCATGGCTACTGAAACTAATACCCAAACAAGTATTAGTGTGGTGGCTGCAATTACGCCAACCCTCTTTCCTGTTGTGACAGTACCGGTAAATCACGGTGAGAAGCCAGAGAAGTTCTCTGGAATTGTTTTTAAAAGATGGCAGAAGAAAATGCTATCTAAATGAGGGGAAATTAAGAAGTACAAGTTTAATGGCAAGTGTTACATCTGTGACAAAAAGGGACATCGAGCCAAAGATTGTCGTAGAAAAGGTAAAAGCAAAAGAAGAACAAGCAAGAAGGCTACTCAAGCCCATATGACCGAAATGGACAATATTTCCGATGGTGTAGATGACATCAATCTTTCTGCAGTTGTTTCCGAGGCAAATCTTAAAGAATGGCGGGTGGACACCCGTGCTACTCGCCACATATGTGTCGACAAAAAGATGTTCATATCTTATTCTACAGTGGATAATGGTGAATAACTTTTAATGGGCAATTCCTCAACTTTCAAAGTTGAAGGACAAGGAAATATTGTACTTAAGATCACATGTGAAAAGGAACTCACTCTCAACAATGTGTTGTATGTACCGGACATTCGCAAGAATCTTATTTCCGGATCTTTGTTGAGTAAAAATGTGTTTAGGCTAGTTTTTTAAAGTGACAAGTTTGTACTTACCAAAAACGGGATGTATGTAGGGAAATATTACATGTTTGATGGCCTTTTCAAAATGAATGTAATGACTGTTGTACCCTTTGTTATTAATAAAAATACATCTTCTTCTTACTTGCTTGAGTCTTCAAATTTATGGCATGGTAGACTTGGACATGTTAATTATGGATCTTTGCGTAGATTAATTAATATGGAATGTTTACCTAAATTTGATGTTGATTCAAATCATAAATATAAAATTTGCATTGAGGCAAAATTATCTAAAACTTCTTTTCATTCAATTGAATGAAGTACGGAACCACTTGAATTAATTCATAGTGACATTTGTGATTTTAAATCAATTCAAACCAGAGATGGGAAAAAATATTTTATCACTTTCATAGATAACTATACTAAATATAGTTATGTTTATTTAATTCGAACTAATGATGAAACTTTGGAAACTTTCATTCAATATAAAAATGAAGTTGAAAATCAACTTGGTAAGAAAATTAAGAAACTTAGAAGTGATAGAGGTGGTGATATGAATCACTTTTTAGTGAATTTTGTAAAGAATATGGAATAATTCATCAAACCACTGCTCGTTACTCACCTCAACAAAATGGAATTGCTGAAAGGAAAAATAGGATTTTAAAAGAAATGATAAATGCCATGTTAATAAGTTCGGGTTTACCTCAAAACTTGTGGGGGGAAGCAATACTTTTTGCTAATTATATATTTAATAAAGTATGCCGAAAGAAAGTAAATCAAACACCTTATGAAATGTGGCATGGAAGAGTACCATCCTACAAATACTTAAAAGTGTAGGGGTGTTTGGCTAAAGTGACTATTCTTAATTCTAAAAAGACTAAGATAGGTCCTAAAACAGTTGATTGCATTTTCATTGGTTATGCTAAGAATAGTAGTGCATATCGATTTTTGATTCATAAGTCAGAACATTCTGAAATGCACGTAAATACTATTATTGAATCTCAGAATGCATGATTCTTTGAACATGTATTTCCAAATAAAATTAGATAAGAGACTAGTAATAATAAAAGATCTTTTGATGCTATTACTAGTCAAGATCAAGAACAAGAGTAAGAGATAGATTAAATTGATGAAGAGGAACCTAAGCGTAGTAAACGTGAAAGAACCTCAAAATCTTTTGGTCTAGATTTTCTAATATTTTTGTTAAAAAATGAGTCTTTAACTTTTAAAGAGGCAATGTCCAGTCTTGAAGCTCCTTTATGGAAAGAAGCGATTAATAGTGAAGTTGAATCCATCTTGCAAAATCACAATTAGGAATTAGTGGACATACCACCAAGTTGTAAACCTTTTGGGTACAAGTAGATTTTCAAAAGAAAAATGAAAGCGAATGGATCAATTGACAAATGCAAGGCAAGACTTGTGGTCAAAGGATATAGACAAAAAGAAGATCTTGATTACTTTGACACATACTTACCGGTTACTAGAATAACATCCATTATAGTGCTAATTGCTATTGCATCTTTGTACAATCTAGAAATTCGTCAGATGGATGTGAAAACCGCTTTCTTAAATGGTGAATTAGATGAAGAAATTTATATGGAACAACTAGAAGGATTTTCTGTTCCAGGAAAAGAAAAGAAAGTGTGTCAATTGGCTAAATCATTATATGGTTTAAAACAAGCGCCAAAGCAATGTCATAAAAAATTTGACGAGGCAATGATGTCAAATGGATTCAAAATTAATGAGTGTGACAAATGTGTTTATATTAAAAATATAGACAAAGGTTATGTCATTGTATGTCTTTATGTGGATGATATGCTCATCATAGGTAGTAATAATGACATGATTAGAATACCAAGAAAATGTTAAATAAACATTTTGACATGAAGGGCATGGGAATTGCTGATGTAATTCTTGATATGAAAATTACCAAAACATTAGAAAGTTATGCTTTGTCACAATCTTATTACATTGAGAAAATACTTGACAAATTCAGCAAAGATGATGATCATCTTACTAGAACACCTGTGGATGTTAATTTGTTTCTTTCTAAGAATGTACAAAAAAGTATTTCTCAATTAGAGTATGTCCAAATTATTGAAAGCTTAATGTACTTGATGAATTGCACTCGCTCAGATATAACTTATGCAGTAAGTAAATTAAGTAGATATACGAGTAACCCAGGAGTAGAACACTAGAAAACAATTATAAGGGTTCTAAGATATCTCCGATTTACTCATAACATTGGGCTGAATTATACTAGATATCCAGCAGTACTTGAAAGTTACTGTGATGCAAACTGGATATTGGATACTAGAGACTCAAAGTTCACCAGTGGGTATGTCTTTACTCTTGGTGGGGTGGCTGTATCTTGGAAATCTTCTAAACAGACTTGCATAGCTAGGTCTAATATGGAATCAAAATTCATAGTTTTAGATAAAGCTGGGGAAGAAGCAGAAAGACTTCGTCACTTCCTTGAAGATATTCCAATGTGGCCAAAACCGGTGTTGATATTTGCATACATTGTGATAATCAATCAGCAATAGGTAGAGCACAGAGTCATATGTATAACGGTAAGTCGCGACACATTTGTCGTCGACATAACACCGTAAGACAACTACTCTCTAATGGAATTATTTCCATTGAATATGTGAAGTCTAAAGACAACATAGCGGATCTACTAACCAAATGGTTAGCAAGAGAGTTAATTGGGAATTTATTGAGGGAAATAGGACTTAAGCCTATTAAATAAGAGTTACCACAACGGCAATCCAATCTAGTTGACTGGAGATCCTAAGATCTAAGTTCAAAGGGACAATCGAGTTGTGTATAACTCAGAAGGATCACTGGGGAGTCAAACTCCTACCCATTTCTAGGATGAAATAGTGATGTCTGTAGCGGTTTAGGTTAAGTGAAACTTTTAATGATTCTTATATCTAGGTATACCTAGTAGAGTATGACAAGATACTCTTCATAATAATCACCTATGTGAGTGTAAACTAGGCCAGTTCTATAAGATTTGTGAAGGGCTACAATTCTCTAGAGTACTCATGAAAGACCAGGTTGTTCAGAGCCAAAATGAACACAATAGTGAGAACTAAACTGTATCTGGGGATATACTGTATGAGTTCTATTATCTTAGTTTACACAAACGGCTGAACAGTTCAAGACATTATGTTCACTGGTTAGCTAGTAAATCTGATAATGTCTCACAAGGGAAGGTTCAAAACCAAAAGCTACCTATCCTTTGCAGAATATTTTCAATTTCTGTACTCTTTGTAAATAGATCATGTTGTTGCATTTTCTCTCTGTCAAATTTCATTAATGTAGAGGATTATTGGAAATTTTGGTTTTATAAGGCTTATTTTGGGCCATCTTTGAGGCCAATTTTGAGTAGGCCCCAAATGTCTTTTGGGATGGGTCTGAAAATGTGACGTGTTCCTTGCCGCATGGTAAGTCACACGGTGAAGATGGTTCGTCAAAACCATTTATGAGTGAATGAGAACTTGACGTTGTTTTTGGGTTCGTGGAATTAGACATTTAAAAAATTAAATGTGGGTTTCCTTGAAATGGGTTGTTCTACATTGAAACTTGAAGAGAACTTATGTGGGTATATAAGTTATAGGTGACAACACTTGGGTCGAGCCCTAAGGGGCATCCCACATTTGTAGAAGGGAGGAGTTATGGACAAAGTGAACCTTAGTCCAAACCACCACACATGCGCACGTTTGTCGTCGCCGATCCGGCCGAGCCGGGTGTGGGTTGTGGGTCAGGTCGGTTCTAGCATTAATTTTTTGGACAAAATTTATTTGAATTTTTTAAAAAAATTCTCGCAAGAAATTATTTGTATTTCAAATTAAATTTGAATTCAAATTCAAATTTTGTGTCCAAAAATTATGCCTCCGAATTCCACTAATTTCCAACTGTTAAACAGGTTTTTAAACTGTCGGACAGATTCAAAACTGTCCAAAACAATTTTCTTCAAATCTGTTGAATTTCAGACATATTCTGCTATTTCAAACAGATTTAAATTTGTCTAGGCAGATTTGAACAGGGTCAACAGGTTCAAAATATTCTAGTAGATCAAAATAAGTTTCCAGCAGTTTTGGGTAGTTTTTTAACTGCTACAGTTACCATATCTGTTCAGTTTCAAATCTGTATTTGTTGGCAGACTTCATACATGTTCGGATTTTTCTAGACAGATCTGTTAGCCACATTTTGCCTATAAATACTGCCATTTTCCAACAGTCTTTGGATACTGAAAATTTTATTTTTTGCTGTCTTATTTTCTGCACTATTGCACATATTCTTCATATTAGTTTTTAGGAATTTTTATAGAGAGTATAGAACACTGGTTCTAGTTTGCCAGACAAATTTATTTGGAGTGTTACTACAAATTTGTGAAGATCATTGTATCCTGGGAGATAGACGCTATCAGTTTGTAAGCACTGTAGCGAGGCGAATCTGTTTTAAGGATAGAGTGTCACACACTCGACTTGATCTTTTATTATTCATTCGGTTCGGTAAAATAATTTTGGTACGTTATTTATTTTATTTGTTTGATTTAGTTTTAATTTATTTATTGTACATAGAAGATTGTTCTGACATACGTAGGGGTGTAAATTGAGCCCGGACTCCTGCTAAAATTTGGGTCAGGCTGGACTGAAACACGGACTAGAAAATTAGGCCCAGACTGAGGGGATCCATAGGTTGGGCCGATTGGCTTGGGCTTGGGCTTGGGCTTGGGCTTAGGCCAGGCCCAGGCTTGGTGGGTCTGAATATATATATATATTAAATTTTTTCTACCAAAATTTTATTCTTTTCCACTAAAAATAACATCGAGCATTGGGCGGGCCGAGTCTTAGACCAGGTTTTGAGTGGACCGTGAGCAGGCCGATGGGCCAGGCCACGGGTCGGGCTGGGTTTCAAAATAATAGTCTAGACCTAGGGTCCTAGTCTAGGCTTGGGCCTGAGCCTAAGCGGACCAAGCCCACCTTGAGTCGCAGGCAGGTTTCGAGCCGCCCACAGGCCGCTAGCCATTTTTACAAGCCTAGAGTTACAATGATAAATATTTTGGTTAAAATAAAAATTAATAAAAAATTATATCATTTTGTATGAGAATTTATCATAAAAATATATCTTCTTTCTAATTCTTTCCTTCTTCCTCTTCTTCTTCTTTTAATCAGTTATTTGTAATTCTTTCTTGAAAAGTGATTGAAATACAATTTTGCCTAAACTTTTTTTTAAATAGTGAATATAATATCATGATAATTTAGTTTGAAATAAAAAGATTACAATCCACCTCATTTTATATGAATTTTTTTTTTAAAATGCAACATTTGATGAAAAGTGAATAATAATTCATTTATATTACTCGAGCTTGACTTGGCTCTTTAAAAACTTATTTTAAATTAACTTATTATATAAATAACTTAAGTTTTAATACAGTTTAAAATTAGTTAAGTTTTCAAACTAAACTTAAATAATATGTAACCCAATAAATTTATATGCATTATTCATCCTAACTCGTTGTTAACCTGATTAAAACTTATTTAAAATTAATCTGATAGATATACAAGTCAAGTTGAAATACATCTATTAAAATTTTATATTAAACTAAAAAAGTTTATTATCTGACTCAACTCAACAAATTTGCGGTAAATGGGGCTCTCCTTTCATGTCTGGCATGTGAACCAAACGTTCAGTAGAGCAACAGTCTGATATAATTTGTGCGACCGCCCTATGTATAAACAAAACTTTATCTTAAGAGTAGGGTAGTGCCCAAGGGATAGGTATATATAATGAACATAACTTGATAATCAAGTCAAGTTGCATATTGGGCCACACTACACCTACTTTTTAGGATTCCCTTTCCTGTTTCGTGAATAAAAAATGCTATCAATCACAAAAGTTAAACTCATTTGTTTTCATGGATTTATATATGCTTAATTTATGTTTATGGATAAATTATTCAATGTTTTTTTAGAGGTGTATATGTAGGCTATGGTTGATTTACTTTTCAGAAATTTATTTTAGAAATTTTTTTAAAAAAATAAAAATTAGTTTCATGAAAAAAAGAAGTAAAACAAAAAAGAAGAAAAACACTGCATTTTAAAACAGATTTATCTTTTTGGAGGATAAAAATAAAATTTAAAAATATATTTTTGATATTTATTTTTATTAAACTAGTTTTTATATATTTTAGAAAAATTTTAGCAAATAAACTAGTTTCACAAACACAAACCAAACATGGCCGGTGTGTTTCAAATTCTAAAAAAAATTAGTGAAACATCCTTCTCTAATTTTGGATAGTAAGAGAGGTCCAATATCTATTTTTTTTATTAGTTGAGTTCTCTTGATAAAATTCTTCTATGGTCATACAAGAGAAATTTGGAAATTTTTCTGTGAAAATTAAAATTTCTCTGTGAAAATATTAAGGAACCCCAAATACTATGAAAATATTGTATGTCACTTATCTTATAAAATCTTAATATAAGGTATCTTAAAAAAAAAAATCCCAAATTCTAACCTCTCAAGTAGGTCTATATTCCTCCCCCCAAAAAAATAAAAATAAATAAATAAACAAACAAACAAAGAACTCAAGAAATCAAGAAATTATTCAGAATCTACAATTAAAAGTCAAGATATTCATAATATAGCCACACAAGAAGAACTCTAAATATACACCTTAGATTTGCATCCTGGATAAAATTCTAATCATTTTTATGGGTGCAACTTTTCCCTAACTTATATTACACATCATTCTCATGTTAAAGTATTGAGAGAAAATGTGAAACGTATCAATTAGATAATGGAATGGAGTGTTGTTTCAAGAATATTCAATACATTCTCTTGTTGATCAGCATATATATGGCCAGTGAGTTGTAGCAATTATAGTTAATACACTCTCACTTAGCATTGCTGTCATTACCTTATTGTCACCATATGAGGTAGAGAGCCAGACCCTATTAGTTTCTCTGAATCAATTACAAAATAAATCCCTGTTTAGTATATTCTATTTGGTCTAATTTCTGATTACAATTTATGAAGTAAAAATAATTCAAATAAGTTGAAAAAAAAAAGAAGAAGATTTATCGGAAAGGAATGGATTTTTTTTTTTTTTCCCCACTGAATATCTATATACATACTGTTGATATATCATTGGACTTCTTTTTTATACTGTTAATCTTTATCCTAAAAATGCAATCACTTTGTTTGGTTGTTGTTTTTCAAACTCAGTTTTTGAAAATTTTAGAGTATTTGTTTGGTTATTCAGAAAACTAAACACACTTTTCAAAATGATAGGGTGGGGAAGAGACAATTTAAAGAGAGTGACATTTTTCAAAATTCAAATTTCCCTCCAATTTAAGGATAGAGACCATTTAAAAAAAAAATTATTACATTAAAAAATACTCTCATCTTAGTTATATATATATACATGTTATATATGTATAAAAACATAATTTGATATGTAGCCATTTATAGGTACATATCTTACCATTAAATGCGTGATTTTATCATAAAATTTATACTCATTTCAATCACAGAAAACATATTTTTTTTTTACAAATTGGCATTAAAAAAAAAATCGTAACTAGCTTACAAACTTTTGCAACATGAAGTACAAAAAATTTGAACATTTTGTTATGCCAATTTTAGACGATGTTACACATGTTTGTGTTAATGTTACGATATTGTGTGATAAAATAATTTTTTTGAATAACATTTATGAAAATTTAATTCTATGTAAGAATTTTTTTAAAGCCAATTTGGAAAAAAAAATTTATGTTTTCTGTGGTTGGAATGAGTGAAAATTTTATGATAAAGTCATACAGTTAATAGTAGGATATGTACCTATAAATGGCTACATACCAAATTATGTTTTTACATATATATATATAAAACTAACATGAGAGCATTTTTTGATGTGATAATTTTTTTTTTAAATTGTGAATTGCAATGATGTATTTTTTTAAAAGCTAAACAACGATCCTTTTTCAAATTAGAATTTTTAAATCACTTTTTAAAAAAATAAAACCAAACATAGTGAATAATTTGCTGCGCTTTGTACGCAAATCCTTTGCCAAAGGATGAACTTTCATTGGACATTATTAAATAGGGTTGTTTTGGGAAGTTGGTAAAAAATTGGCTTTTGACTTTTTACCAAGTTTTTTGGCTTTTTTGGAAGTGATTTGAGAAGTTGGTAAAAAGCTAACTTTTTGCTTTTTAGTTTAATATTTATTTATGGTGTCAAATCAAATTAAAATTACCAAAATACCCTTACCCAACATAAGAGAGTTATTTATTTATTTATTTTTCATAGGCCCTAATTTGTAATTTTGGGGCTGCATTTTTGGCACTTGCCAAATTGCTTTTCTAGCGTTTTTGGCAGCCTTGTCCAAAAACGTGGCTTTTTACCATGTTCCCAAAATGGCACAATATATTGGACATTTTTTTTGTCATTTTTCAAAATTTTTTTTTCTTTTTTTTTTTTGGGTAGGATCTTAAAGCATGTCTTAATTGCACACACTATTTGAATCAAAGGATGTCTATCAATGAGACACCTTTGTACAAAGCTCTTGATGGTGTTGGATTAGAACATTGCTTGGATTTCCCACTAAAAAAGCGTAAAAATCATATCCAAAAATCAGAAGAAGAGACCATTATTGCAATCTTTTAGGACTTGTTTGGCTTGTTTTTGGGAGAGTTGTTTTTGAAAAAAATTTGGGAGAGTTGTTTTAGAAATTTTTTTAGTTTGTTTGGTTGTATATTTTGAGAGATAAATTTTTTTTGGGAGTTTGGGATGATTTGATATTTTGGAAGAATTGAGTAGATGTGTGTGAGAGAAAAAGTGATTGAGAAGGAAAGAGGAGAGAGAAAAAGTGATTGATTGATGTGTAAGAGAGAGAAACTGATTTTGAAAATTTTTTGAGAAAAATCTCAAACCAAACAAATTTTTAGAATTTTTTTTCTAAAACTCATTTCCCAAACTCAAACTAAACATACCCTTAGTTTTTTATTTTTATTTTTATTTTTTTTAACAAATAATGAGGTGTCATCATGCTAACCACAGTCCACAAAATTGCAGTTAATATTAGCTGACGTGGGTAAGCCCATAAAGGCCATAGCCCACAATGAACAACCCAAGCCCATCACTTGGAGCTCAATACATAACCGAACTGGTGAAATTTAGAACAGTTGGAATCCAACGTGGCATAAAGAGCCAATGACATTCAGACATACAGCCGGTAAAGGACAAGCCACATTAGCAGACAAAGATCTGCAAAGTTATTGTCACTGCACATCACCATTAATGCAGCTCATCACAGCATTTATTACGACAACACCTCGCTATCGGAATAGTACCCCTTTACCCTGAACAAGGTAAGCTACAACATAGACTTTCGGCCAAGATGGCAGGTCGGAAGGGACAGCGAAATGATGACCAAAGGATATAAGCAAACGTTGAAGACAAGAAGAAGGTTAAGCTTTTCTATCTCCAATCTCTCTCTAATGCTCTACTTCTCTTTCTAACTTACTCGTCGGAGGGTTCACTGGGGGACTTCCCATTCCCCGTCGAAGTTATCTGCAAGTTCATTGGTGGGTTTGATCACTCGGGTATTGGTGCGAAGAGCGTGGATCAGTCTGCACCCATTCTGCTAGGTACTCGTTGTATATTAACTGCATCATCATTAGCAAATGTCAAATCATTTAGAATTTCAATCTTTTTTCACATATTTTAAGAGACTTTCACATATCTTTATACATTTATTTTTATATATCACTGAGGCTAGCTATTCAAAAAAATTACTTTAAAAAAAAAAACACTGAGATTCATTTTATAATTCAATCTAATCCACAGTAAGTTTCTGGGTAAATTTGATAAACTATTCTGAATTCTTAGATTTTCTATTTATGCAATTACATACAATTTTTTAGGCACCTATGGAGATTAATGAACCACAATTTAGACCTTGGGTAACATTTCCAAATTTAGAAACACGTCAGCTTTATACATCAGTGTTTAGCATGCTATTAGGCTGCACTATGAGTCTAGACTCTGTGGAGTCAAATCAAAATTCAATCTCTATTGCTAAAGCCCAATGAAAATGAACCACCACCATGCAATTAAAACTTTCAATATGTGTCCAGCCAAGATAGAGAGAGTATCCAAGGTCTAAAACCCTAACAATAATGCTTAGGGGACACCCATTATTGATCATAATAGATGGAGGAATGTTGTACATAGCAGATATAGACACTACCTATGAGATATGGGTCCCCAACCCCCACAAAATCACCATTCTAGTCTGAGAATCTTGACTTACTAGCCACCCCCCAAATCTTCTCTTTTACTATCTCTTTTGCCTCTTTCTGATATTACTGATGGGCAGAACAGGTGATCATCTCCATGCCAACACACACACAGCCCTCCATTCTCTCTCATGCTCTTCTTAGCCAATACCCAACTCTGCATTTAGGACGATGAAATGAACTAAGTTAAACACATTTTTAAATCTCGTTAAAATTTTAAAATCAAACTTGAATAGCTGAACATGTACTGTGAAAAACTAAATTACTTAAACTTGACTTGTTATCAACTCGATTAAATTTCAAACTTGTTTAATATTGGCTCGAAAAATGAGCATATCAGACGTAAACATATTTTGAAACTCGTTAAATTCTCAAATTAAATTTAAACAACTTATTACTCAGCTCAATTCAATTTGATTCATTACAATCCTAACTCTTCAAGTGTTCCTTCAATAAAATAATATGTATAGGGACCACTTGTGCTTTTATTTTAGAATCAATTTTGTAAAGTAACAAAGCATACTAATGTGCAATAAATCATTGAGAGTGCTATTAATACAGGTTATTAAGACACCTTAATTGTGTTTGTTTGCTTGTTAGTTAGTATTTGGCAATAATAAGGTGTGTGGCTTTAGGATGCCTTAGCAGCCCACCTTCAGCTATGGTGGGTGGGTTGGTGAAGAGAGAGAGAGAAGAGATAGAGTGTGAGAGATTATTCTTAGCATCACATCACAGCCCTTCATTTTTAGACAACCAAAAGCTTTATAATTTTGTCTCCTGGACATACAAAAAACACACGCTTCATCATAGCCGTTGAGAGCAAAGTCAAAGGCATCGATAAGCCCTTTGTTTTTCAACATTTTATTTTATTTATACTGATTAAAAAGAAAAGAAAAGAGAGTTATAAAGCCAAAAGTATGATCAAGATTGGATCTCTATCTTTATTCCTCTCTCTTTATCCTTCTGTTTTATAATGCATAATTTGTCACCGAATTAGAATTAAACTTCAGCCGTTGAATATTGATATACATGATTGAACATACGAACAAGATTTAATTCAGATATTTAGCTAATTAAATTTTTGTTTTTAAATACACATATGTATATGGAGCTCACTTCCTTCCATGATCTGAACTGGAAGGTGTTCTCTATCATGAATCTTATTTCAATGATTCAAACTGTTTGTTTTGTTAGGACCTTTTGTGTATATCAGTTACACAAAAAATTAAGTTGATTTGATAATGATAACTTATTCAATTTATTGCGTTTATAACTAAAAAATAGATTGTCTATATTTAAATTTATGCTTGCCATTGTTTTTATGTGTAAATAATATACATAAAAAATTTAATAAAATAAACAATTTGAATTTTCAAAACGGATCCATGGTAAATCATGGATTAGAAGGAACACCATGCATTGTTCTTAAGGAAATATTCCACCTAGCAATAAGATAGATGGGGGCCGCCAATTTAGAGAAAAAGGGAAAAGAATAATAATAATTATGTCGTGAAACTATTATTGTTATAATTAATATTCATAATCATAATCTTATAAGCTTAATTTAGTTGCTACAAAGCAGTGGCACATGTGATCTTTTACCTTTACCTTACATGTTTTGACTTGTGATTAAGGGAATTCCAAGTGTTCACCTGTCCCTCGGGAACAATAACAATTACAAGTATAATAATCATAATAATAATGATTGAGTAATGCTACATCTATAATATTTATTAGGGGGTAATGTTATATGTACTAATTAGTACATTAATTAAAGTACTAATTGATGATATAGTACAATTTAAAATATTTTTGGTATTTATTAGGGGATTAATGTTAATTTGTATAATGAGTGAGGTCGATAATAATGTAAGAACTTGTGTTAATACACTAATTAGTACACTAGTCGGTGCATGTAACTCCAATCTTATTAGAGAAATCCTGTGCACTCCTTAGGGATGCATATATAAATTGATATAATTTTATTATAAAATTTCGTAATATCAATCATAAAATGCATAATATCGTCATAAATTAGTGTAACAAAAAATATCGTAATTAAGTCATAAACTTTTATAACATGAATTACAAAATTTTAGATATTTTATTATGTAAATTTGTAATGAAATTACAAAATTTTATAATTGATATTACAAAATTTTATGATAAAATTACGTTAATTTGTGATATAATGCATATGATATGCATCCCTGAGAGGGTGCACACCATAGGCTTTTCCTATTTATTAAAAAAATTATCCTTAACTTATATGAATAATTTAGATATAATTTATGTATGAGTGCTGCTATTTATCTCTGTCTTTTTTCTTAGAACTCCTATGGCAATGGTCGGTGAAAATGGGCTGATGGGTGGTAGGGTGGTGGATGAGAGTTAGGGAGAGGTTGGGGATGGGTGGGCAGTGGCGAATGGCGGCGGGAATGAGCTGAGGAGAGTCATCGGAGTGCACCGACTGGAGTTGTAGTGCTTGAGGGTTAGGATTTCGAGAGGCTGAGGATAGGGACCAAAATGAAGTTGGTTGTTCCAAGAAACGGGGTATAGTTGGGATTAAGGAGGGAGTTCAAAGAGAAAATGGGAGGAACTCAATTAGGTGGGTAGGGCTTCAAATTAGAAGTGAGAGATCTAAAGAAATAAGGTATGAGTAAATAGCAGTACTCTTTATATATAGACTTTCAACACGCAAGTTGAATGTGAACCAAAATTTTTTATTTAATTTTTCTGAATTCAAGCTTTACTATAACTATAACTATAATGATATTGATGATATGATTTCCTCTAATTCTCAATAGGAAGGGGAAAGAAAACATTTTTTTTTGGGGGTGATATTGAGCTGGATCCATGACAAAATTCTTCATGTTGTTGTATAGAAAATAGCCCTCATTGCTTTAAAATTTAAACTCTTCAACGTATATAGACAAGGTTTTGAAAAGCGGTTGCGGTCACCGTAACGGTGATGGTGACGCGGTTGCGGTTGCGGGATGTAAAGGTCGTAGCGTAGCAGTTGCAGTAACCGAAACTGTGAATTTTTTTATTTTTCGCACAATTTGAAAAAAACTTACCAATACGCATATTTTTTTTTTTCCATGATCATATTTATTGGGTTTAAAATAAATATTAATCAATTTTTATAAATTTTTAAGTATGATCCAATATATTTCATATTTTTAAATCACTATAAACTGAGTTTTTTACATTTTATTTTAATAATTAATGACTTTATATTATACAAAAAATCAGTCACTAACTATTATATATAAGATAAACAATAACAACAGTAAGAGAATAAATAAGCGCCTAAATATATATATATATATATACATATTTTAACCAAACCAAATAGATAATGACCACACTTATTATTATCATTATTATTATTTTTTTTTTTTTCAAACAATATATAGATAGACACACACAAATAAAATGGTTGAGTGATAGCAGCTGAATAGAATAGCATAGGTCTTATAGCTTTAACAAATCAATAGCATATTCTTCATCTTCCCTCTTCTCTCTCTCTATCTCTTGCTCCTCCATTTTCTCTCTTTATCTTCTCTCTTCTCTCTATCCCTCTTTCCCTATTTTTAGCTCTTTTTTTTTTGTGTTTTTTTAAAAGAAACAGTTTGGAACCGTTACGTAATGATGCGTAACAAGCAGTTACGGCTGTTATGGCACCGTTACGACCGCTACGGCAGCCGCTACGGTCGATACACCTGTGAATCTCAATCACACTACAAAAACGGCCGTAACGGGTGACGGTAACCACCAAAACCGTTATGTAACGGTTGCGACTGCTTTTTAAAACCTTATATATAGAGAATTATAGTTTAAAACATGTTTTTGTTGTGGTTGTTATTAATTAATATTTCTTTTGGTGGGTTTGTTAATTATTAGTTAATATTATTGTTGTTGTTATAACCTGGAGAATAGTGAACAAGATATTTTTAAAAACCTATGGATTATATTATATATTTGTATATATAATATTAGGTAAATTACTTTAACCTCTTTTAAGATTTGAAAAAATATATATAATAAATTTCGTAAGTTTCATATAATTATACTTATGTCACTCTGAACAATGATAAAGCATTAGTGATATTCACAGACTCATTTAGATTGTATTAGAACATACACTATAATTTTTAGAGATCAATTTTTTTAATCTCTAAGAGTATAAATTTTGTTGTAAAAAATATTTAGAGACTAATTTCAATTATCGCGAAGATAATCGTTAAAAATTCATCACAAAAAGTTACAAAATAAGCTTTTAGGGACAATTTTGAAAATGTCTCTAGTAAATGCACTTTTAAGGACAAAATAACTTGGTCCCAAAAAGATTTATTTTTGGGACAAAACTTTTTGCCCTGAAAGGTTAGTAATTCATCACTAAATGTTCAATTTTGTCTCTAAAAATAAAATAATATTAACATTTTTTGTGACAAAAATATTTTATCCCTAAATTTTTTTCTCTAAAACTTTAATTTCTTATAATGATATAAGAGCATTTCCAACGGTTCATCTAATGTTTCACCAAATCTGAGTAAAAAAATGGTCATTTCCTCAATTTGATACTTCATACTCCAACGGTTCATCAAATCCTGGGTCAACCGATTGGTCGATCGGTGGGTCGACTGGTTGGTCGACCGATAAGTGTAAATATATATATACATTTTTTTTTGCAGCTTTAAACGCTATGTGAATAATTTCTGAAGAGTCTTTGGATAGAAGTGTCATAAGCGTAAATATCACTTCTTGCAATACAATCCTTGCTTTTTCTCAACATTCTCATCTTCTCTTTGCCCTCTTGAAGCCTATTGATCATCGCCATAGTCTGGCTAGCTGCAACTGCAGAGGAACTTCTCTCCTCTTCAAGTTCCACGTATAAAGCATGTAAAGCTTTTCTCTCAGATCTTAATGGAAGTGTCAAGTGTTCAATACTCTTCAGTACCCAATTCATCCAAAGACTCTTCAGTACCCAATTCATCAATTGTGTTTGCTGGTGGGTGATCGGTTGGTTGACCGGCCGGTCGATCGGCTGGTCAACCGGTAAGACAAAATCATTATTATTATTATTATTTTTTAATCTGTTTGAACCTTTTTGACCGGTTTGAACCTACCTTTTTTAAAGGAAATCGGTCGATCGGTTGGTCAACCGACTGGACAACCGGCTGGTTGACCGGTGTATCTCTTTCAACGGTCAGTAACAGTGATTTGGTAAAATCTATAGCTTGTTCTCAGTTTGATGTTTTTTTTGCTGAATTCTCATTTTGATATCAATTTGGTGCAACGGTAAAAGTGTCTTTTTCATCAAAATTTAAATCTGATGCCAACTTTGATTCACCGTTGGAGATGGTCTAAAGGTTTTAGAGATCAAATTTATTTATCTCCAAAAGTACAATTTTTAAAACATCTGGAGACCAATTCTAGTTGTTCCAAAAAGTAAAAAAAAAAAAAAAAAATGCGGATCCTTTGTAGTGTATTACCTGTAATGCTCCTTAGGGATGCATCACATTTTTCCAAACATTTCCAATCTCTACTCAATTTTAGATCCAAACCCAACTTTGATGGCATAATTTTATAAATATCACTAATAGATATATTTTAGGGACAAAAATATTTCATACAAAAAGATTTAGCTTTTGAAACGAAAATTTTGATTTCAAAAGGATAGTGATTTAATATTAAATTTTCAATTTGATCACTAAAAATATAATAATGACAAAAATGTCATTTTCGTTCTTAATTTTTTTTTCCCCTGTAAAACCTTAATTTATTGTAGTGTTGGTTGTAAGGTAAATCAAGAATTGGCATTTACACGACAAAAATATGAGAGCAATACTATATTCACTAAAATTTGTACTAAAACACATGTGTCCATCTATCATTTGATGTTTTAAGAATGTCTAAAGTATCATTATTTTTTTGACAATCAATCATATTTATCTTCTTATATTTTTAGGCTGTGTTTGAAATATGAATTTAGATAGAGATTTGCAAGAAAACAAAATAGAAAAAATATGTGAAATGTGAATATATTTTACCTATATTTTTCTTTTGTCTTTTTTAAAATTCTTACCCAAATTCATATTACAAACACAATCTTTAGTATGATTTTTAATAAGAGTGTTAATATTTATAAAATTATCGTAAAGAAAAATGATATACAAATCTACTTTTTAAACACACTTTTCATGTCCAATGCTGTGTAAACAAGATGATTGATTGATGATTCGAAAATAAAAAAAATAAAAAAATTAACTTAAATAGTTTAATAAAATATCACATCATTGTATTTAAAAAATAAATCTAATTTTTAAATTTGAAGAACAACACTATGTGTCTAATCAATGCATTCATGGATGTACATAGCAATGAAAAGGGACTGAACACTCGATGAGAAAATCAAGAACTTGATGTCTTCTACAAATCCAATTTTGGTAATAAGTAGCTTTACATATTCATCACTTGCTTACTTTTTCAAAAAAGTAAAAGGAAAAAAAAAAAAAGGGAAAGGGAAAATGAGAAGTTGGACCAGTTTTTGAAGTTAAGGAAGACATTATACTTTCTTCATGTTTACTCCACAATAGTCAAAATTTATAGTGAAGTGTCAAAATAGCCATGAAAATTACATGTTGTACTCTCTTTCTTTACTTCACATAATTTTTTTTCCAATGAAATTACTTGATGGAACTCTCTTACTTTTTAAAATATATAATTATAATAATACAAGAAAAATATTTATCATCAATGGCGGCCTCTAGTATAACATCCATTTTTGAAATTTGATGAAGAGATCGGTTATTAAATTCATAACCAACTATAAAATTATAAATATAAAAAGAAAATTTGGATTTTTTTCTTCAATGATTTAAAAAAACTTTGCAATAAATTAGTATTTCGAGTGTTTTAACAAACTTCATAAAAACTTTATTGACATTTCCAAAAAATTAACGTCCATTTGTTTGAACTTTTGCATTTTCTGATGTTTGGATAAAACGAAGACTTCAATAAAAAATCTGTTATTCATTTTTAAAATGTTATTCTCTACTGTTGCTGCGGTGCAGCTACCGCTACTATCCCACCACCTCCTACATCTCACCACCACTTTAATGTATTCCATTAAAAAATATTTTGAAACGATTAAAATAAAAACCTAAGATTTGAACCGTTTAACAAAATAAATTCTGTCAACCTTCTAAAAAAAACAAAATAAATTATGATTTATCAATTTTGTCAATTTAAATCTTAATTTTTTTTATATTTATTTTTAATATAAATCATTTGTTTATTTGCGTTAAGTAAAACTAATGAAAAATTTGTATTTTAATCAATAAACTCAATATAAGTATAAATAAAATGTCTAAAATACTCTTTTTCATGAGTTTGATAACTAAAATATCATTTTTTCTGTTGATTTTCTTAATGAAAATAAATAAGTGATTTAAATTGAAAACAAGTTTAAAGTTTAAAATTTAAATTAATAAAATTAAAATTTCAATATTTATTTTATTATATGAGTCAAACTTTAAGATTTTTTTTTTTATAATTTTTCCAAATATTTTCAGTTGAAATAAACTGAGTGCAATAGAAAATTGTCATTTCATCAGAAAGGGTATTTTACCTAGCAACATAATAAAAAAATAAAAAATAAATTAAGTATAACCGCATCTTATTGTCTCGTCATATTCGAGTAATGTTATGTTTTACGAAATAAATATAATAAAAAAATTTATAAAATTTTAAAAAATAATTAGTGTGATAAATAACAATAATAAAAATGATTTATCTTAATGTAAGTATGTTTTAATTTTAAAGTCTTTTAGTTTGAAAATAATATAAATTTAGTTTTGTCATATAGTGTTCTATGATTGATAAATTATAACTTATATGTAATTGCATAACATACACTAAAACACTACAAATTAATCAAACAATAGAGAATTTTCATGAACTTTCAGGGTATTTCTTTCATAAAATCTTAGCATTACCCTGTCATATTCCTTTGCATTTAGGTTGCATTTGGTGTTTCATTTATTTGTAGAGTTTATTTAGGCCTCGTTTGAGAACAAGCTTTTTTAGTAATTTTTTGACTTTTTGACTAAAACATGATGTAAAAAAAACTAATATGTTTGTGATGACTTTTTGATTTTTTACGAAAAGATGTGCAAAAAGTAAAAAGAAAAATGAATATTTGACTTTTTGGTACAAGTTGTTAGTTTTTTGATTTTTTTAGTAACTTTTTAAATTTTTGGCTAAAAAAGTCACTTGTCAAACGAGGCATTAGTAACATTATAAATAAGTTATTTATTAATTTATTAACTTATTTTAATTATATCATCTCTCTATTTTTCTGTATATTTTTTTATAAATTCTTGATCTGTGACCTTGTTTGTAAAGGATTAAAGTGACTAAATTAACACAAAAAATAAAATAAATTAATTTAATTAATAAAATAAAATATCATATTTAAATCATAATTAGTTTAACCTAACTAATAAAAAATTGGGAACAAACAACTTTTTACAAAAATTACTCGTGAGGTGGGGACCAGACCCAACCACTGAAAGAAACAAAACTGACAAAGCCTAATACCTGTCAAAATCAGAGAATGTCTACCTTGTCCCTCTCTCAGTGCAACTTCTCATTCTCTTTCTCATTCTCTGTGGATAAAATAAAAGATTAATATTAGAAACTCAAAAAAATTATCAAAATTTTTATTAAATAATTTATATGAGTGTAAAATTTGCAACATGTGAATTTTATGTCAGTCTGAACACTTATATGAAACATTTAGTTAAAATTTTAATAATTCTTTTGAAATTTTTAATATTTTTTAAAATAAAATTCAATGCATTCAAATTTTCATTCCCAACAGAAACAAAACTGAGAATGTGAAAATCTATGATGGATTGATCAAAATCTGACAAAGTTAGTTAGGAAACTTCATTACACTCTTAAACAGGTTTGTTTGTTAGATTAAATTAATTATGATTATGAGTAAAATAAGACTTTGTTTGTCATGTATTAAAAAAGTCAAAAAGTTAAAAAGTCATTATCCTATTTAAGTCGCATCATCTTATTTAAATCACGTCACCTCTATACCACATCACTTCAAACCCAACCCAAACTCAACTCATATTTCATAAAAAGTTAAAAAATGTATTTATTTAGAACATTCCAAACCACCCCTAAGATTGAAATTACTAATGTGTGTATATAAAAGGTGTCTATTTGTATACTAGTATAATAATACTAATTAATTGATATTAAATTTATAAAATTATGTCAAAATTCTTATCACATACAAAATAATTTTATTATTTTTGTGCAGTAGGAAACAAAATTCTCTTTTTGACCACCAATATATGAGATTGGGAGTAGCCATCCCAACTCCATGAAAATACTAATCCCACTATTGAAAATTCATAATCCAATGATGAAATCCCTATTTTCAAAATATGATATGGTGTACATAGATGTACACATATTTATCAGCACACTGTTTTTGTGGCATGGTGACAATGGCCTTGCGCCAAAGGATAACGCAGAGGACCCTATGGGGTGTTAACTTGGAATGAGCATTCAATACTTTTTTTCTATTAATCATTATTAAACACTTAGGCACTATTTGACATAATTTAAATAAATGCATTTATTTGGATCATATCATTTCTTTATTTTTCTATACATCTTTTTATAAAAAAATAAAATAAAATAAAATAAGTATACTTATTTAAATCATCCCAAATAATCTCTTAATCTAAATATTTTCCCAAACAATCCCTTAATCTAAATATCACAAAATATGATAATATTAACAGTTGAATCACCAAATAACTCTCTTTTTAGCATTGTTTACACCATTTATCACTTGATATTTGTTAATTAGGACATTTGGCCTAATGATTGTGTAAGCATTCTTTTTGTGGTGTGAGGTCTTAAATCCAACTTTTAGATGAGTTTGGTACTTTTGCGATGGTTATTTATTTATTTATTTATTCATTATGGGGGTTGTACTTAGTAATTGTTGGGTTTGGCTTAGTTTTGCAGACTTTCTAATTATTGTGGGTTAACAATTTATTTAATAATGTGAACAAGGCCGACCCTGGGGTAGGCGACCAAGGTGGGTCGCCTTGGACCCCCAAATTTTGTTTAAAAACTAGGCCCTTATATATTTGAAGGCTTAGGTAGTATTTGGTTCATTATAATGAAAATGGAATAATCGTCTCATCCATAATGTCCATTATCATGTTTGGTTTACTAATAAAATCATTATTCACTATGATAAGTGAGTGGTCATTTCATGTAGAGATGCCTCGTTTGGCAAGTGGCTTTTTTAGTCAAAAAGTCAAAAAGTCACTAAAAAATCAAAAATCTAACAACCTATACCAAAAAGTCAAAAATTCTCTTTTCTCTCTACTTTTTGCATATCTTTTCGTAAAAAGCCAAAAAATTATCCCAAACATACTAGTTTTTTTAGCTCATATTTTAGTCAAATATCTAAAAAGTTACTAAATTAGCATGTTCCCAAACGAAGCCTTAAACATAACATTATTGTATCAATAGTTATAAAAATAAAATTTTATTGAAACAATTAAAAAACATCTGAAGTGGTGAATGAGTTAAAAGTAATGAGTATTTTTTGTCAAATGCATTGATTATTTATATAAATATTTTTTTTTTGAGAACATTATTTATATAAATATTGCCAACTACAATTGCTTATGAAAAAATAAAATTGAATTTAATAAAATTATATATTCATTCGACCATATCGTAAAAAATATTGAATAAATTAGTTATTACAATAAAAATTACATAAATTAGCCATGACAATAAAAATTAAATAAATTAATTATGTCATCGATTGAAAATATGTAGTATATAAGTTAGATTATGCAAATTCGATTAGGGTTGGTTTGGGAAGTGGGTTGACTTTTTGGCTTTTTGACTTTTTTGACTATTTTAGCCTTGGCCAAAAAGCTTGGTTTGGGAATGACTTTTTGGCTTTTTTAACTTTTTTTGTGAGAGAAGAGTGTAATGATTATGGGTTGGATGTGATGTTTTATTTTTTATGACTAAAATAGCCTATTTTATTTTTTTATTGCTAAAATAGCCAAAAATGCCCAATCTAGCTCTTCCCAAACGGAGTCTTAGTAATTTTATATTTAAAAATGTAAGAAGAATAATGTTTAAGTGATATTTTGATTTAATTTTTATTTCATATTAGAGTTTTAAATTCTTCTGAAGTTTTATTTTCTTGAAAAATTGAAAACAATACCATATATTTTTTTAATCTTTTTGAGTTCTAAAGCAACAAATTTAGTTTTTGTTTAACCGTTTTGACCTATAATGATATATATTTTCTATTATCTTAATCTATATAAGTAAATTTTAATGAATATAAATATATATGGGTCCTGTTATGGTTTAGGGTTGCACACCATATGCAACCAACACAAAAGGTATAAACATGAGGTGTAAATATAAAATAGGAGGCGTAAGTGTGCAACTTACACAAAAGGTGTAAGTTGCACACTTAAGAAAAGTCCAATATATATATATATATATGCAAGCAAACTTTGTGTGAATATTAACAAATAAAAAAGAAATGCATGCATTCCATTTTATTAATAATTTATTTTAATAAGTATAAAAGCCCGTATCTAGAGTCCCTGAATGTAAATATTTCTCATAATGTATTTATTCTCCTATTGATTGACAAAAAAAAAAAAAACTACTTGATATTTGTCAAATTATTTTCTACAATCTTCACAAAAAAAAAAAAAAAAAAAAAAAAAACTTATAACTTCAACTAATTAAATAATAAGACATCGTTTGACAACTCTACTTTTTAGTTGAAAAATCTATAAATTATAAAAATAAAAATAAAAATAAAAATAAAAATAAAAATAAAAAGCTAAAAAAATTCTTTTCTCTTTACTTTTTGCATGTTTTTTTCATAAAAAAATTTAAAAAATTATTCTAAACATATTAATTTTTTATTTTATATTTTAATCAATAAATTTAAAAATTATTAAAATAATTTATTCTCAAATAAGGTCTAAGTTACTGTACCATATAAATTTATCTAAGAAATAATGCTAAAAACCCTCAATTTAAATTCCTAAATTCACTCTCAATTATGTGGTAACATAGTGAGGTCCTAGTGTGTGAGCAATCAAGGCTTCGTAGCTATCATAGCACATGATTGTTGGGTCAAATTGGAGCAGCATTTTTTGGGATTTAGGGTGCCTGCTATGCTATTGTTGTGCTGTTCTATAGACTTATTTTGGAATTTATTTTGATAATTTAAATCGTTCATATTTTAGAGTATATCAAGTAGAATATATTTTTAAAAAATCAATTTAATAGGAGATCGTTAACTCTTTTATCTACTCATATTCGTATCTACCAAAATAAATGACATTGTGATTTAAAATATTAAAATAAATACAAATGTGAGTTAATGAAAGGGTTAATAATATCCGATTAACTTGAATTTTATAAGTATGTTCTGCTCAATATACTCTAAAATGTGAACTATTTGAATTATCAAAACAAATTATGAAATGAACCAATAGGGTAGCACAGTAATACCTTTTGTACTGGGGCACAACAAGCACATCAAATCTTATTTTTAGAGTCTCAAACATTTTTATTTACGAAAGACCACAGGGAATAATGCTAAAGACCAATATTTTAGACTTATAAATTCACACATAATAATGAGACAAGAAAAATAGACTTTATATCATTAAATATGTAACTAATCAAAAATTAATACTTACTGTACTTTCTTAGTGTGAATCAAATTATTAACATTTTTTTTTGTGTGTCAATAATGATACATCCTCTAACTTTGAAACTCTAAGGGCCCGTTTGTTTTGGGGTTAAATAGATGAGAGGAAATTAGAATGGAGGTGGGATTATTTAGTGTTGTGTTTGTTTGTAGAGTTGGGGAAGAGATTAGAATGGTGGAGGTGATATAGATAGAGGTTGGAAGGGGATTGAGATAGAGGAGGTGGAGATAGTATTAGAAAAATAATGAGGGGATTAAAATTTTTTTTATCTTTTTTATATTGGGAAATTTTTTTTTAAAATATTAGGTTGCGTTTGGTTGTGTTTTGTAATTATGATTTGAGAATATGAGTTGTATTTTGAGTTTGTGGGGTTTGGAATTATGATTTGAGTGTAGAAAATTTGTTTGGTAAAGAGTTTTGAAAATAGCTTTGAAAAGAGTTTTGATTTGAGTGGAAAATTATTGATGTGACATTTCATATTTGATACAAAAATTTACAACTCATAACTAAATATACAATTCAAAATTATTTTAAAGCACATAAAAACTTTTTAAAATTTCAGAAAATATTTTTTTCGATTATATAAAAATTAACATATCAATTGCAAAAAAAAAAAAAAAAAAAAAATTTACTATTCCGGACGACCAGCCGGACGTCCCGTCAGGCAAAATTTTCAAAAAAAAATTCTGAAAAGTGCGGCTGAGACAGAGCTCTCTGTAGAGTTTTGGAAACGTGATTCTAAAACTCTTACCAAACATTATATTGGAGTGAAGGTGCTGAATCGCGTGTGGAGAACACAACCAAACACAGCCTTAATGTTTAATTTTTTTATATTTTTTATTTATTTTATTATTTTATATAAAAATAATTTAACAATTCCTATACTAACAACTATCATCAAAACAAATACAATTTTACTTAATTCCCTCACTATCAATCCCCGCACTAACAATTTCTTTACTATTAATCCCCTCACTATAAATCTCCTCTATTGTACCTTTGAAAATAAACGGGACCTAATGATATTGAAATTCAAAAAAAAAAAAAAAAAAAAAAAAATTAAAACTAAAATATCATCAATGAGTAGTAGGACCTATTTCTAAAGCACTTTAAAATTATATTTTGGAGCTCTCAAATCATTTTTATTTTTTGTATGTTTGAAATATTTTTGAGGACTTTCGAGAGAGATAGATAAGACGTTGATTGACGCATCAATTAGATGGCAGTTGTTTGAATGGAGTGGGATGAATTGAGAAATGTTACATATTCTAAATATTTTGTCCATATTTTTATTAAATATCTTGTATTAGTGTGGAATTTAGATCATGTATGTCTCTTGTAGATCTAACACGTATGTGAAACATTTAGGATGGTTTGGGATGATATAAATAAATATATTTTTTGACTTTTTATGAAATATAAATTAAATATGGATTGAGTTTGTAGTGATTTGTTAGAGAGATGATGTAATTTAAATAAGATGATGTGATTTAAATATGATAGTGACTCTTTGACTTTTTAATTTTTTTAAATCATAACAAACAAAGCTTTAGTAAAAATATTAGTAAAATATTATAAGAATTTGATGGAGGAAATGAAGGGGGGCAATTTGCCGGACGGTGATGCTTTTGCCGACAATATCTGCCGCTCTCGCCGTGGGGTGGTGGTGGACCAAACAATGATGTGGTCCCCACTTGGTCTGCTTCTGCCACGTCTCTATAATGGAGTTTCTGAAACCATGAGATTTTTTTAATGTTTTTTTTTGGGCAGAGGTTGATGATGCCCAATAGACGTAATCAAATGGATTAGGCTTTTCTTTTTTTAAAAAGCAGTGCTTGTTTTTGTCTTTTTCTTGCTCAGGTTATTCAGAATCTTAAATCTGATCATAATTGTGTCAAATAATTCAAACAAATTACATTTAAAAATCTTACCTAGTGTTTGGTTTAATCTTCCAATCATGATTTAAATTATTTTTTTTAAATTTATAATCAAATAAAATTTTAAAATTTTAATTTAAAACTCACTTCAAAATCTCTTTTTAAAATTTTATTTAAAAAAAATATTTTAATTTTTTTATTTTATTTTTTGGTCAAATAATTTATTATGATTTACATATATACGTGGGCGGTTCAAAATTTTTAAATTTAAAAAAAATCAAATATTTAAAATAAAAATCAAAAAATATTTTAAAAAATCTTTGAAAAATATTTTAAAAATAAATAAATAAATAAATACTTAAAATAAAAATTATATATTTAAAATAAAAAATAATTTTTTTAAAATATTAAATATTTTAAAAAATACATCGCACGTATGTAGTAAATACAGTGCACATTAAAAAAAAATATTTACCCTAAAAAAATAAAAATAAGAAAAAAAAATGAACCCAAAACAATTTCAAAATACAACTTAAAACTCATAATTAAACAAATTTTCTCTTTTAAAAAACTAAATTAGACGAAACCTTAAGTTTTATAGAATTTTTAAAATAATTATAACTTAGAATAAAATGCAGTTTTGATACTTAAAATATGCATTATTTTTCATTTTAGTCCCTAAATTTTTTATTTTGTTATTTTAATCCTCAAAGTTAAAAATTTAAGTCAATTTGATCAAACGTCTAACGTCTGTCTACATTGATAAAATGAACATGGATAAAGACAGTTTTAGTCCCAAAAGCATGTGTTTCTTATCATTTTAGTCCCTTATGTTTTAAATTTTGT
The DNA here is from genome assembly GCA_036172215.1 of Camellia granthamiana. Taxonomy (NCBI): domain Eukaryota; kingdom Viridiplantae; phylum Streptophyta; class Magnoliopsida; order Ericales; family Theaceae; genus Camellia; species Camellia granthamiana. The sequence continues at coordinate 66,811,380 of CM069916.1, read as the reverse complement.
CATTTTGATCCTTAAAGTTGTCAATTTCAACCAATTTGGTCTTAGCTCAAATTGTTAATTTTGATGACTAAAATGACAAAATTAAAAAAATGCATATTTTAGGAACAAAAACTGTCTTTTACTTGTGTATAAAATATTTTTCCCAATATAAATGTAAACGGACATTGGAAATAGGACCAAATTGACTCAAATTAAAAATTTTAACGATCAAAATGGCAAAATTGAAACTTGAGGGACAAAAATGACAAAGAATGATTTCGATTACAAAAAAAATTACACTATAACTTAATTACAAAAAATTACAAAAATTTATTTTATTATTAAACTTAATTACAAAAAATTACAAAATTGTGTGAAATTATACTATGTTCCCAATTATATTATAATTTCGATTCTAATAAATTTATTTTATTATTATTTATTTCTTATATACTTATATATATATTTATATAAAAAAATTAACTATAAATTCAGGTGTTATTTGAAATGATCTAAATAAATATATTTTTAACTTTTTATAAAAAGATACGCAATGTGATAGACATGTGATATAACCCAAATAAAATAAAAATATGTGCTAAAATACTCCAAACAACCTCTAAATGTCTCCTTTAAAGATTTTCTTTAAAGATTTTAAAATTGTGTAACATGCACTATTATTATCGATAAATTTTCATTTTATTTTATATTTAAAGTAAAAACTTAAAATTTGCAATCCAATCCATAAATCCATCCTAACCATTTCACCTAAGATCTTGATTTTAATAACCTTGCTGTGAAATGGTCTAGCTTGTGAAAATTTATTTTGCGGTTTGGAGAAAATTTTATGAGGCAATCTAACTTAAATTTTATTGATTAAAACAACCCGATTTAGTAGTTTTGTGTTGATTTTTAAGGGATAACATAAAAAGCATTATGTGATAAATAGTGTGAAATATTATTTCATGTTCACCAAATAATCTCCATAGTCCGTGCCTTGTCTGCATACATTGGGACTAGATGGTTAGGTGACAAGAATGGGTTAATTTTTTTTAAATTTAATTTTTTAAAATATTTTATGATTAATGAATTTATTAGTGATGAAATTTTAAATATATAAGGTGAAAAAATGTGAAGTGAAATTAAATGAAAAATGCCAAATTTTAATACTTTATATTTAAAAAAATAAAAAAATAAATTACATATAATTAAAATTAGAGCGGGATAAAATAATATAGGGAAGGAAATCCGTTCCAATTCCACTTGCTCATCGGGAGTAAGAAAAACCCAAACATCCAAAGTTGTCTACTATGGGCTTTTGTTAAAAATCCTGAGCAAAGTTACAATGCTATATAGAATTCAGTTGAGGACTCACTCACAGGTCCATTCACCAACAGGCTTTGGAAGAGCCCAACTCATCATCATCAACATCTCAATGTGTGTTTTTGGAAATTTTAAGGCAAAACAAATGAACAAAATCTCTCATGGGACGAGAACACACTAAACTCTGAATTAATAAAATAGTTGGGGGAAGCAAAATGATTGGAAATTAACTCGTAAAAATTGGAGACTGGAAGAGTAAACTGTACAAAATATCCTTAGCAGGGAAGTTAAGAGGAGAAATCATAGAAAATCTCTGATTAACATAAACTGGTTCCAGCCTCGTACTCATATACTATATTTAAATCTTGAATTTGTAAACGGATTTACAACATGAAAAAAAAAATTGAACTAAAAGTTATTTTTTCCCATCTAGTTTGATTTGGTTAGAAAGAGAAGAAAAAGAATCGAATGAAAAATGCTATAACTATTTGTCACCAAATTTGTTTTGCTTCTTCTTGTTAATACAATAGAAGTTATGTGTATTTGTAAAATGTATGATATTTAAAAATTAGGGAGACTTATCATGCTATGTAAAAAATTACATAGAAGGTGAATAATACTAATGATATATCTGTCTATCTATCTTCCATTTATCTATCTATATTATTATAAAGAGAAGCCTTCTCTTAGTGTTTATGTCTTATATTTTAAGTTTTTTCAAAATACCTCTATGTCATTTATGCCATAAATTTAATTTACGTTTTTTTTTTTTTTTTTTTCAAATCTTGAACTTTTGATTTTTCTAAATTCATTTTAATTTTTATATTTTGAATTAAATCATACAAATTTTTTTTTTTTTTTTTCAATCGATGTGATAGTAATTACAAATATGAAAAATTTTACATTATCAAATAGACTACTAACCCATAATAGTTAAAAAGTTAATAAAGTTTAACAACCAATTACCACACCCACCAAACCCAAACCCAACAACTATCACTAGTTACATACAACCAACAAACAATTACCATGTCCACCATTTCCAAACCCAACAACAATCACTAGTTACATACCATTCACATAATATAGGAGAAATAAACGACTATAAAGGATATCAAACTCTTTTTTATAAGAATTGAATCTGCAATCTCACACCACAAAGAGTGTTATACAACCACTAAGTCAAATGTTTTGTCAATTCAATCATATAATTTACAATCTCATTTTCTAAAACAAAATAATCATATGTGCATGCATTGTGTGCACTACTGCTTCTAGTATACTTATATAGCAACCCTTAAAATCATTTTTTTTGGGTATACTTATATATTTATATATAAACTTTTCAATATATATATATATATATTCATTTAGTTACCTATAAAAAATGAATTTGTATATTTAAAATGCGAATTTAGCCTCACATACTCCTTTTATGAAGTCTCCTAAGGAAAGGAGTATATCAAATCCACTATGCATAATAAAGAATACAGGATTATGAACCTCTCAACTCAATTGCTCTACAATACTATCACATTCTTAAATACTAAAATTTCAGCAAAAAATACAGTAAGTTGTTGGAGCATGTGTAAATAAAGTTTTCAAAATCTGATAAGAAGTAAATAGAATGCATGAACTCTTTATTTATAGACTTAAATTTTTAAATAAATTAGCGGGTGACACACAAGATGCTTGTACAATTTAAATAAGTAAAAATAAAAATAAAAAATATTATAATATGTAAATTGCTTAAATGGTAAGTTTGTTCTTAATGAAACCCAATGTCTTGGTTTAAACTTTACTTGCTTTGTAATATAATAATTTTTTATTTTAACATATAAAAATCTGCCATATTACATAAGAAGAAAGTTTAGAAGTTTGGACACCAAATTCAGTATTTACATATGTAATAGTATAAGTTACAAATAAGGTTTGTTAGGTCCATGCATCACCCTCTACTTGTAAATGCTACTAAAAATAGAAGACATTTTAAAACACAAACCTTGGCAATTACAACTTTGTTTCCTTTCTTATCTTTCACCATTGCTTTCTTTGTACTCCTAGCTTTTCAAATACCACTACAATTTTTATTTTTTTATTTTTATTTTTTTTTTAAGTTGGGTTCGTCGCATACACAATCATTGTTAAATATATATGCACATTCAATTTTATAAATACAAAACTGATATTTAGAAAATGCTATTTATACATAAAATTCATACGAAAAAATTATAAGAATAATGTGATAAAATCATTTTGGTAAATAAATATCATTGTTGTAGATATTTTATTTTGAAAGTGAACGGTATATATTGAGTCATATTATTACATATAAAAATTTTATATAAACTTTTTGTTTACATATTATTAATCTTAAATTTGCTTTAATGATAAAAAAAAAGGTCACCAAATCGGTGTTTAGGGATACTATTCACAAACTCTCCCACTTGCATGTATTAAAATCTTTTGTTAAAGATGCAATGCACATGGCTGGATTACTGTCTTTAAATTTATGATCATGTTATATTTTTTTGCTTTTTCTTTTTCTTTTTGCATAGGGGTTTTAAACATTGCCAAATGCATTTGCAACTTTATGCAAGTTGCATTAAATAAACGATGTTTGCATAAAAAATAATTAGAAGACCAGCCCCAAAATAAAATAAAATAATAGAAATTTATCAAAAAGTCATTTTTATCAGGTCACTAGTACAAAAATGAATGGGCACGAATTCAATTCCATTTTTATTTCCTTTCCTAGTGATTTAAATATTGGAGAATTTTACTATATATAGTGTATGTGATATCCAGTCACTTTTGGTTATTGAATTTAAAATAAAATGAATGTTATCGATTGATGATGTTATATAGAATTGTAAAAAATAGTAACCATTGATGATTTAGATCATAATTTATTTATTACAAAAAGGAGAAAAAATTGTGTATTTTAATTGAGTAATGAGATATAAATAGAGTTCACAATGATGCAATCGATTTGTAAACATCATTTTAAAATAAAAAAAAATCCATCAAGATATTTATAATATTAAAAATGTTATTGATACATGATTTTATATTAAAAAATTAGAAATAGGATTTCTCATTGGATAAGGCTTCCCTCCAATTTGTTATGATGAAGTCATATTGATGATCTAGACTATTTATATTGAAAGGGTCATCGAGAAGATCATCCTTATGAAAAATGGATTAATCAAAATACTATGGATGCATTATTAGATGGATCAAGGGTAATTGTTGTGTGGTTTGCATAGTAGTGACTGTAGTGCGGCTCATGAGAATTATTTCGGACTTTATTTTTATCATCTGAACCGTTCAATTTTTAAAGAATATCGAGTAAAGCATACCTGTAAAAAATCAAGTTGATCGGATATCGATAGACCCTTCATCAACTTGAATTTGTATATATAAAAAATAAATATACAAGTATTAAACTGAATACAAATGTGAGTTGATAAAGGGTCTATCGATATTCGATCAACTTGATTTTTTACAGACATGTTCTACTCGATATTCTTTAAAAATTGAACAGTTCGAATGATAAAAATAAAATCCGAAATAATTCCCATGAGCCACACAACAGTCACCACTGTGCAAGCCGCACAGTAATGACTCCAACTCCTTATTAGATTGAGTTTGCCTTCAAAATAATAAATAGTCTATAATCAAAATTATAAATGTCCATTTTTTTCTTTGACAAATGTAATCTTAACATGTGATAACGGTTGTCTAAACAATCAATTTTTTTTTTTTTTTTTGCAACAATGATCTTTTCAATAAACCTTTTAATATAAATGATTTGAATAATTAAGGTAGGTCTCATGGTGAGCCCACAAAAGTCCAACGCATCCCGTTGATTTTCCCTCTTTCAATATAGCATGATGTGAACATAATATAATATGATAAATTATAAATAAATAATATGATAAATTATAAATAAATCATGTGAGGTTTAATTAAAATATTAATTATTTTTTGTGATTTTAAAAATTACATCCCATTATTTATAATTTTTAATTACATAACAAATAGATCATTTCATGAATTAAATATTAAATCAATTAATTATTTTTAATGATATTAATAATATATTTCAATGATATTAATAAGACCATCTCCAACGGTGAACCAAACACAGCACCAAATTTAAATTTTGATGAAAAAGCCCCCTTTTCATGCTCCAACCGTTTCATCAGAGTGATATCAAAATGAGATTTCAGCAAAAAAATCATCAAACTGAAAACCAGACCCAGATTTGGTGAAATCACTGTTACTGACCGTTGAAAGAGGTACACCGGTCAACCAGCCGGTTGCCCGGCCGGTTGACCAACCGGTCGCCCGATTTTCTTTCAGATAACTTGGTTCAAACAGGTCAAAAGGTTCAAACAAAATTAAAAAAAAAAAAATTAACACTTACCGGTCGACCGGCCGGTTGACCAACCGGGCGACCCACCACCCGTTGCTTCAATCAGCTTCATTCTGCTGAAGAGAACTTCTGTTTTTTTTAATGGTTTTATTATTATGGAGCTCCTTCTGTTTTTTTTAATGGTTTTATTATTATGGAGCTCTGTTATTTATTATTAAAAAATAACAAAAGATGCAATCATGGAGCTCCCTCTGTTTTTTAATAATAAAAACAAAAAAAACCAGAAGATAAAGTTGACCCACCGGACATTTGCTGAAGTTGTGAATTCAACTCTACAAAGAAAAACAGAAGATGCAATCATGGAGCTCCTTCTGGTTTTGTGAATTCAACTCTACAGAATATAAAGTTGCTGAAGTTCTGTTATAGAGGAAAAAATGGAGGAAAAAATTTCAGGTCAACCCACAGGACATTTCCAGCATTTTGATGCAAAATAAAAGTGCCACCGTTGGAGCGCCTGGTATCAAATTGAGAAAATCGTCTTTTTTTTCATCAGATTTGATGAAAAAAGAAGTTCACCGTTGGAGATGCCCTAATATAGTATTCATTGTTGTATAGAAAGGATACTTAGGGTTGGTTTGGGAAGTGGGTTGGCTTTTTGACTTTTTGGCTTTTTTGGCTATTTTAGCCTGGGCTAAAAAGCTTGGTTTGGGAAGGACTTTTTGGCTTTTTTGACTTTTTTTATGAGAGAAGAGTGTAATGATTATGGGTTGGATGTGATGTTTTGTTTGTTGTGGGCTAAAATAGCCTATTTTGTTTTTTGTGGCTATTTTAACCCAAACCAACTTCCCAAACACTGCCTTAGAAATTTTATATTTCTTTGTCAACTTGTCAAATAACAAAGATATTTATAAAAACTAAAACCATATAAAAGCAGCTTGTATTTTAAGCATATTTGTAATTTATCCATGGAAAAAAAAAAGGGTTGGAATACCTAATCTAGGTTTTAGGTGCTCAAGATCCAATCAGAAACAAATTGCTTTGTATGGACCAATCATTTGTTACCAATTATAGGAATATGCCTAATTATACTATGTTTTACTTGCAGCTCCATAAGACATAAATGCCCTTCCTTGCACAGGATAAGATTCAATGCAAACCAAGGGTATGTTTGTCATTTCAATTATTGGCATACCTTTTCTCTTCTTATCATTTCCGTCTCTCACTGATGCAGAGTACTCTGTAAACATAAACCCTATTCCCTTTCTTTCCTCTGCGTAATCTCTTCATCATTGGTTCGATTGATTCGAATTCTCGATAATTGAAGGCTTCAAAATCAAACCCTTTTCAGCATAATCTTTCTTTCACTGAATTCTTGGTTTTCTGGGTTTCTCCATGGTTGCAAAATTAGGGCTATTTCAAGGTGAGTCCCTCTTTTTCAGATTCCAAATTTGTCATTTATATAAAAGGTTTCATTTTTTATTTGACAGATTCTGAACTGAACATTTTATGAATTGTTTGTTCTTATATTATGTGTTAGTGGTGAGTAATTAATTGGTCTCTTCTTATTCTTCTCTCTGTTTTTTTTTTTTTTCCTGATTTGATATGCTGTAAGTTTCTATTCATGTTTGTTCATTTATTCATTCTTGTTTAGAGACTATGGGGAAAAAATGATAATAATTGAGAGATATAGATGTCACCTTTGCTTGGGATTGAAATGTATATACCATGATGTCCATAAGCTTGAGGTGATGATTTTTCTGTCATTGCATAACTTGAACAATGTAATGGACGTTAATCAGAGCTGCGTAGGCACCTATTGCAATGCCATATGAACGCAGCACGGTTTTTACTTGTCAGTTTCAAAGCTACTAGGTCTTGTTTCATTGATATTATTGTATGCAAAATTTCTCTTTCTGGGTTAAAGTCATTTTCCATGTGGAATGCAAGTTGGATAGAGAAACATTGCAAATGAAGTTCTTCTTTATTTCATTTTCCTTTGTTTTAACTTAATGTTTTCTTCTTCATCTAACCATCGTTTTGTTTTTCTACTCCTTTAGTAACCTTCAGTGATGTCACTTGTTGCACTTGAACAATATCCACCTGAGTCTTGTATGCATTGTCTCTCCCCCCCCAACCAAAAAACAAAAATAAAAATAAAAATAAAAATACAAAATCCCAAATCTGTATGTTGTGCAACGTTGTGCATTTGAATAACTATGATTCGAAAGGTTTTCTCTGGAAGAAGTGAACATTTCAAACCAAATGACCACCTATGCCATATAGCCTCATTGCAAACTGTTGATTATTTCATGACCTAGTCAGATTTAAATAATTCCTCTTATTTTCAGATGTATAATTAGGTCACAAAAGTAAGGCAATATGTAGGAATTTTTGCTTTTGTTGACTAGGCAAGACAACAAGAATTGAGCCCCTCACATCAAGGTTGAGAGACCAACCAAATACCATTTGGCCTACAAGGCCAGTGAGTAGTGTAGCACCTAAGAACCTACTACAAAAAATGTCTATAGCTTTGGTCATCTGTGTGCACTGAACAACATAACATTAAATGTCTGTGCTGCTGTATCATTTAGGTTGTTGATCTTTCCAGTCTTACATAATTGAGAACTATTCCTCTTCATTTTAATGACTGAACATGGTTTTGAGCAAGCTTGAAATCGCTATGAGTTGTGTAGTTTGAAGTACTTTTGGCTGTAGATATGTTCGTACCTATAAACCTGAGTTTATCTTTGTATTATGCCATTGATTAAGTATTTCACCAAGTTGTTTTTAGCTCTTGAAGCTGGCTTAGTGTTAAGCCATGAACAGAGCTGCTTATGCAGTAACCTCCTCACGCGTCCTACCATGTATAGCATGTTGATTTTGGTTGGTTTGCTAGAAACTCTGGCCATTCAAGCTGAAACCGGAGTCCCCCTGATACTTTCATAGTGCTTATGAACTGAAAAGGGGGAAGTAAGGAGCTTTTGCCATTCTTATCTCTCACCTATAAGATCACAAGATGGTGTTGCAATGACACTAGTCACTTTGAAAGCGAGAGGTCTAGCCATGTTTATCAAATTGCTGAGATAGATCGACCCTTTGAATACCAATCAAGAACACATAAGGGAAACTTTGTTTTTGAGAAGTCTTTAAGAGATAGGTGAAACCTCACAGGAAGAATTGAGTTCTAGAACTTGCACATATAAGTCATATTACACTGTTGAATGACATGCCTTCAATTTTTCGATTTCTATTTATGAGAATTTGTGTTCTTGGAAGTCCCTAATGATTGAATAAACCAAGATTTTACTATGACATGATAGTATGTAGTTTATTGGAAGGACCAGCATGCTGTTGTAAATATGTCTTGCCATTTATCTTTTCAATTGGTTATTTGTCTCATTTTTTATGTTTATTTTAGAACTAGTTTTGCTTTGAACTAATCAGAGATGATTATTTATGGGGCTTTTCCCCCCTTCCAGTCACTTGCCAATTGGGAGGGGTACTCTTTCAACTGCATAAAGCATGAAATTTATTGGATTTCTTTCTTACACATGGACAAAGCCAATGTAGCCAAATCTTACAAGCTTGGTGACAGGAGTACAAGTGACATCATTGTACGGTTGAGAAATAAAGAAGGAAGACCTGAAGTAATCTACTCTCATTCGTTTATTCTTAAAACTAAGAGCAAGTTTTTTGCTGAAAAGCTCTCTCAAACGAACCCTATTTCTTGCATTGAGGTTCACTGCTCAGATTATGATTATGATTATCATGTTGAACTTTTGAGGCGTCTGTATCTTCCTAAAGACTCACTTTTGGACTCCTGGGATTCTGTTAGATCTGCTGTTGGAATTCTTCAGGTTGCAGCTACCTTATGCTGTGAAGAGATTACACTGAGCTGCATTCAGTACTTGGAGGCTGTCCCTTGGGAGGACAAGGAAGAGGAAGAGATATTAAAAGCGGTTTCGAAACTGGGTCCAATAGCCATGCCCATATTGGCCAGGATTCAACCCGTTGATTTAAATGCCACAAAAAATGTTTTCTTGTCTGCAATTCGCTTTGCCACTTCCATAGGTGGACCGTGCCCCCCGTTTGGTGATGAGCTGAAAACTTCTGCTCAAGAACAAGTTGAATACATGCTCGGGGAAGATGAAGACACCCCATTGGTTATGGCCGATGAGGAAGTTAAAACAGAGGTAAGAACAGGTCTTTCGAAGATTTGCTTATCGTTTGGAACGGGCTTGTCTTCCCTTCTCTTGGAGTCTGATGATCTCATATCTAAGACAGCAGAGAATAGAGTAATACAGAGTCTAGCTGACCTAGAATGGATGTGTACTATACTCCCAAAAATGGACTTAATGAAGGATTTTGTGGCTAACTGGGCAGAAATTTCTGGTAATATCTTGAGGGTTGTTGAAGACAAGAAACTTGATTCGCTCATGTGGGGTTTTAAAGTAAAGCTAATAGAAGTGACTGCAAAGGTCTTGGAAGCAGTTGGATATGGAAATGTAATTCTTCCATCACCATGTCGGGTGCAATTGCTAAAAACATGGCTCCCTTATATAAGGAAGATAAAGCCTCTTCTGGATTCGATGGGGGACGAGGACACTGGTTTTCCTTACAAGATGGATGAAGAGCTTAGTCAGAGTATTGAAGGGGCAATTGTGTCATTGATACTGGCATTGCCGTCAAACGATCAAGCTGATATTCTTGCTGATTGGATGAAAGCTGAGCAGGTGAGGTATCCTGACCTGAGCGAGGCCTTTGAGTTATGGTGTTTCAGAACCAAGTCCTCAAAGAGAAGATTACTCGAGGGCTTGGACAGTGTTGGCGAGGACAGTGCCACTCTTAGCCTTGATTTGTCACACTGATTTTGTTATGAGGTTAATTTTGTAAGATGGGTAGTTGGTGATGATTCCACCATTGTATGATGATTAAAGTCAAGCTTTTTTATTTTTATAATTTTGGTTTTCATTTCGTCGTAGCTTCTAAATGCTTCACTGATATGTCTACAGGTTTGTACTCTTTAACATGTGAAACACCTAACTTAAAAATATGGGGTTTTCTTGTTCACATGAAAGCTTGATCTATACCAACCACCTAACTTAAAAAAAACCTAAAGATCAGACCTTGTAGTTGTAATTCATATAACAGAAATCAAATGCTTTTTACATTTGTAAGCTGAATGGGCAGGTATTGTACAAGTTCTTATCCTATCTCTATGTAATGGCACATCAAACTTGAATTTTGTTTGTTTATTAATGGCATACTATCTAATTTTTAGTAGCTGTATCTTTTGCTCTTTACTTGTTTATATTTTATTAATTTATTTTTGGGACCATAATAGCTGAGCTTTTGTTAGACTTACCAATCATGGTTGGCTAACTATTGGCATCGGACTAGTTTATTTTTATCGAAATTTCAATTTCAGTAACAATGGTCTCCTAATTTTGTGAACCTTCAATTCTGTTTGCATACGTAAGTTAGTGTTTGATTCACTGGAATGTAGTGAGTTGGAATAATTTTTGCATTAAAACGTTTATTTTCATGTTTGGTTGACTAAAAAGTTCATAAAAATTACATTGTAAATGAAATTGTCATTCACTATTAATTTAGAAGGGAGTTTAAGAAATGATTATTTCATTTCATTTTATCTTATTTCAGTGAACAAAATAGAGGCGCATCAAGCAGTTTAAGCCAACTAGGGTAGGCTGGTGGGGCTATGAGTAGAGATTTGTATAAATGGATTACTAAAGGATTTTTTAAGGATTTATATCCCTGTTTGGGGTGGGGTTAAAATAGTTAAAAGGCTCCTATAAATTGTCAAATTATTTTCTCTCTGTTTATTTTTTTTTGTATATCTTTGTGATGTGGTAAAAATAATTAAATAAATTAAAAAAATATTATTATTTTTAAATTCAGAAGAAGAGTGTTTTTATATTTTACTTATAGAATTATATGGATGGAGATCAACAATTGCCAAATTGACTAAGCAACCTTCTAAATTTGGCATAGTTGTGAAAACAAACCAAAATTTTTTTATAGCTTTTTTAGTTTCTTCAATTTTCATTATTTTTAGTTTTAATTTAAGGACTTTTAAAGACTTCAAAAGAAAAAAAAAAATGAAAATTTAAAATTTTGATAAAAAAATGATATAAATATGAAATGTGTGTTTGGTTATAGAAAGAAATGTTTTTGAAAGTAAAGTTTCAGATATATGTTTTCATTTTTTTTTTTTTTTAATAACTAGAAATGAAAACTTGTTGGTATATGTTTTTATTTACATAAAAATGAAATTAATTCAAAATTTTTGTAAAAAAAAGAAAAAAAAGGAAAGCATTTTCACTTGCTTTGAAGACAAGTTTTCACTCTCTTCTCCCTCTCCCATCACCTCTTGCCATCATCCATTGCCCACCCTCATCATTGGTGTCACATCCAACAATTCATTAAGCATGTTTTACTATCTCGATTTTCATTTATTCTCAAAACTTTTGTATACATCAATGAAGTTTTTATTTTCTAATAAATACAAAACTAACAATATTATCAAACGACTATAAATCGTTAAAATTCACTTTATATTACTTGAGAATGAGATGCTAAAGTTCACTTTTTATTACTTTTCTATGAATGAATCAAACTAGCTTAACCCATGGACGAGAGCAATTCTAATGAGCAAGTTGAAAGGTTTGCTAAAGTTAAAAAATGGCTAGGTTTTACAAAAATTCCTCTTCAATGATGAGTGACATTCATTGTCAAAAAATGAAAAAATAAAATAAAATATTGTGCTCTTATTTTCTGTTATAAAAATAAAATAAAATATTGTGCTAAATTTAGCTCAAAATTTGACAAGTCATTTTTTGTTACATCAAATATTCTGATAAAAATCCAACTGTTTTTTTCCTATTTGAGTTCGCTACTTTTACAAACCAAAACTCACAACTAAAAATTCTAAAACTACATAATTATTTTTTTTTTAAAAAAAACGTACACAAACTCAAAAATACTAAAAACTATAATTATTATTGTTTTTTTTTCTTCAAATAAGTAATTTTCTCTCTCTCTCTCTCTCTATGTTCATTCCATATTATATTCGTAGAAGCTAAAATTCTTGAAATTACTCAAAGCTAGAAAGTGTCATTCATGTGTTGGAATGGTTTTTCGACAATTTTAATTCGAAATTAAAATGGAACCCAACCGTCGGTTAATGTGGGTCTGAGTGGTTTGGTATTTTTTTAAGTGAGAAGGTTACAATACAAAAATAACGAACCGAAACCATTAAGTTGTGAATGAAAATTGTTCTATAAAGTGGACATCAATAGAAGTTGGCCTTGGGCCCAGGCTTGGACTTGAACTTGAACTTGGTCTTAGTCTTGGTCTGAACTAGCCTAGGCTTATGTATGTGCATGTATTGGACTTAGTCTTAGGCATGGGCCAGATTGTGTTATGCTAGACTGGGCTTGTCTTGTGCATGTATTTTAAATTGGGTTTGGATCGGGTTATGACCCAACACTTGTATCCATTTTGCGACCCATCTAGTTAGATTATTTAAATAGTTTTATTTATATATATATATATATATATAAATGCAATGGAGTTTTTCAACCTTTGTAACTCTCATCTTTTGATGATAGAATAGATGATCATATTATGCATATGGGAGTTTTATACCTCTATGACTTTAACCCTAATGGTTAGAGTTGGTGGCCATGGATGCTAAGTTTTATGGTAGTTTTCATGGCTAAGACCCCTTTCCTATAAGTATAAAAATGGCATTTTCCCTCCAATTTAGATGGATAGATAGAAATATTTTTGAGATGGAAAATTTGTGATTTTCTTTAGATAAAGTTGGAGAAGATTTTTATACCAAAGAAAATTTTCTATCTTCTTTGTGCTAGCCCCTTCTTTGGTTCTTGTTATAGAGAGAGAGAGAGAGAGAGAGAGAGAGAGAGAATGCTGCCATTGTCAAGTTCACCGAAACTATTAAGAAGGTACTTCTACATTAGCTGGTTTCGATCGTAATATCTTGGGAAACAGACCTTGATGTACCTCTAGCACCCATCAGGAGACAGTGAATCTGTTTTAAAGAAATTGTGGTATCACACAGATTTCGGTTTACATCTCTTATCTTTTGTTCTTTAAACTACTTTTGCATTTATTTTATATGTTCATGGGAATATATCTTGTAATATGTTTCATGATGTAATCTAGTTTATTTATGTATTTTTAATTGTGTAGTTTATTTTGTATTTCATTCTTTAATTAAAAAAAGAAAATTTATTTTGTCATTTTTATTTATTTTATTTTATATAATTTTCTTATATTATTATAGAAAAATACCAACATAATGTATATGAAATTGAGGGTTTTCAATATCATGTATATATGAAAATAAAATTGAAATTGTAAGGTTCGTGAAGATTAGGTCGATTGGTATGAATATGTTGCGGGACTCCATTTGGGAAAAAAAGCATGAAAATAAGGGGGCTTTAGGTTGTGGTTGCCCCATCATGAAATTGGAAGTATATAAATGAAATTGATTGTATATGTGAGTTAATGGTAGCAAGAATTGACTTCTACTTAAAACATATCACTTATGAATCACATGAAAAGTGGGGTCAATTTGGGGTAAATTGTGAAATTGAAACTCTTGAATTGAATTGGAAATGGTTTCTCAAAAAGTCAAGATTATATGAGAGATTTTACAAATTTCTGTGCCCTTATTTTATGTATTTGTGGCATTTGAGGGCTCTTGAAATGCAAACTTAAGAATATGTTAGGCCTAGGGCCATGCATGAAGAGGATTTCGTTACGAGGGATAAAACAAAAAAATTGACCCTTAAGAGTAAAACAATAATTTTGAATACGTTGAATTGGTCAGTTGGTGAGTATGTGAAATTTTATTTTGTTGAATGTTATTGCACTTCAATTTTAAGTATGAACCATACTAAAAGAGGTTGAATTGAAAAAATTTATATAGATTAGGTTTTATATGCCATTGATTGTGGGTGTTTAGGCCACTTTGTATGAGTTTGCAACCAGTCTCACTTTTTAGTACACCTTTGGGTTTGGCATTCCAAAAAGAGGAATATAATGGGCTTGTTTGGTTGATGTTTCTGAAAAAAATTTCAGAAATTTTCTCTACAAACAAATTTCAGAAATTTTCTCTACCAAACAAATTTTCCCAAAAAAATTTCCCAAAACACACAAACCAAACAACTTTTCCAAACAAATCTCTCTCACACATACATCAAATCAATCACTTTTTCCAAAACTCTCTCTCAAAACAATTTTCCAAAACACCAAACCAAACATGTTTTTGTACTTTTTTTTTCCAAAACATGTTTCTGAAACACAAACCAAACAAGCCCAATATGACTCCAGCAGTTTGTGACTTAAATAGTTGTTGATTTTTGTTGCACAAATTGTCTAGCCTTTTAGACTAGACTGAGAGAGATTTTAATCTCTTGATTTATCGCATTGCATCCCTAAACATGTTGCTAACATATTAATTGTTTAGTTGTTATTGTGGGAACATTGTGCTCACCCCCTAATTTGTAGGTAGACCTGCCCATCCGAGGGTGTGGTGAGCTTGGAGTGTTCAATCCTCACCCTCTTGTGAAGCTTGAATGATATATAAACATATTTTGTCAAGCCATGTTATAACAACCCTCATTCTTGTCTTAGTCATGCTTATATGAATTTACATGATTTTGTCTTGATTATGCTTGCAGCTGTAGACTTTGATTTGTTTTGCCGAGGTGAAGGTTCCTGTCTGGTTTTGTGCTATTATGTTTCTGCCTAAGTGTTATTTGCATGTTGTGTTCCTTACTTTGTGTATTGAACAGAGACTATCTATCTTTGCTATCTCATGCCTAGGTCACACCTTTGAACCTTTTACATCTAGGCCGTTAAGCGTCAACACCTAGGATCATCTTGGAACCATCTTGGTTGACCTCCACCTTCACCCTAGCATCTTGGCTAAGGTGTGCATCACCTAGGTCGAGATCTAGGCCGAAATATTTATCATCTAGGCATCCTAGATCTTTGATCCTTGAACCTTTCAGCCTTGTTGTGTACCTTAACTAACACCTAACAATCTTGTTTTGGGACTGGTATAACTTAAGCTGAGGTGTAGCACATCTAGGTCAGGGTGCGGCACACCTAAGCCAAGTGTTATCCTTCCTAACTAAGATTAGGGAAACCTTACCTGCCCAAAGCTTTGTTTTGATCTAGGATCCTTGCCTTGTCAAGGTGCCATACCACCTTACTTGTTATACACACTTTGATCTACTCTTGTCTTTTCATTCTGGCACATTTTTGAAGAGATTTGATCAGATAGTGCCATGTGTCCCAGAAGTGGGTATTAGTCAGGTTAGTAGTGAGAAACCCATATCATTTGTCATATTCTTGTCTTAAAGAGAGAGAAGCTCTAGGAAGAAGAAGATGGAGTTCTTAGAGTGAGAACTAGATTTTCAAGCTTAATTATTAGAGTTTGAACCGTTGGATTTGTGTTTTGAGGTTAGATTCTTAATATACTCTTGTTATTCTTTATATTAATCTAATCACATTGCATGATCTAGCATGATTCATGAGCCACGCAATGATTTAAAGTTTTGTTTTAAAAAGAGAAAGTAATGTTCTTGTGTTCTTGAAAGAAAACCATCTTTTGATCCGAAAAGTTGTATCAAGTTCCATATTTTTGTGTTTATTTTCTTGAGATCTTTAAGTATGGGTACTCAGGTCCATGTTTTTGAACTCATATAATGAAATCTCAGATTTTAAATAAAAAGTATGATTTTTGGTATTCATGTTCTTCAAGAGGAAACCCAGATTTCCAGACTTCATTTGTCTAAGTGTGGTCACTGAGACCTACTCTTGTCTAGACCTCACACCTAGGCCAATCATTGCATCTCACTTTGGCCTACCTTGTGTGATCACTTGCACCTTAGTCTATCTTGCATACACACATAGGCCGACCTCAGTACACTTTGCCGACACCTTGTAACAACTGGGGAAGCAGCCCCACACCTAGGCCAAGGAAACCACACCTCAGCCAAGACCTCATGAGTTCACCTAACTAGGGTATTTCGGCCCAGCTCATCTTTGTGCATATATTCCGAGACCTGGTTGGTACCCAACATGCTTTTCCAAGAAGAAAAACAGTGATTTGACTCCCAGCACATGTTTGGCTTCGTCTTGACTTGGTTTTGGAAAGAAATGCCGAATTTATTTTACTTTGAAGCTTGTTTTGAGAGTGCATTGCATACGCATCCTTGAGCACCTCTTCTTGTCTTCTTGAAATGCATTCAATGGACTTTGCCATGTATTTGTAGGTCTTGGATCCTTGTTTTAAGCCCTACATCCAAAGAGCTATTGTGAGTGGTATTTTTAATAAAGTTATGTTATAATGTTTTGGGATAAAAGCTTTGCTTTGTTTTGGAAAAGTATTTGATTAAGCATGAATGATTATCCCTTAGTTTTATATCAAGTATTATGTTTGTTTTGATGACATTCTTGAAAGGTCCTTAGTGCTAGGGGACTTTAATGCAACTAGCACCCTTGTTTGAGATATCTCCCTTGCTACCGATGGCTTCGGCGGGTGGGCTTGTCTAACTGATTTTGGGTCAGTTATTCCTTTGTTTTGTCAATGAATGTCATCCATTGGTATCATGTAGATATGTTAGTAAACATCCTAATAAGTTTTGAAAGACTTTGATTGATGGACTTGGTTCATCCCTTGTTTTGTTACAAGTTATGATATGTATGGTTTTGAAAAAGATTTCGAATATCATTCATTCAAACCTTTATTACTTATATCATTCACTGAGTTTCAGCTCACCTCTCTTCTTTATATATATATATATATATATATGTGACAAGCAAGAATGTGGTGTCGCCTAAGCTTTATTTGGAAGATGTTTGGTTCTTGTTTTTGTAGCATCTTGGAAAATTATGCTTCTTGGCTTTATAGTTCATTTCTTTTGTATGTTTTGGCTTGAGAAGCCTTTTGATCAAGATGTAAGATGTTCTTTATTTTTTCTTGTATACAAGTTGTAAACCATGTTAAGATATATGTCGTTCCATTTAATCTATGCACAACTCTTATGGACTAATTAGATTTAAATTTATTGTTTCCACACATGTATGTCCCATATGTATACTCTGTTGTGTTCTTTGTAAGTTGGTCTCTGGCAATCTCAGATTACTGGCCATCATGACATCATTCTACTAGGGGCAGAATGGGGTCGTGACACATGTAGTCATCTCCGTAGTCATCTATAACCTTTTGTTTAATGTATTAACATTGTCGTATAACTTTGGTTGTATATATGGGTGAACAATATACAAGGCAAGTGTTAGTTAATGCATTTATTGTTAAGGCATAGTTATTGCTTTATCATTGGGTTCTTTAGTATATGCCAAGCTAATTGGGATGTGTTTTTGAACTACGATGCAATTGTGCCAAGTCCTTATATTGTATTTCTTCTATATTAATAAGATTCACTTTTCTTTGCTGACCAAAAATAAAATAAAATAAAAAAATAAATAAATTGTGGTGTATCAAAAGCGAGAGAACTTGCAAAATTCTTTAATTATATTAAAATATCCAACTCAAAATTAATTGCCTATGAGTGGAGAGGCTCTTACACTATATTAACCAAGTCTGGGTGGCTTAGATTGACAATGTGAGATTATGCAATGATGGATCTAGAGTAGTGCGGAAGGGGTTACCGCATCCCTAAAAATTTGAAAAATATCATAATTATACTAGAAATTTTAAAATAATTAAAAATTGTAAGGATTTGTACTTCAAAACATACTTTCTTACCCCCATAGTGATAATCCTAGAAGGGTATAGGAATACCCTCCTACCTAGGCTGTAGTCTTATAGGAACTACAAAAAGATATTGAAGAGAGCATAGAGAATACAACGAACGATAGGGAAATATGAAAAGATAATTAGTCTCTCTTTCCTTCTTTCGAACTTGCAATAACCTTGATAATATCCTTATTGTCCTTATCAACTTATAGCAAGTACATTAGAGTGAACCTCCTTGCTAGAGGTTCGCTCTTGGATACTAATAAGTTTCATTAAATACACTCTTCAAGTAAGGAGGTCGGGAACTCCCTATTAGCTCTTTTTCCATAGCCCAATATCAAAGAAAAGAGCCTATTAGGGAGTAAGTGACCGACCCAATGTATGTTGCTCTTTTCCGCATTGGAGGAGAAGTGTAGCTCATGGAGGAAAGGGGAGAAGCATAGTGCAACCTGGTAGCACATAAAGGTGATTGAGAGGTTCGATTGAAAAAAACAAAGTCGGGAAGAGACTACCACAAGGGGTGAGAGGCCACTCAAGCCTTAATTCTGATACTATATTAAAACAACCAACTCAAAACCAATTGGCTATGAGTGGAGAGGCTCTTATTGTCATGACCCGAACTCGCCTCTATGGGTTAAGAACATAACCGGCCAGTAATCAAGGGATTACCTACGGCCTCAAACCAAACAAGACATAACTCATCAGAGTAAAGGGGCCAAACGGAAGCAAATTCAAACTTTTGTCCATAGAGCCGTGCTTACATGGCACATCATAACAATCCAAGCATATACATGTTAATAACTCACATCAGAATATGTAATAACACAAGGTTCTGTACATAAAGGATCATTCAAGTCTAAGTTAGCCAATCAAAACTATATACAACCGTAAACCAAAGTTCTCGCCAACATGACAAAATATAGTAAACTAGCAAAAGGGCGAAAACAAGTCTTGTGCGTGAGACGTATGGGCTGACTCTTCAAAACCTTGACTGCTTCTCACAAACTTCACTGAGGCTGGGTTTGGACCTCCCTTGGCTCACCTACAAACACATGTAGGTGCGTGAGCGAAAGCCCAGTGAATAATATCAAATAAGGAAGATACACGAACAGTATTTAGAACGACATGCACCAAATGGCCTTGGGCCCAATTCACAATTCTATCTAGTATATATATATCAAGTAACTGCGGTTCCAAACACATCAGACGGCCTCGGGCCCAATCCATTCATGTCAAATGGCCTTTGGCCCATTCATTCTTTCATTCATGTCAGACTGGCTTTTGGCCTAACCATTCTTTCATTTATGTCAGACTAGCCTTTGGCCCATTCATTCTTTCATTCATTTCAGACTGGCCTTTGGCCAAACCATTCTTTCATTCATGTCAGACTGGCCTTTGGCTGATTCATTCTTTCATTCATGTCAGACTGGCCTTTGGCTGATTCATTCTTTCATTCATGTCAGACTGGCCTTTGGCCCATTCACTTGGTATAGCAAACATTTGTCCACAATTCAAATTAACGAGCTTATAAGACTTATAGGGAAATAAGCAATTGGACAAATAACATACTTCAAAACATCTTTATTAAGATATTACTCACAGTGTTCTGTCGGTGGATTCAACCTTGAGCTTGACCCTACATATTACACAGCACACATGGGTCGCAAACGATTCAATTTGTTCCTTAATTCATACATCCCTCTTAGGCTTCTTTCTTATTCTTTAATTCATTCATAATGCTCAATATATGCCTAAGAGTACTTAGAAGTGAAAGAGAACATAAAATGAAACACAGAACACCTTTACAAATTTTCTGAAACAAGGGTCCCCGCTCGAGCGTGGACTTTCCCGCTCGAGCGGACCCATTAGGTTTGCAAAAGTACTGGTTGTCTCCTTTTTACGCTCGAGCATGAACTCAGACGCTCGAGCTAAAAGTCTCACTACATGGCTCCCCGCTCAAGCGTGAATCTCCTCGCTCGAGCGGACACCTATGTCTGCAAAACTTCTGGGAGCTCACATTTCACGCTCGAGCGGCGCTTTCCCCGCTCGAGCGGACATGCCAAATTCTAGGTTTTCCAGAACTGTTCTTGAGGCTCAAATTCAACATTTAAAGGCTTTAAAGCTCAAATTAAGGCACCAAAAATAGGGAAACACATTACATTACATGAGAATAAAAGAGTATGACACCAAATTGTTCAAAATCATCATCTCATTCACAAATAATCCCCATTTCTTTTGTATGATCAAAATCCATGCATTCAAACTTCATACCAAATTTATGTCTCTACCAATTTCAACATGCATGTTAGTTTTTGACCCCAATTCCATTTCAAATAGCACCAATGATGCTTATAACCAAGAAACTCAACAAAACCATGCTTGCATGTATGCTTCAATGCTCAATCTTTCATAATTTACATATTACATGCTAGATTATGTAATTTCATAGGAGTTCTCTACATGCATGCACACATGGACTTCAATCTCAACTTAATCAACTCAACTCATGATCTAACTAACCATTTAATCTTCAATTCACAAAATCATAACTCAAACTCATGAGTTAAGGGTTGATTACTCACCTAGGAGCTTTAATCTTCCAAACTTATGCTTAATCCTTGAGTTGGTCTTCAAATTATTCAAGCTTCAAGATCAAACTTCAATTCCCTTCACTCTCTCTCTCTCTCTCTCACTAGCCGACCCTCTCTCTTTCTAAGGTACAAAATCTGATTTTGAGCTCAAGTAAAGTGAATGAGGGTGTAAATTGGCCCTTTAAAAGCTCCTCTAATCACATTTCTTTAATATTAAATAATTGAGCACCATTTCATTAATTTAATCTATTTAATTTGATCCGAATCAATTTTCAATTAAATTTCACCGTAGGCTCTAAAAATTCCGCTAATCACAATGGCGTAGTCAATTTTGGTTTCTGTGGCCGATAGGGCCTTCAATTTAAATTCCAAAGCAGAAAGTCAAACAGATTTTCCTACGGTGGACATATAGAAATTCAAAACCACATATATTTATATAAATGGCACTCAAAATCATATCAAACACATAATCATATTCATAACAAAGATCAATTAGTATAATACTGAACAGGGTTATCACACTTATACTATATTAACAAAGCTTGTGTGACTTAGATTGACGATGTGAGATTATGTCTAACAAATTGAAATAAAAAAGAAAAAAGTCTTAGCAATTAAGAAAATCTCAACCTTTTTGTCACTAGTGAGCATGAATTGAAATTTAAGAATTTGGTCTTTGTTGCCTTCGTTTTGACAGAAATGTAAATATATATAGTTGCTTAGATTAATGTGAAATTTTACTGTTTTTATCTGAAGGGAGAAATTGCACTATGGCAGACCCTTAGTATGAAATTCACTGGATATGTCCTAGTTTGAAATCCAATACAGTTTGAGCATTAATGGCCATTTGACCCATATAAAGACCAAGTTATCATAAACAAATTTCTTATGAATTTTCCTTAGGGCTTTGGGTCGTTTGGTAACCACTTTAGGCATCTTTTACAACCATTTTAGTTAGTTGAATGAAATTGGATTGCCTTGGTTATAAATTTGTCCTAGACTCTTTTTATCATTTGTTAGACTTTATAACAAGAAAAGAAAATGCTTTTGCAAACCTTTTTTTGGATCCATTAACCCTCACTTACAAATTTAACTTAGATCACGGTTGATCAATGGGTTGACTTTTCAAATTAAATTTGATTTTTTTTCCGCTGCAAAATCACTGCCTTTAGGTTCAATCCACGAAGTTTAGAAATTTGAGGCATGAAAAAATCTACCTCGTGCTGAAAAGCGTACAATGTGCCTGTTTGGCAGAGCTTAATTACAGCTTATTTCAGCTTTCAACTTAATTTAAGCTATTTTGATGTGTTTGGTTTAGCTTATAGATTATAGCTTATAACTTTTTGGAAGTCAGAAATCAGCTTATTCTTTGAGTGGGGCAGGAGATGCTTTAAGAATAAGCTGGAAATCAACTTATGGTCATAGTTATAAGCTATAAGCTGTTTAGGCATAAGCTATAAGCACTTTCCCACAGCTCTACCAAACAGGGCCAATGAAGGGTATCATTTATCAATATCTAATAATATAATATTAATTTTGAAGTACCATTGGCACATTTATAGATTTTTGCACTTGTCTTCCTTTATTTTTATTTTATTTTTTTCATTATAATTAAACAAAAAGTGAGATTACATTTTTTTTTCCTTCTTCATTTTTCTTATCAAAATTTTCAATCAAACACAGCCTAAGCATCTTAACTTCTCGATTTACCTCTTTCACACCAAGTAAGCTAAAACAAAGCATGCCATATGGACATCATATCAGAAGATTCACCTAAAAAAAAAAAACTAGTGGGAAATTACTAGCTGAAATCTCCTACCATTTTGAAGAACTCAATTAGTGGCTTGATTTGTGTTTATTGCACTTGAAATACAATAGGTAGAATCCATTATTATTGCACTTGAAATACTATAGTATTGCAACTTAAAGACTTAAAACCAATGATATAGCAAGTCGTACCAAAATATTCTCGGTGGGCCACGTCTAACCTTTGCCCAATAATAATAATAATAAGGGGGACTTACGGGCCGGTTCTATTGACCAGATTTATTTACCTGTAAGTTCTGCTTATTTTTTCACCTCTCAATATTCCCCAAATACCCTTCCTATTACTCCTTCAAAAACTCAATCATCAAATCATTGCTATGACCTACCACCTCCCATTTCTAGCCATCAACTAGTACTTCCAACCGCCTGTGATAACCTCCGACACTCACTACTGTCATTGTACGAGCACGAAATAATGTTTTTGTATAATCCTGTTGATCAAGTCTGCACTCCTCCAAACGTCGTCGCTTTACTTCCTGAAAACATAAACGTGAGCTAGTCGGCGGGTGTGTACTAGATACCTCTCTGATGCCTAAGTCAGCAAAATAGACAAATAGACAAAAGCTCTGTGTATTCGAGAATAAAAGTTGTGTTACCTCTACATAGGTTATGTTGTGAGCTTTTATAGTTTTTGCTTGGCACAATCCTAGTAGGACTCTTATTCCTTCATGTAGAGTCCTCCTAGGAATCACACTCCTGAAAGATAATGTTTATCCTTCAACACCCCCCTCATTGCTTAAACCAAGTGAGATGGTTTTACCTCGGTTGGATGACAGTATGACCGAGCTAACACTAGCCCTTTGTCATACTTAATCCAACGCCTTCACATGCAACACATAGCTCGGCTCTTTATTCACTTGTACCTCGGTTTTGTTTGTTGAGACCGAGCTAACTACAGCAAGCTTTGACCGAGCTAACAAGAGCAAGGTCCACCATAAAAAGCCCAAATACCTCGGCTCCGAATACTATGACCGAGTTAATTATCACCACTAAGGTCCACTCGCTAAGCTCTTTCCACCATGGCCCATAGAACGGCCTATTACTACACCTGGGCCTAGCTCGGCCCTAATGTTCATAAAAACTCCCTCTCAATTGCCCCTTAATTCCATCCGCGTAGCATGATTGGGATTACCTTTGTACCAGCCGAGCTAAAAGTTGGCCTTCAACCGAGCTAAATTGATACCGGGCTACTAATTTGTCCGGTCAAAAAACATCTTTTCAGTCGCTGCATAACTGAATCGCTTACGATTTTTTTGGACACGTGGCAAGCCCTTACTGGTCAAATACAGCTGCCATCACCGCCTTCGTACCACGCAAAATTTGAACAGTCCCGCCCAAATTCACGCTTTACACAAAAAACCCCACTCTTTGAACAAAATATACCACTATTAATCTTTTCTCTCTTTTCCCTCTGAGCCTCCATTTTCCTAAACACTGCATCTACAAAGCTTGTGGTCTTGCCTGGCATCTTCATTGTTTGGAACTTCATCCTCTTCTTCTAAGACTGTAAGTGACTCAAATCCTCACTTTTTCTGTTTATTTCGTGAATATGTATAGTATAGATGTACATACTCTTATATTTTACAAAACACACTCTGTAGTTTTGCTGAAATGGATAAGAACAGTTAGTACCTAAAACCAGACCCCCAAACCATAGGCTCGTGCTTAAGAACACACCATCTGGATTCAGAAAACATGAAGTTTGAATCTAGAATCGTGCTGTAACCGAGCTAAAAACCTGTTTAGGCAACTCTAGGCTTAAACACAACCGAACTAGAGAACTCTACCCAATAACCGAGCTAAAATTTTTACACTTCGCCTTAAGTTTCAGCCAAACTAAGAACCTTTCGTTTCATTTAGGCGAGCTAAAGTCCTTCGCTCCAACCGAACTAAGAACGGATAGTATCCCACGTAACCGAGCTAGGCTTACATTTATTTTTGCCTTTATACTTAGCACGGTCCAACGATCTAGGCTTAACACTTTTCATCTCCAGTTTGCAGACTCTGATTAGGTTGGCTAGGCACTCCCTTGAACGCTCAACCGAGATACTCAACGTCATCTCCACACCGAGCTAGTACTCCGAGCTAATTTATACATAACTTAAGTCCACATGGGAAAATATCGATTCTTAGTAAGCTCACCCGCGGCCATAGCTGAGTTCCGAAAGGATTACCAAATTCCAGACGACGTCTATCTTTCCCTAGCCGAACTAGATACCACACCCTGGGGAAAACAAGGTTTTGTACCATTTACTGTGCTATCCATTGTTGAAGCCGACCTCCGATTCCCAGTTCAACCACTCCTATGTGAATTCCTTAGGCAAACTAGAATATGCCCAACCCAACTTAGCACCAATTCATATAGAATAATAAACAGCATCGGTGAGCTAAATCGCCGGCTTGGCCTTAACCTCGGTTTAGCCGAGCTTTTTCACCAATATTCACTTGGCCAAAATGAAGATGGCTGGGTATACTATTTAAGAATAAGAAGACGTCGAGAGAAAATAATCAAAAATACACCGGACAAAGATGTAAATGACGATAACTTTTTTCTGAGTCTCGAGCAACTTCGAAGACCAGGAAGCCCAGATACCGGGCAACCAAATTAACTGGAATAAGGGAGTAGCCGGTATGAATACCTTGACTTAGCTTTGTGCGCTATTTACTCTATTTATCAGTTTTGCGCCGTACTAACTGTTGCCTTTTTCCTTTATGCAGACTTGAACCATCTAAAGTCACAGTACCAATACCCCAATCTAGATGCACTCCACGCCGTGCTCCGGTACCGTGATAGAGGTTGGGCCGAGCTACTCAATTTTGAACCGACATACAGATATAGCAATAGGAGGAAGACCAGGGTAACAGACTTCCTTCTGGAACCTTCCCCAGAACCTGATCCATCTCTTCCCCAAATCAACCTTGTTCCTTTAACTGAAGAACAAGAAATGGCAAAGCGCCGCGCTGTCCGAGCCTTGATCACTGAAACAGTTACTCAGGCCGAGGTACCACAAGTCAGCCAAACAAATGAGGCAGTGGTGGCCCTTCCAACGGCCTGTGCCTCGTCATCCCGGCCGAGCAAGCGTGCTCGAACATCTTCAACTGAGCCACAACAACTTATTGATGAAGATGACATCGTGCTTCCTCAATCCACCCGGCCGAGCCCAGAACCAGTGCGTTCTGACCGAACTAGCCCTTCAGAATGGGTACCAAAGATCACATACAAGAACCGAGCTATTACTAACACTAACTCAGTGCTCGCAGAGAAAAATCATTCGCTAACTTTTAACCTCGCCAAAAGCGTATGCCTACCAGCCGATATGGAGCACCACGACCATCTCACCGAGCTGAAGGCCATTCACTCGGCAATAAAATCGATGGTGCTGGTAAGTTCTCCTTTTGCTTGTCTTTCTAATTTGTACATCTGTTTGCGCGGTTTTAACTATAATTGTTATCTCTCCTTTTGCAGGCCATGTAGAAGAATCATGTCGCTCACAAGCGTGTGTTGGAACTATGTAAACCCACACGGCAGGCCATGGCAGAGGCTAATGCTAAGTCGGCCGAGCTAGAAGAGTCCAAGCAGAAAATGGCCGAGCTACACACCGAAATAGCCCGCCTCACCAGACTAGTCAACTCGGCTGAAGCAGATAAGCAGAAGGCTTTGGCCGAGTTGAAAGATAAATATCTGCGCGAGTTGGCCAAGCTCGAGAAGAAGAAGGATGCAGAGATCGCCGGGCTGGAGAAGAGTGTGGAAGATGCTGAAGACCGGGGTTATAAGGAAGGGGAGGCCACTGACATCCAACAATGTGAAACTACAAAAGACATATTCTTCAAATGCGGATGGAAGGCGGCTGTGGCGAAGCTCGGTCATGGCCAAGAGACCGAGGTCTTTTAGAATCCTCCTCCACATTTTATGCCGAGCTACATGGTGGAGTATGCCAATGCCATTCATCAAAAATTTCTTCAAGTTGGGGAGGAAGAGGAAGCATCCCCAGAGCCTGACGACACCCCGGCTGTTACTACTGATCGCGGTCTCCATACTGCTCCATCAGCTCAAGTTGAGCCACCGGTGGAAGACTTGGTTGAAAATATGACCGAGCTACCTACTGAAATCGGGCTATCGAGTGGTGCAACCCGAGTTGACCTGGATGCGGATCTGGATGACCTTTTTGCTTGATTCTATAATTTTTCCTTTTCTTTTGGAAAGAATTTGTAACCGGGCTAAAGTCCCTCTTCTTGTAACTTTGTTTTGGATCTTAAATGAAATCTTCTTTTTGCTCGGTTTATTCCATACCTGCATTTATTTTCTACTATGATTTGTATAAAGTTTAGCATTTTCTGTTTTGGCCGAGATACTTATCTCCGTATTGAAACTAGGTAATCCGTTTGGTCACACCTGCTAACTCTCTTCAGCCTAGATCCTTATCTCGGCTGAGGAGAACTCAAAGTTGGTTTATTCCAGCCGACAACTCTTCAGTCTAGATCCTTATCTCGGCTGAGGAGAACTCAAACTTGGTTATTCCAGCCAACCACTCTTCAGCCTAGATCCTTATCTCAGCTGAAGAGTACTCAAAGTTGATTATTCCAGCCAACCACTCTTCAGCCTAGATCCTTATCTCGGCTGAAGAGTACTCAAAGTTGGTTATTCCAACCAACCACTCTTCAGCCTAGATCCTTATCTTGGCTAAAGAGAAATAAATGTTGGTTATTCCTGCCAACCTCTTCAGCCTAGATCCTGATCTCGGTTGAAGAGAGCTCAATGTTGGTTATTCCTGCCAACCTAGAGCCAAGTGTTTGGTTATTCTTACCAAACTTCTTCAGCCTAAATTCTGATCTCGGCTGAAGAGAGCTCAATGTTGGTTATTCCTGCCAACCTAGAGCCAAGTGTTTGGTTATTCCTGCCAAACTTCTTCAGCCTAGATCCTGATCTCAGCTGAAGAGAGCTAAATGTTGGTTATTCCTGCCAACCTAGAGCCAAGTGTTTGGTTATTCCTGCCAAACTTCTTTCAATGCCCCTAGCTCACTAAAACAACTTTCACAGAAGAAAAGAATTATGCTGAAATGAGAACTACTTGTTTTATTGAAAAAAGAAAAACTACAAGTATTTTAATGAAAAGCTAAAAATAAAATAGTTTGAGATTGGCAGTGTTCCATGGCCTGGGAACAGCCTTGTTGTCTCCATCTTCCAAGTGATATGCTCATTTTTCTGCTAGGCCAACCACTTTGTATGGTCTTTCCCAATTAGGCCCTAACTTGCCATCTCCAGGTACCAGTGTGTTTCCCATTACTTTGCGCAGCACCCAATCTCCAATCTTGAATTGCCTTGGACGTACCGTTTTGTTATATTTTCTGGATAACTCTTGCTGGTATGAGGCGATATGAACCAGTGCTCTTTCTCTTCTTTCTTCTGCAAGGTCGAGTTCCAAGGCTATGGCTTCTCCGTTTAAGTTTGGATCAAAGTTTTCGCTTCTAATTGTGGGGAGGCCAACTTCCAATGGGATTACTGCTTCCATGCCATAGGCCAAGGAAAAGGTGTTTCTCCAGTTGACCGCCAAGGTGTAGTACGGTAAGCCCATAAAACATGAGGAAGCTCCTCAGCCTATTTGCCTTTTGTTTTTTCCAACCTTTTCTTCAATCCATATAAGACGACTTTATTTGATGCTTCCGTCTAGCCATTTGCTTGGGGGTATGCTGGTGTAGAATTGTAGAATTCTATCTTGTATTCCTCACAAAAGCCTCTAAAAATTTTGCCATCGAACTGAGTGCCATTGTCAGATATTAAGGCCTTAGGTATGCCGAATCGAGTGATGATATTCTGTCAGACGAACTTCTTCACATCTTTCTCCTTTATTGATGCGAGTGCTTCTGCTTCCACCCACTTTGTGAAGTAGTCTGTTGCTGCAAGAAAGAATTTTCTGTTGCCGGGTGCCGTTGGAAATGGTCCTACTATGTCTAAGCCCCATATTGCGAAGGGCTATGGGCTAGTTAATGGTAGAAGCTCTCTGGCTGGTTGATGTATTTGGTGTGCGAACTTTTGGCATTTCTCGCACCTCTTGACATACTTTTCTGAATCTGCTTGCATGTATGGCCACCAATATCCTTGTGGAATTGCTCTGTAGGCCAATGATCTTCCCCCTTGGTGGCTTTCGCATACGCCTTCGTGTATCTCAAACAAGAATGCCTCGACCTTGCTGGGATGAACACATTTCAGGTAAGGTCCTGTGAAGGATTTTTTGTACAAGGCCAGTGATGGAGAGAGCTAAAATCGCTGTGACTTTGCTCTGATCTTGTTGGCCTCTTTCTTCTCTTCAAGTAAGACGCCGTCTTTTAAGAATACTATTATGGGATCCATCCATAAAGGGCCTAGTTTGGTGCAACATACCTTAGCTACTTCAAGTTCTTCAATGCTTGGTCTTGGTAGGAAGTCGATCAGTAATGGATGCGGGATGGATGTATCCGCCATCGAAGCAAAGCCTGCTAGTTCGTCCGCTCTACTGTTTTCTTCTCGGCCGATCTGTTCTATCCGCACTACGTCGAATTTCATGATTTCCTTTCTTACTAACTCTTGGTACTTAGCCATCCTCTCATCTTTCACCTCATAGTCGCCTGAAATCTGGTTTACTACTAGCTGTGAGTCATTATAAACCATTAGCTCGGTGGCCTTCATGAAGAGGGCTGATTTTAGGCCTGCTAAAAGTGCTTCATACTCTGCTTCATTGTTTGATGCTGGGAAGCCAAGGTTGACTGTTTGTTCCACTATTAGGCCATCTGGTGAGATGAGGACTATGCCAAGGCCTGCACCGTGCCTGTTGGATGCTCTATCCACAAAGAGCTTTCACATCTCTCTAACGAATAGCTTCCAGCAAGTGGAGGGGTCGGATGATGTCTTAGGGTCATGCGTGTTGCTTATGTTTTCTTCCAAGTCCATGTCTGCTATTGGAGTTGTGTCTTCACTGTCAGACTGTCTCCAATCTCTGCTTTTTGATGACTCCTCACTGGAAATGGCTTGGTTTGCCTCTTCCTCCCTTTCTTCAATCTGGTATGCCGTGGGATGTGGCTGGGCATCTTGTTTTGGGGGCTGCGTAATTCCTGTGACACTTTCCATCCCCTTTTCTGTTGTACCAGTCAAGTTAACTGGGCAAATGTGATGACTTCCTGGTGTGAACTCTGCCACAAAGTCTGCCAAAGCTTGGGCTTTTATTGCGGTTTTGGGTTGAAACTTGATATCAAATTGTCCCAATTCCACTGCCCATTTTAGGATTCGCCCAGAAAAGTCCGCTCTCTCAAACAAAGCTTTTAATGGAAAAGCTGTTAGGACGATTATGGTGTGGGCGTGGAAATAATGCGATAGGTTTCTTGAGGCCATCATCAAGGCTAAGGCCAGTTTCTCCAATGGTAGGTACCTGGTTTCTGCGCCCAGTAAGGTTTTGCTAACATAAAAGATGGGCAGGTGTTGGATTCCTTCCATTCTAACCAACACTGCGCTGATTGCGTGCTGTGAAACTGCTAAGTACAAAAAGAGCTCTTCTCCAGGTATTGGGGTTACTAGCAACGGCGGAGAAGACATGTACTCTTTCAGGCTTTCTAGGGCGCGGTCACATTCTTTATCCCACTCAAACTTGGCCTTTAATGCTTGGAAGAATGGTCGACATCTGTCTGACGACCGACTTATGAACCGGTTGAGCACGGTTGCTAGGCCGGTGAGATGCTGTACCTCTTTGACTATGCTGGGCCTCTCAAGATCCTGGATTGCTTTGATCTGAGAAGGGTCTGCTTCTATACCTCGGTTGGTCATCAGAAAGCCTAGGAATTTGCCTGACCCTACACCGAATGCACATTTGGATGCATTTAGGCGCAACTTGTTCTTCTTCAGAATCTGGAACATTTCACATAGGTCCCTGAGATGGTCCTTCTCATCCTTGCTTTTGACCACTATGTCATCTATGTAAGCCTCCATTGTTTTGCCTAACAATGGTTCAAACATCTTGGTGACCATCCGTTGGAATGTTGCCCCTGCGTTTTTTAGGCCAAAAGGCATGACCTTGTAACAATACAATCCTCTAGGCGTTGTAAAGGATGTGACCTCCTGATTTGGTTCATACATAGCGATCTGATGGTAACCTCTGTACGCATCAAGGAAGCTAAGTCGATTGTGTCCTGCCGTCAGGTCTACCAGTTGGTCTATTCGTGGTAGGGGAAAACTGTCCTTTGGGCATGCCTTGTTGACTGTTTTGTAGTCCACGCAGACACGCCATTTTCTGTTCTTCTTGGGCACTACTACGGTATTGGAGATCCACCTGGGATAGTGCACTTCTCTGATAGCTCTTGCCTCCAGCAAGTTTCCCTCTTCTTCCGCCACTATCTCGGCATGGTGGAGTGCTGATCTACGAGTGCGCTGTATAACTGGTCTGGCAGTTGGGTGGACGTTCAGTTGGTGGCAGATGAAGTTTGGGTTAATGCCAGGCATGTCATATGGTGTCTAGGCAAACACTTCGATGTTAGAGGTTAAGAATTCCATGACCTCTATTCTCTCAGAGCTGGACAAAGACGAGCCGAGCAAAAAGAACTTTTCTGGGTCTTTTTCATCTATCCTTACCTGTTCCAAGTCTTCCACTGCCTTCTGTTCAGCTGTCTTGCCAACATCCGCAAATAGTTCATTGCTCTCAGGCTCTTCCACCATCTGTACATACCCTTTGGCAGCGCGGCTGCCATTTATTGTGACGAAGCACTGTTTGGACATAATTTGGTCTCCAAAGACCTCTTCAATTACTTCGGCTTCGTTAGGGAACCGTAATACTTAATGGTAGGTTGACGCTACCGAACGCATGGCGTGCAACCATGTCTTTCCCAAGATTATGTTGTAAGTGGAAGGGACTTTTAATACCCAGAATTCCACCTGTTTCGTCATGGCTCCTGCCTTGACTGGAAGGATTATCTTGCTCACTGGCCACTCTGGCATTGAGTTGAATCCGATTAGGGGAGATGTTGTAGGTGCCAAGTCTTTGTCCTTCAGTTTCAGTTGTTTGAAGGTTTCATAATACATTATCTCACATGAGCTTCCTTGGTCGATCAAAATCCGTTTGATGTCGAAATTCTTGACGCGTAGAGTGACAACCAGTGCATCATTGTGAGGGCAATATATTCTTGCTAAATCTTTGTCTGAAAAAGATATGACATTTGTGGCCTCTGTTCTCCCCTTTTTGATGGCAGGTTATGCACTTAATACCTCCCTTAAGTGCTCAGCGTTTTTGATCATCCCCCTGAGCTCACATACCCACTTAGGTTCGTATATCCCATGTATTACGTTAATCACGTCTTGAGGTGGAGCGTCGACCGGCATCCCGTTTTGGTTGTTGTGGTTCTAGGGGGCTGGCTGTGTTCCTCCTTCTATGTACTGGTCCAGGTGCCCAACTGCCATTAACTCCTCCAAATGCTACCTCAACGGCGTGCAATTTTCAGTGCGGTGCCCCTTTTCATCATGGAAGGTGCACCGGGACCTCTCGTCATAGTCTTTTTGTGCTTCTCCCAACTTTGCTGGCCATCGGACGAAAGATTCATTACGTATCTCACTGAGAATTCAATAGATTGGTTTTTTGAACACTGTGGTAATGGCAGTGCAGACTCTTAACCTCCTTTTGTTTGGGTCCTTTCTGTTGGCCTGCCTGCCTCGCCCATTCCTGTTAGGTTGCTTTACCGTGTTGACTTTTGCTGTAGTCTTTTTATCTGGCATTGCTGTTGTGCCTGATTTTGCCTTAGCACGTGCGTTATCTTCCTCCACACGAATATGTTGGTGCACTCTCTCCATGAAGGCCTCCATCGTGAGGGGTGGCGTCATAGTAATTGAGTCCCTCAATTTGTTACCGACTGGCAGGCCCCGTTTATATTGCGCAATGGCGAGGTTCGTAGGGCAATCCCCAATCTGGTTGAAGGTTTCCCAGTAGTGACTGTTGTAGGACCTCAACATCTTTTTTTCGCCCATGTTAATGAAGAGTAGCTGGTCAATCTCCACTGGTGTCTTGGTGTTCGTCCTGAATCTAGTCACAAACGCTTCTGCCAGCTGCGCCCATGAGGCAATGCTGCCCTCTAGTAGCTTTTTGAACCAGGTTAAACTTAGGTCGCCAAGGCTGGATGGAAATAGGATGCACATTAAAGCCTCGTTTCACTGGTATACTGCCATAACCTGGCAGAAGTGGCTCAGGTGCATGTAAGGGTCAGACTTCCTCTCATAAGTGGTGAATTTGGGCTGGTGGAAGCCTGAGGGTAGTGGTGCGTTCTCAATTGCTGGAACGAACGGCGAGCTCTGTAACCTTGCTAATACTTTGTCTGCAGGTTCGTAAGCAAGGCGCGGCATTGGCATTTCTACCTCGATGCTCCCATGCGTCCGAGGGGCCAACCGCTGAAGGGCTGAAACTCTACGCGGGTCGCAAGCCCTGGTATCCTCCTTCCACCGGGCCCTTTCTTTAAGCATAGTTCGCAAGTCTGATGATCTAGGCAACTCCGTGTGCCTAGATGACGTCTGGTGCATGTGCGAGGGCAGATAGGTGCTTCCCTCAGTATATGACCTCTCAGTTCTCGTTCTCTCAGACCTGGAGTAACGAGTCTTGGAAGTCCTTGATTGAGTGTCGCCTGTTCTAAGGCTCCTACTTTCTGCTTGCGATGGTATGGTACGCTTATCACGATCCTCCGAGTGGCGAGGGGGCATGTTGCCTTTGCATCCCTCTCCTGTCGCCACCCTTTTTCCTTTTATCAGGCGTTTCATTGACTCCATGTTTGCTGCCATCCTCTTTATTAATTCGTCCTCCTCCTTCGCGCGATTCTCCAGAACTTGAGGGTTCATCCTTCGCCTCTGTCTTTCAGGACTTTGAGACCTTGCATCCCTCCGGGTGTTCTGTCGTTGGGGTTTTAAATCCACCATGGGAGGGATAGAAGGCAAACCTTCGCGCCTCCCACCCCCCTCCGAGGTTTGCCCATCAATGGCTGATTGCGGCAAGTCTTCATTGTGCGCCATTGCTTTTACCCAGAGAGGAAAGCTTGATCAAGAGGCTTTGTTCTTTGTGGAATTCCCACAGACGACGCCAATTGTATGAGCACGAAATAATGTTCTCATATAATCCTGTCGATCAAGTTTGCGCTCCTTCAAACGTCGTCGCTTTACTTCCTGAAAACACAAACATGAGCTAGTCGGCGGGTGTGTGCCGGATACCTCTCCGATGCCTAAGTCAGCAAAATAGACAAATAGACAAAAGCTTTGTGTATTCGAGAATCAAAGTTGTGTTACCTCTACATAGGTTATGTTGTGAGCTTTTATAGTTTTGCTTGGCACAATCCTAGTATGACTCTTATTCCTCAATGTAGAATCCTCCTAGGACTCACACTCCTGAAAGATAATGTTTATCCTTCAACACCTCCCTCACTACTTAAACCAAGTGAGATGGTTTTACCTCGGTTGGATGACAGTATGACCGAGCTAACACTAGCCCTTTGTCATACTTAATCCAGCGCCTTCACATGCAACACATAGCTCAGCTCTTTGTTCGCTTGTACCTCAGTTTTGTCTGTTGAGACCGAGCTAACTATAGCAAGCTTTGACCGAGCTAACAAGAGCAAGGTCCACCATAAGAAGCCCAAATACCTCGGTTCCGAATACTATGACCGAGCTAATTATCACCACTCCGACCGTGGTGACTGTAACCACATTTGGACTGAGCTAACACTAAGGTCCACTCGCTAAGCCCTTTCCACCACGGTCCATAGAACGGCCTATTACTACGCCTGGGCCTAGCTCGGCCCTAATGCTCGTAAAAACTCCCTCTCAGTCACTATCTCCTAAGATCTGATGGCGACAGGAGAAGAAGAAGAAGAAGAGAGAGATAAAGAGAAGATGAAGAGGAAAAGGAAAAGGAAAGGCCTTAGTAGAAAATTGTTAGCCTTCATGTCGTAGATCAACATAACCATGCCTTTACCATCTGCTCTTTGTCCTCTTTCCAGTGATAAATTTATCACTGATAGATTGACCCATCTAACATATTCACATCTACAATGACAAACCAATGATAAATTTATCCCTGTATAAATATAAAACATAGTAACAATATACAACATGTTCAACAAATTAATGATAAATTTATCACTCATAGATTAATCATACTACATATTCATCTCTCTCTAGTGACAAAAATAATAAATTTATCACTAATTGTTTGTTAAAAAATTACAAAAAGAAAATCTCATCATCATCGTCACAAATTAACACAAGATTTAAAGATATATTCAGTAATAAATTTAGCAGTGATAAACACATTCATTGATAAATTTCTCACTAGTTGTTTGTTAAAAGATTACAAAAAAAAAAAAAAAAATCTCGTCATTATCGTCACAAATCAACAAAAGATTCAAAAAAATATATCAATGATGTATTTATCACTGACACAACAGATTTGGTTTAAGAGAAATAAAAAGAGAGAGAGAGAAGGGGAGTGAGGAAAAGGGAGGTGATAAA
This sequence comes from Camellia granthamiana, assembly GCA_036172215.1. Classification (NCBI taxonomy): domain Eukaryota; kingdom Viridiplantae; phylum Streptophyta; class Magnoliopsida; order Ericales; family Theaceae; genus Camellia; species Camellia granthamiana. Next base: position 66,775,963 of record CM069916.1, on the reverse strand, counting down.
TATAACATAAACAAAAATCAGTGATAAATTTATTGTTGTATTAATATCAAAATTTCAATAGTAGCAGTCCACAACATATTACATAAATCACTGAATTAAGTGATAAATTCATCAGATTAGTTCAACATGTTTTATTAATGTAGATCTTCACTAACACATTGTAGAAAGAGTCTCAATCTCATCGGTAGTCATGTAAAGTACCAGATTGGTGCCGAAGATGGTAGATTGACATTGAAAACAACTAGATTTGAAGCCATTGGTGAAGTTCAACGTTGAAGATGGTGGATCAATGATTGAAGAAGAATTACGGTGATGGCAGATGAATGGTGGAGGATGGAGGAAGAGCGACGATAATGGCAAAGAGGAAAGAAGACAACAATATTAGGCGAGCGAGTCAAACGATTGAGAGATGGTAAAGTATAGATCGGCGACGGTAGAGATGGTTGGTAAACAATGGTGGTAGTAGTGGCCGGCGAAGGTAGTGGTAGTGACTGGTGGAGGTGGCAGTGGTTAGTGACGGACGACGATGGTGGTTGAAGGTGGATGGCCATGGCCATGGCCATAGCTAAAATGGTGGTATTTTTTAGAGAGAGAGAGAGAGAGAGAGAGAGAGATAGATGAGAAAGAAGAAGAATTTTGAAAAAATGATCAAGAGAGAAGTTAATATAAATTGAAAAAATTAATGAGTAATAAATATTATAAATAATTAAAGATTTAGAAAGTGTTTTGGATGATGGGTTGTTTGGGATGATCTAAATAAGTGTACTTTTTGACTTTTTATGAAATATGGGTTGGGTTTGAAGTGATGTGTTAGAGAGGTGATGTGACTTAAATAAGATGATGTGACTTAAATAGGATAGCGACTTTTTGACTTTTTTCAAACATGCCAAACTAGAAATAGGAATTTTTACCAATTGATAACAGGGCCAAAATCAAAATAAAAAAATATAACAAGACTTCTTGATACATGAGATAGAAACTTAAGACCTAATGGATAATAAATTCAATTATTGGGACCTACTGGTAAAAATCCCAAATAATAATTAGGTCAAATTACATCGATAGTCCATGTATTTTGATTTTTGTGTCATTTTAGTTCTTATAATTTCAATTGGTTGAATTTTGACCTTTACACTACAAAAAATTAGATTTTAGAGACCAAAATTTAGGGACAATTATTTTTTTGGCACAAAATATTTTTATTGCGAAAAGTGTCGTCATTATATTTTTAACAACGAAAATTGGATATTAGTGATGAATTATTATCCTTTTGGAACTAAATTTTTTGTCTAAAAAAATAAATCATTTTAAGACCAAATAATTTTGTCCCTAAAAGTCTATTTATTAGTGACATTTTCAAAATTGTATTGCTAAAAGCCTTATTTTTTACTTTTCGGGACGACCTTTTAACGACTATTCTCGTAATGATGAAAATTGATCCCCAAATATTTTTTGCAACAAAATTTTCACTTTAGAAACCAAACATTTGGTTTCTAAAACTCTTATACAACGGGGTCTTTTGGGAAGTGGGTTATAATCCATTTCCCAAATTATAACCCACTTCCCTCTCTCACAAAAAGCTGATTATAACTATTTTCCCAAAATAGCCCGTTGTAAGTTAATCTCAACAAATTTAGTCATAATTTTTCGTCAAAAACACTGATGTTATTATCAATTTGACCAAATTAATACAAAATCTAAAATTTTAAGTCAAAATTGAGATAATTGAAAGTATATAGACCAAAATGATACAAAGAAAAAAATATAGGCACTATCAGTGTAATTTGTCCTAATAATTATAAAAGTAAAACAGAAAGAAAAATAAATAAATATAGTAAAAATTTATTTGAAAACAAAAGGTAATATTACTACAGACTCTATAACCATAAAACATGAATTGTGTTTCTCTAATATTTTTTAGGGTAAATTACACTGACACCCCTAAGGTTTATATTTATTATAGTTTTCCTCCTCACCTTTTAGAAATTACATCTCCCCCTGAAGTTTAAAGTTTCATTACAGATTCTTCCCGCCAGTAATTTAATTTTTTTAAATACCAATTTTGCTCTCATTGGGTAAATTACATTGACACCCCTCACATTTTAGAAATTACAATCCCCTCTCCAAGGTTTAAAGTAGCATTACCAATTTCCTCCTCGGTTAGTATTAGTTGGAAAAAAAATTCATTGAAAAAAAAAATTAATTGGAAAAAAAATTATTTGTTAATAAAATTTTTAAATTTTTATTTAAAAACCAACGTAAACTTATTTTTTGAATTTACGTTTTTTCCTTAAACTTACGATCTGAGACAACCATTTACAAACTAAAAAAATTATCAAACAAGTTTTTATGATAGTTTTTAAAATTTTTGTAAATATAAATTGAAAACTAAAAACGAAATGGTTACCAGACAGGCCTCAGATGGTAAAAATATTGTAAAATTAACAAATAATTAAATAAGTTACCAACGTAAGAAATGACTTATCAAAAGATTATTAGGTTACGTATGGTTTGATTTTTAGAATTTTTTTTTTAAAAAAATAAAAAATTAATTTGGTTAAGAAATAAAAAATAATTATTATTTAAGGGTAAAAAATAATTATCATTTTAACTTTTGGATAGGTTATATACATACGTATGACTGTTTCAATTTAATTGGTAAAAAATTATTTCTAACCACTCGAAAGATAAAAATTATATAAAAATGATAATTATTTTTTATTTTTTATTTCTTAACCAAATTAATTTTTAATTTTTTTTAAAAAAAAAATTCTAAAAATCAAACCATACATAGCCTAAAAATCTTTTGATAAGTCATTTCTTACGTTGGTAACTTATTTAATTATTTGTTAATTTTACGACATTTTTACCATCTGAAGCTTATTTGGTAACCATTTCGTTTTCAGTTTTCAATTTATATTTACAAAAATTTTAAAAACTATCATAAAAACTTGTTTGATAATTTTTTTGGTTCATAAATGGTTGTCTCAGTTTGTAAATTTGAAGAGAAAACTTAAATTCAAAAAATGAGCTTACGTTAGGTTTTAAACAAAAATTTAAAAATTTTACTAACAAATTTCTTTTTCAAATAATTTTTTTTTCCAATTAATTTTTTTTTCAATGAATTTTTTTCCAACTAATACTAACTGAGAGGGCAATTGGTAATGCTACTTTAAACTTTAGGGTGGGGATTGTAATTTTTAAAATGTGAGGGGTGTCAATGTAATTTATCTAGTAAGGGCAAAATTGGTATTAAAAAAAATTAAATTGCTAAGGGGAGGAATCTGTAATCAAACTTTAAACCTCAGGGGAGGAGATGTAATTTTCAAAAGGTGAAGGGGAACTGTAATAAACATAAATATCAGGGGTATCAGTGTAATTTACCCTATTTTTTAATAAAAGGAAGGAGAAAACCTAATAAAATTAAGAAGTGACCAATTAGACTTGTAAATAATGGGGGAAATATTATTTTAATGAAAACTAAGGACTTGTTTGGTATCTTCTAAAAAATTCAAAAAGTCACTATCTTATTTAAGTCACATTATTTTATTTAAGGCACATCACCTCTCTACTACAGCACTTCAAATCCAACTCATACCCAATCCATATTTCATAAAAAGTAAAAAAAATATATTTATTTAGATTATCCCAAATCGCCTCCTAAAAAAATAATAATAAGTTAATGAAAAATTTTATAACATTAAAAGAAAAGTATGACTTGAGACAAGAAGCCTCTGGCCCTGTGGTTCAATTCTGGGCAAAGCCAAAACTCTTATCGCATGATGATGAGTGAGTGCATCTCATTACTTTCAAGGTGTTTAATCTAAGGCCATGGCTTTTGTCCAGTCTGGGATCAGACTGGACCGTGCTGTTGGACCCGTGGGAGCCCACCACGGGTCCCGTTTTGATAATCTGAACCGTTCAATGTGTAGAACTAGTCGAGTACTATATGCCTGTAAAAAATCACGTTGATCGGATATCGATAGCTATGTGAACAAAACAGTTTTTTATCAACCGCTAATTTTTTTACCGTCCATTTTTTTTATACAAAACTGATTTGATCACATAGCTATCGATATCCAATCAACGTAATTTTTTACAGATATGTAGTACTCGACGAGTTCAACACATTCAACGGTTCAGATTTTCAAAACGGGACTCGTGGTAGGCCCCCACGGGCCCAACAGCACGGTTCAGTCCACAGAAGCTGGACCCTTAATCTAACTAGGTGGGTACTTGGATAATTGATCAAGTGGTCATGGCAAATAGTTAAGTAGTGTTTGATTTATTAAAATGAAGTAAAACAAAATTATTTTATCAAAATATTCATTCAATGTTTGGTTAGAGTTTAAAAATAAGAATCATAAATATATTATAAATGAAATCATCTTTTACAAAAATAATTATTTCATAAGAAATACTAAAGAATCATCATTTTGTTCTATTCCTTCTCAATCTAATGAACCAAATAGAGCATTAAGATCCAAGATGGATGGGGTTCATATTTAAGTCTATAGAGAGATGTTAGTTTGTGCTGTAATCTAACTATTAACATACTAACTGATATCAATAAAAAAAATTTAAAATAAAAAAAGAAAAAAGAAAAAGGTAGAAAATTTAACTCACAAGTAACAATAATAATTTACTACTAAATTGATTTTTTTAATTTTATTTTATACTTTCCATTAAAATGTTATTTTTTTCCAAATAATTCGGCAAAGGAAAAAGACCTCCATGATAGTGCTGGGTGCATCCACATTGACCACTGATGACTGATTTATTCACACCAAGTGGCTTACAGCAAAGAACAAGTGGAAAAGGAAACTTATAAAACCAAATGGAGGGTGTAGATTGATCAATACATGGATCAAGTGGGGAAGATTATTCCATAGCACACTTGCCGAGGGGAATGTTTGTGGGTCCCTCTTCTCTCCAGACTAACTAAGAAAGCACTAGTGTGTTTGTCACATCTTTCTCAAATCTTTCAAAACATAAAAAATAAAAAATAAAAAGTAGGGAAATGAAACATGGCATGGGAAAAGCAATGATCATTCATTGAAATGGGGGTGGCAATGTGAGTGATGATGTGTCTTCACTACTGTTTGGATACACAGAAAAAAACTAGTAGCAATGAATGATCATGTTTGTTTGGTTTGTATTTTAAGATAAGTTATAATTTTTTTTTTTTTTAAAATTTAAAATTTTATTTGATTCAAATTTTTTGATTTTTTTTAAAATTATTTTTTTTTTACACATCAATCAATTATTTTTTTTTTCCTCTCTCATTTTCAATCACTTTTTTTCCCACATATTTACTTAACTATAATACAATATCAAATGATCTCAAACTCTTAAACTCAAAAATTATTTTTAAAATATAAAATCAAACAAATAAAAAAAAATCACTGAGCCCTCCAAATTTTTTTGTTGAAAATTTATCTTAAAACACAAACCAAACACTGTATTTTTTGAAAAATATTCTAGACTCTAAATAATTTATTAATTTTTTTATCAAATCTTTTATGTGTAGATGTCCCACAAACTCATATATGTGTGAATTTTATACTCATAAAATATTTAATAAATTATTTAGACTCCCTAACTTAACTGATGTTTTTTGACTGTTGTTTGTATCCAAGGACAGTTACAGTGCCATGTGCAGGGTTCAGAGGGGTTCACACCTGGCTCTTCTTTCTCTTCATCCAATTGGCTTCAATCAGTTACTATTTGAATATGTCGATGAGATCTCAAAGTTCATACCTGTTTGCAAAAAATGGGGAGAGAGAGAGAGATGAACATTCAAAGGCACCATTGACACTCATGTGAATTTGAAAAAATCAACACCACCACCATATGAGCTCTTGCTAAAAGTGACTGAAATACTCAACAAAGTCTTTTTGATCCACAACTTATAAAAAGTCCTTACAAACTTGAACATACATTATTAAATCTTTGTACGAAGCCAACCAATGACATAAAATAGTGGGTAGCCTTTTGCCTTTTTCCCCTTTTGTGACAGAAGAAAATAGTACCAATCAAGGGCATGGTGCGCAAGCCCTTTCCGACTAGCTAGCTAGTTGCCCTTCAAAAAAAATTCTGGGCTGTTCTTGATCTCTTCTTCCATCACTGAAGCCAACCTAAAAGAAGCTTCAAATTCCCACCATAAGGCTAAAGAAAAAAACACAAGTTAAAATGAAAATAAAGAAAGAAAAGAGAGAAAGAAAGAAAGAAAGAAAACCCATGTATCCTCTTATCTGTTAGTTTTGAAGAAATCCAAACAAGTAACCCAACCCACCATGAGAAACAAACAAACAAACACCACCCCACCCCCCCCAAAAAAAAAAAAAAAACTCAGATTGTTGTTTATTATCTTCTTTACCATGATCCACCACCACTACCACCACCACCTAGGACACCATCCCAATACCCAGCTGAATCTCCTTGCTCTCTATTTTGCTCAATATCAGAGGAGCTTGAGACTAGTTTCAGATCTTCAAATGGAAACAAAAGCCTCCCACTAGTTTCTTGCACCCCTTGGAGACTTCCATACCCACTACTTCCAATTCCAAGCCCATCAAGAGAGAAATTTAGGGTTGGTTTGAATTCCTGCAGAGAAAATCCAGATGAGTAAAATGAGTTCTGATCCGATATCGGCATCATCGGCATCGACATGGGAATGAAAGAACTCAACCCCCTTGAGTTAATCCCAGTGAGAAGCTCCAAAGCTGAGAGGTGAGATGATGAAGTAGTTGTGGATGCACAAGAAGCGTTGTTCTTGTTGTCATCAAAATTGGGCACTTGAATGAGTTCAGAGATGGTTTTGAAATCATGAGATGGGTAAGCCAAGTTGAGATCTTGGCCTTCATGGATCTTAGGGTTTTGAGGTGGAAGAACCAGATCAGGAAGTTTCTTTGATAAAGATGATGATGAAGTTGTTGTTGATGAAGGTGAAGATGAAGATCTCTTGTTCTTTCTTGAACCTCCTCCAACAGGAATGTTTCTGAGAGATCCACCTTCAGTCCAATACCTTCTACAAGTCTTGCAAAAGTACCTTGGTTGTGTGAGACTGTAGTTGTTGTAGTAACAAAACTTGGTGTTAGATGAATTGCACCTTGGACAGTTCAAAGCTTGTTCTTTCTGAGGCCTAACCTTCCTCTCCACTGAAGAAGAAGGCTTTGAGTTTGAGCATGTGTTTGGTACTACTATCTCTTCCATTGATTTCACCACTATTTCCTAAAAAAAGCCAAAAAGGAAAAACGGAAATGAAAATAGACATAAAGAAGCCAATACATAGACATAGCTTCAAGATCAAACAAAGAAAACCAATACCCACAAAACTTCAGATTCAAAAGAGGACATAGCAGAGAAACAAACAAACAAATCTAGTCAGCTAGCTAGTTGCTTTACACTTTTTTCAAAAAATCATATGTATATGCAAACAAGAAAAAGAACAAGCAACTAATAATAATAACAAATTTAATCTTTTTCCAGACTCTTTATCTCACAAGCAAAAGAGCAATAAAGTGCAACATCTTGAATGAGTGAAAAAAATTTAAAAAACAAAAAAACAAAAGAACCATCATCCTTTAAAAAGGTGCCCAATAGACATGGCATGCCATGTATAGATGTAAGTTTATAGTAACATAAAAGAAAGAAAAATAAAATTAGGGTCTGATGGAGATGGAGATGGAGATGGAGATGGAGATGGAGGAGTGGGTGATGGGTCTATACCTGTGGCCAATGAGCAGTATCCATGGATGAAGAAGAAGATGAAGAAGTAGGGGTTTCTTCAGAAGAGAAAAATCACATCTATTATTGAAACAGCCAAACTGGTTCTAAAACCAATAAAATAAATGCTTGAGATGGTTTGTGCTTCATGTGGGTATGTATATGTATGGGGAGAGAGAGAGAGCGAGAGAGGGGTCCTGTATAGAATATTTTTAATTAATTATTTTATTTATGTATGAGTGGAAGAATGTGGGATAATTCATAATTTAATTAAAAAGAAATTGAGAGTGGAGGTGTCTGTACGGAATTGGGGTTCTCCCTTTGCACTCTCTCCTTGTACTTCATCTTTACAAGGTCTTCGGATTTACTTTTAGGTTTAATTTTTATAATTTGAGTTATTTATATTTTAAGTTTTATTCAGTATATCATACTTGTAAAAAATCAAATTGATCGGATATCAAAAAGTATGTGTTCGGAAAACTATTTATTAAATTCTTTAAAAAAAATGGTTTTTAGTTCGATTTTTCGGCACACATGCTTTCTAATATCCGATCAACTTAATTTTTTACAGATATAATATACTGAATAAATCTTAAAATATAAAAATTCAAATTATCAAAATTAAGCTTAAAAATGAGCCCGAAAGCCTTGCAAATAGGGATGGCAATTTGAAACCGGCCCGACGGGGATCCCCGATCCCGACCCCGATTTAAGCGGGTTTTCCCCGAAAAATACCCCCGCGGGGACGGGGATGGTATTTAAAACTTAATCCTCGAACAGATTCGGGCCGGGGACGGGGATCAGTGTTTAAGCCCCGGCCCGTCCCCATCCCCAGCCCCGTTCCCCGGCCCGGTTTTTCCCCGAAATGAATTTACTAATTTACCCCCTTATATATATACACATACACACGTACTAATTCACTAATTCACTAATTTCCCCTTCCAGCCCCGTCTCTCTATCTCTCTCTCTTCACTCTACTCTCTCTCGGTCTCTCTCTCAAACCCTCGCCTCCCTCTCTCTCTCAAACCCTCGCCTCCCTCCGATCTCCATCCCACCTTCCGACCTCACTGCCTCACCCCGACCTCCATGTCTGTCTCCGTCCGACTGCCTCACGCCGATCTCTCTCTCTCTTTCTTCTACTCTCACTCTCGCACCTCTCCGCGACGCCGATCGCCTCCTCCGTCGTCCTCCTCCGCCGTTCGTCCTCCTCCGACGCCGATCGTCCTCCACCGACACAGATCTAGTTAATGGTATTTCAGATGTAACAGATATGTAACAGATGTAAGTGAACGAATATGTATGTATACAAATTTTTTTTTATTTTTTTATTTTTTTTGAACGATTGTTGACAGATCTGGTTAATGGTAACAGATTTATTTGTGTATGTAATTTTTTTTTTGAACTGTAACAGATCTGTAAGTGAATTTTTTTATTTTTTTGAACAAAATTTTTGTGTGTAGAGGGTTTGTATGAAATACCATAACAAAACAAATCTGTTATTTTTTTTTTTATCTGTTATTGATTTTTGATCTGGTGGTGGTGGTGATGTTTTTTGATCTGTTGTTGATGAGGATCGGGGAATTTCGGGGTCGGGGAAACCCGATCCCCGTTGGGGACGGGGATGGGGACTGTGATTGGTTCCCCGTCGGGGATCGGGGCCGGGGAGGGGGAAGTTTTGGCCATCGGGGATCGGGGGCGGGGAAGGTGATCCCCGGCCCCGCCCCGCCCCGTTGCCATTCCTACTTGCAAAGAGGGATTGCAAGGGGGAGAATCTTGACTCGTCTGTACGTATGTACTGCAGAGGTGGCTTTAGCTTTTCCGACCAAAGAAGAAGTAACAGGAAGTCAATTTTTCTTATATTTTTTTGAGGGCCTTGCTACATCTCTTAATTTTTGGTCCCTTAATCTCCCTAAATTTCAAATCAAGGCAAAAAAAAAAAAATAAATAAATAAATTGCCCAAAACGACGTCATTTTGGGCATTAGAGGGATTAGAGGGCATTTTTAGGGGGACAAATCATTTTCTTTTTTTATAATGGATTTCTGTTTATCTTGCTTTTTTTAAATTAGAGTCACCTCCTTCAGGTTGAAAAATATATATTACGTGTTATAGTTTTGCCATAATTATTTTTTTTATTATTAAAATTGAATGGATTAAAATTAATACAGATATTATAACAATATAAAAATAAATAATGTAAAAAGAGATAATAACATTATTTTTTTAGCCATTTAATTAACAAATTATTAATGAAAAAGATACTAAGTGTTATATAAATTAAAATTACAAAAGAGGTCATCAACTAAAAAATTAGTGATAAAAAATGATTAAGTGTTACATAAATTAAAATTATATGGGACTCAATGCAATTATATCAAAATTATAGAACTTATAATATTTTTTTTTTCAAATTTCAAGAGAAGTCGGTGTAATTTACCTTTTTTCAAAAGACAACAAAGTGTTTTTTTTTTTAAAAAAAAAAAAAAAAAAAAAAACTATCAGTTGCTAGGTCTTGTTTGAGAATATGCTATTTTAGTTGACTATCTGATTTCTTATACACAAAAAAAATGTACAAATAATATTATGATGAGATATTTTATTTTATATGAGGTGGACTATTTTAGCCCATTCTAAACACCGTAAGTGTCAAATCTATTTTACTATTTGAAAATATTGATTAATTAATTATATTTTGGGTCACGAGAATTAATTAATTTGAGAGTGTTGGTAGGTGCAAGGGATAGGCAAAGAAGACAATTGTCAGTTAAAATGAAAATTATTGTTAAAGCACATCAGTTACGATAAAGAAGGAATTGAACCAAATTTGGGATATGATCACCTTGACTAAAGTTGTATCGTGATAGAAACATTTTGAAAAATGTTCCAACATATAATGGATTCAAATTCAAATTGATGTGCTAAATAACATGCATATATACTACCAAAATAGTGAATCTATTACTTTTTTTTTAAAAAAAAAGAAAAAGAAAAAATAAAATAATTTCTAAATTTTCATTTGATTCACTAGAATGATTGAGAATAGAATAGACTGATCGTTTCTTAAGAATGATCATTCTTTTCAAATGGTGAATAATAATTTTATTTGTAATGTATTTTATTATTATTTTGTCAGTTAATCAAAAATAAAAATGAATATTTTGATTGAATGATCATTCTATTTCATTTTATTTTAATGAATTAAATACTACCATAAAAAGAAAAATAAAAATATAGTGAGTTTAACAAATTTGACATTTTTACATTTTTCTCTCTTTAATGTCTAATTTCATAACACTTTGTTTCTTTATCATCATCAATCATGTTAGTAGTGGTTCAAGGGACAAGTAGTTTACATGCTCGTCTAGGGCTGTGATTACAGAAGGCTGGCTTACACAAAAAAATCAATCAAACAATTCTCAACCCAAAAATAATTTTGTAAATAAAAAAAAGAACAAAACAACATTTTATAAGATACAAAAAGGGTCTCAATATTACATTTATACCTATACCTCTTTCATTTTCTTGAACGAGATAAAATTTTCTCTTTCACCTCATCCGCGACAAGTTCTCTGTCTATATTATAATATAAATTTAAACTCTCATCGTTATTCTTCACGACTCTCTCAATTATATTAAATAAAAAATTTATTAAGAAAATATTTGAAACTTATAAAAACATTATTTCATAAACTCTTATTTTTTTTCAGTACATCGGAATTAATTCATAAATTTTTATTGATAAGAGTTAATTAGCGTTACAGAGTTACTGATAAGAATTTATAAATAAGGAAAATGCCTGGTAGCTCGAAGCTACCAGGCTCGAATGGCTCGAGAGGAAGAGAGGGAGAGAAAGAGAGGGAGAGGGACTGGTCCGTCGTCGCCTTCCGCCGCCTCCGCCGCCGTCCTCGTCGCAGCTCCTCCGTCGCCTCGCTGCCGCCGATCGTCGCAGCACCAACGGTCGCCGGCCTGCCTCGCCTCCGCCGCTGCTCGCCTCGCCTCGCCACTGCCATTTTAATGGCCCCCTCCAGTTCCTCCTCCCTCCTCCTCCTCCCTCCTCCCTCCCCCCTCCTCCTCCTCCTCCTCCTCCTCCCTCCTCCTCTCTTCCTTCTTCCTGGTCTTCTTTTTCTGCAAAAAAAAAAAATTGGAGAAGATGAAGTGAAGTCGAAAAAAAAAAAAAAGGGGTCAAAACGACATCGTTTTGACCATCGAGCCACATTCGGGCCGTAGCTTTCGAGCTACCAATCACGACCGTATAAATAAATACTCTTGCGAGAGATTTTTTTGTAAGAATGTAACACAGCTGAATCTATTATCACTTTTTCTTTTTGATTTATTATTTTTTCCTCTATATGCTATCAGCTGTGATATGCAGCTCGAATTTCTGGGCACTAATGCCCCGAAATTCCTATTTCAGGTATAAAAAAAAAAAAAAACAAAGTTACCAGAATAAGAAATTAGTGCCATTAGTGCCAGACAGTTTAGTGCCACAAAATATTTTCCATATGCTATTGTGCTATTAAAAAGGAATCTTTCTTACAAATAAAAGTTCATCATAACTCTCTTTCACTTCCTTAGTCATATCAAAAGAAAAGTGCTATTGTTTATTTTTCTCTCATCAAATAATCACTTTCTCTTCTCAAGAAAATTAAAATAAAACGAAATAAAAATCATCTCGTTGTACTCCTCCCCCTCTTCATCTGTGGTAAAAAATCTTATCTTGCCTACGACAAATAATCATTCTTCTTTTGGTCATCAAAAAATTGGGATTTGTATGATTATTGGGACTCATTTTAAATTTTATTTTGATAATTTAAATTATTTAAATTTTAGATAATATCAAAAAAATATATTTGTGAAAAATAAAATTAATCGGATATTGGTAATTCCTTCATCAAATCACATTTGTATTCAATTTAATATATACATATTCATTTTTTATATATAGATGTATTCTGATGAAATAGTTATTGATATCCAATTAACTTGATTTTTTATAAGTATATTATTTTCGATATTTCTCAAAATTAGAATGGTTCAAATTATTAAAATAAAATCTAAAATGAGTCTCACGATCTGCACAACAGTTACTATTGTGCTTGATGCACAACAATGACACCATGTCCGCAAAATTCTAATATGGATAAATTACAAATACACCCCATGAAGTTTGCTTAAAATACAAATTGTTCCATGTGATTTTGAAAATTACATCCTACCTCTTGAAGTTTTTATTTTCATAACAATAGTCTCTTTTGTTAATAAATCATCATGTCAATTAATAGTTTTTAATTATATTAGAAATTCATTTCAATTAATACATCAAGTAATTTTATTACTGGATAAAAAGTAGTTATGAATTTTATTTTTTCAATGAATTTTGTTAAATACAAAATTCTAACAAGGGGTATTTGTAATTTTTTAAACCATAAAAGGTAATTCATATTTTAAGTAATGTTATAATTTACACTGTAATAGTTACGTTTAGATAAACTCATAGTAATAAAAAAATAAAAATTATAGCATATGAATTTTAAGTTTCATACGGTTGGTAATATGATTGAAAATTAATAATTTCATCTAAGTTACATTGAAATTTATATTTTTACATTTGATTATGCATTTGTCCATAAAATGTTTGTATTTTTATAATTCTTTTATCCACATTAAAAACAAAATCAATATAATTATGTCAAGCTTATAAAATTTACTATAACTTCAATGGGGATTGATGTACTTTAACTTATTTTTAACAATTGTTTCAGTCTCTTTTAGAAAATTAGAAAAAAAAAAAAAAAAAACAAACAAACAAACTATATAGGAGATGTTTCTGTTGTTAGTCTACTTTTTTTTTTTTTTTTTTTTGGGCCCCCGAGCTTGCCTTTGTTTTTCTTTTTCTTCCCTCCCCCCTACCCCAATAGGTAGGATGTTAGCTCAAATGAAAATTGGTATGCAAACAAATTATTTTATCAAAAATTAGAGTTAGAATGATGCGTCTCTAACAAATTGTGAAATTATGAGTTACAATATTGATTCTCAACTCAAATTACCCATTGTTTTTATTGGTATATATGGCATGAATGAAAAAAAAATGTAAAAAAAAAGAAAAGAGAAAGGACTAGCTAGAGAAAATTATAGACTGGTTGGTGAAGTTTATATATATAGTTTTACTTCTATATTTAAAGAAATAAAAATAAAAACCAGTTTTGTGTCTATTTTTATACAAATAATATTTAAAAATTACTACATTCTATGAAACAGAAAGTATTTTTTTTTCTTTTTCATATTTTGTAAAATAAATTTTCATTCCCTCCGCCAATATCTCTGACTAGACCTATCATGTTGTCACTAGTGGCTATGAGTCCCTTACCTTTGACCACACGCAAACACTTTCGACGAACCCCTACCACCTCTAGTCTTCTCCAACCACTTTTGGCAATTTGCAAGTGCAAAGCCTTTCGACCGTCAATGATCATCGCCTGCCAGCGATTCCCATCGGCCACACCCGCTTAAATGTATATACATATACTTTTAATTTTTAACAAAAATAAACATAAATATTGTCGGAATGTATTTTTGAGATAGGGCATGTGTCATGATCTCAAGTTGGTAAGCTACATGGCAGAAAGTGATCGGAGATATTAGAGCATCTATAATGGACGTGCCAGTGATAGTGTTAGTGTCAGTGGTCAAAGTTTAGCTAGTTACAGTAACGTTTGGATCTCACAATGGACGTGTTAACGTGTGTGTTAGTGGTATTTGTTAGAGTCAGTTGTTAACTTGTTTGTTATCTGCAGAGAGCGTTGTAGCTGGGAAGGGAAGTGTTTTTTTGTCTTACGGGTTGACCGGCCGGACGTCCGGCCGGTTGACCGGTCAACGACAAATTTTCTTTTTTATTTTTATTTTTTAAACTTTTTGGGATTTTTTTTTTTGGACTTGAGATTTAATTTCGGGCTTGAAATTTTTGATTAAACTAAGTTATTTATTTATTTTATTTATTATATATATATATATATTTAACACACACCTTAATATACCCCTTAACACATTCATTGTACCATCACTCACTCTTTAAAATTAACAAACTCTTAATATATTTTAACAAATATTTTTAAGCTTCACTTTTATTACTTTTTGTAATATAATACATCTTAATATATTTTTTTAACTATCCCATTGTAGATGAGCTTACGTAACTAAAAGTCTCAGTGAACTATGACTCCTATTGGGCAGTCAGGGATAAAAAATTCCAGAGATTTACGAATTGAACTAGGAGAGAGTAATGGAAAAGGGGTTCCTAGTCATAGGGATGACACCCTACATAAAGAGAGAGATCAAGCCCATGGATAAAGAGATGGGTATTTATATGTAGGTCTTAATATATAGATTTATTGTCTAATAGGTCTTATGAAAAAAATTTATCATAAAAAAAATTCACTAATTGTAAGTTTTAGCAACAATTTATAAAAATCATGATAAAAAAAAGTCACTAATTGTCAATTTTTAACAACATATATAAAAAATTGTCACAAAAAAATTATTTTTAACGATAATTTTATCAAGACTTATTTTCAATAGAACTTGATGGGAATTAAGTTTAACTATTAGAACCTATTGGTAGTTTACCCTAAATGAATTTTATGCACTAAGCAGCAATTTGAAAACCTGGTAAAAAGTCAATTTTTATCAAGTTTTCTATAAAAAATCACGAACAAACTATCAAAAAAATCAATTTTTTGCCAAAAAAATTACCAAAAAAGTCAAAAAGTCACATTTTTACTAACTTTTCAAAACACTCCTAAGTTTAGTATACTTAGGGGTAATTTGGGAAGTTAATTAAAAGTTAATTTTTAATTTTTAACTCATTTTGAATCATACCACTTCTTATATTTTTTACATATAAAAGAATAAAAAAGTTAAAAAGTTAAAAAATTAACTTTTAACCAACTTTCTAAATCACCCCTTAACTTTGTTTACGTTGTTCAAATATCCTATAATACTAACCTTGTGAGTTGAGATCCTTTCCTTGGGTTTTCTTTTTACCTCTTTACTTGTAATAGTGGAGATATACTTTAAGTTGATCCAACGGTTCAGATTTGGCTATTTAAAATAAGAAAATTATAAAACAAATTCAAATTTTTTTTTTCGGTCCAAATTTGAACCGTTGAATCAATTCAAAGTGCATTTTCACCATTACAAGTAGGGAGATAAGGAGAAAGATTAAGGAGAGGATCTCAACTCAGGTTTAGGTAAGAATTTGAGTGAATTTATTCAGAAAATCAACTTGGTTTTCAGATTTTTAAAAAGAGAAGATGTTATTAATTATGTGTGGTTAGGTCAGATTTTAACGCACATAAATATAATTAAATTCTTTATTAAAAAAATAAATAAGTTATAAACATTACCAAACACAACTTAACAATTTTATAAAATGTTACCAACTGAATAGAGCGAGCTTAACGTTGATAAGTGAAGAGTTGGGGAAGAGTCTTCAAATTGACCAATAATGAAAAAGCATAAGTGATGAGCTATTCCGGGAAAAAAAAATTGAAACTCTTTTTTTGTTTTTGTTTTTTTTATCCTCACCATCCCTAATGTATTGAGATTGGTCAACTTTTACTTTTTATTTTTTGTGTTTTTTTTTTTCCTTCCTATTACTCACTGACATATATCTGTGGAAGTTGTGGGAGTAAAAGAAAAAAGAATTCTCTATCATTTCTGCCCATGTAAGCCTTGCATGCTTCTTGCATGTTGCTTATAAGGTGTTGCTTGGCAACATTGAATTTTTAGAGGAAAAAAAAAAAAAAAAAAATTTAAAAAATCATAAAAAAAAATATATATATATATATTTTCTTTTTACTTTTTGTATACTTTTTCTTAAAAATTATTCTCAATTTTTTTTTTCATCTTATCTTTTAACCAAAAAGTCACTAAAAAAAAAGCTAATTCCCAAATTAGCCCTAAGTGAAACCACAAAAAAAAAAAAAAAAAATTCAAATAGTTGCTCACAATTCAGATGTAGGGTGTAGATTTTTTTCACTTTACAAATGAATCTTACCTTCAAATTTTAAATTTTAAATAATTTTTTTAATATTTTTTATGAATATGTGGACTAGCCGACAAATATAAATGTGGCTGTGTGGGGGCTCTTGATTTGTGGCTTAGATCATTTTTAAGAGAACTTATAAATGAGATTTGTTAGTTATTATAGGTAGTATCAATATATTTTAATTATTTTAATGAGTTAATATTATAATTGTTATATTAATAAATTTTTTTAATGTTAATTATATTTGAAGAGATTTAGGAGACTCTTTAAATAATTTGTATATAGATAAGTAAAAAAGAAATTAAATAAAATAAAAAAATATATTTTTTTATATTTTAACTAATTAAAAATATGATCGGAGTTGGAGCATGTTTTTCATGTCCAAAACCAGAAATGTTCAGTTACATCAAGGGCCAAACTTTGAAGAGACTTTTCCTACCTACTGTCTTTGTTTTCTCCCCTTCGCGTTATGTATACACTTCCAATTACGAGATAATTCGGACGGCCTCGTTTGGGGAGTGGTTATTTTAGTTAAAAAGTCAAAATATCATTAAAAATTGTCACATTATCTCTCTATTTTTCTGTACATCTTTTCTTAAAAAGCTAAAAAATTACTAAAATAGTCTGTTCCCAAACGAGGCCCACAAGAGATGTCCTGAATTATCAAATATATATATATATATATATTATAATAAATTAAGTTTTAAAAGATAAAAATTTAGATCAAAATTATTTTTTAGAGAGAAAATATTTTAGTTGTCAAAATCTCATTTTTGTAATTTTTATTAATGAAATATTGGATATTTAGTGATAAATCACTATCATTTTGGTAATAAATTTTTTGTCTCAAAAAATAAATTTTTTTTTGGTTTGAAATTGTTTTAACTCTAAAATTTCATTTATTAGCGACATGTTCAAAATTGTCCCTAAATTATTTTTTTGACTTCCATTTGACATTGTGATGACTTACACAACGATAGGAATTGGACTTCTCATTTTTTTGCAATAAAATTTTCACTTTTTTTGATGAAAAAATTTAATTTCTAAAACTCTTATATATTATAGTAATATATATATATATATATATAGAGAGAGAGAGAGAGAGAGAGAGAGAGAGAGAGAGAGAGAGAGAGAGAGAGAGAGATTACAAACTTTTTTTTTTTTCAACATTTTATATTTTTTCTTAAAAAATGTCTCATATGATTAGTCATATGACAATTTAGTAATTAATTTAATACCAAACTAACCGAAATGTCAAATTTGAACTTAACTGAAAGTATAGTCGATTTTACTATTACAATTGAAAAATGAGTAATTAAAGTAGACTTCACCGTGGCAACCTAAGATTTTTAGAGAGTATAGATTAAATATTAAAATAAGATCTTATTTAAAAAGTTGAAGCCTTCAACAATAAAAAAAAATTTAAATTTTCTTTTGTATCTTAGGCAGTTGCCTAAGTGACATCATGATTGTTTAATTTCTTAATTTCACTGTAGGGTATAAAAATGCAAAATGTACCCAAATTATTATGTCCAATTAAAGACTATGTTGCAACAAAATTCTAAGTCTTCTTGGCCATGCATGATGTCATTATAACTTGTGGTAGTTAAATGTGCCCAGTAGCCAACAACTCCTTGTACAAACCCTTGCATATAACTAGGTCTATGTCAAAACCAAATGCACAGAAGTTGGGAAAAAGGGGATTGTCAAGCAGTAGTAGTAAAGCCTTTTGCTGTCATGGGTTGAAATGGTAGTACCAACTTGCACTATTAATTTATTAATATAAACAATATTATTTTTATGAAAATTAATTTAAATGTCATGTGTTTGAAAAGTTCATAGAAAATACAAAGGTTTCTTGACAAAGGTGACCTAACCAAGCAACGTAACACATGGCCTAAGATTATCAGTACAAAATTTTAAAAAAATTTATTGCTGCAAGTGTTATGATTTTAGAATTATGATTTAAATGTGAAATTATATTTTGAGTTTTGAATTTTTGAATCATGATTTGAAAAGAGAAAATTTGTTTGATTATGAGTTTGAAAATAGTTTTAGGATAATTTATAAATTTTTTAAAAAAAATTTGTTTGATTATGAGTTTTGAAAATAGTTTTGAGAAAATTAGTTTTAGAATTATAATTTTTTTTAAAAAAATTGTTTGGTTTATAATTTTCTTCAAAATTGTTTTCAATCACTTTTTCTATCTTCTCTTTCTTTTAAAAACTTATATTTCAAACTTGATCTCAAAACTTAACCAAGCACAATCTTAATTTTTCAAAGATTTAATAAGATAATCGTCAACTTTTTATTTAGATTTCGTTTGTTTTTATGTAAAATTAAAAATATTTTATTCATTTTCTGTTATTTGGTTGAACAAAAAGCAAGTAAAATATTTTTTAAGGAAAAATATATTTGCAACATTTTTCCAAATACGACTTACTTTTAAAAATTATGCAAGTCGATTTTTACAAAATTGACTCTCACTCACTACCTTTCCAACACCTTTAGCATTTTCAAAAAAAGTATCTTAGTTCACTAAAATGTCATAAATGACAGTTTATTGAATCAAAATTTCTCTTTTAGGTAATAAAATATTTTTGTTTCAAGTGTCAACCAAACATTAAAAATAAAAACAATATATATATATATATATTATTTTGTATGTAAAATTAATTTACAAAAAATATATATTTTTATAAAAAATATTTTACATCGAAAAAAATGAAATCTTAGCTAATGTCTCAATTTTTTTTTGAATAGATGCTTCATACATATTGTCACGACCCAACCCCAGGAGCTTAGGGTCAGAATTGCAACTTACTAATTTATTTGTAGCAAATTAAATGGCGCAGGCGGAGGCAAATAAAAATAATTAAATAGAAAATTTATAAATAAAAATAATTAAATAGAAAATTTACTTCATTCTACTATTTTAATAAGAGAAAATACATTTATAGGGCTTTTATTTATTTATGTTTTTATTATGCATTGACCGGCCCTCAGTATAAACAAATAAAAATAAAAATAAAAATAAAAGGAAGAAAAGGGGAAAAAAAAAAAAAAAACAAAATAATGGATCAGCATCAATTCTTATTCAGGTTTCATTACATGAGGTTACGGGTTTTCCTTACATCTCGTCACCTGAAAGGATAACAGCTATAAACACACGGCAGAGTAAGAAATATTATGCCAAGAAAGAACACAAAATAACCATGAATAGTTAGTTAAGCTAAAACATTTACATTATTTGAATAAATAAATTATTTAAGAAGCAGAAACTGAAATACAAAAATTACGTAAATGAATAACCATAACCACGGTATAGAACAGAACAGAGCAGAGGTCACATGAGTGACAGTCAGAGCAGAGATCAATGGATCCATGACAAACAGAGAACCACAAAGTGGCCAAATAGAGGCCAATGGTTATTTAAGTCCCCCAATACATGAAACTCCCGTGGTGGTACTTACAAAATATAATTGTTTATAAGGTCATAGTCAAATACTTTTTAAAATTTAAACAAACATATCCATAGGTTTCATTTTAAATAAATAAAGTTCAGAAATTAATCTACGTAATTGAAATATTAATATAATTTATAAAACATAATTGTATAAAATAAATTATGATAAGTCAAAACATACGTAAAATATATTATGAAGACTTAAGGTATAATATAACTCACCCTTAAAATTGAATCTTACTATTTTCTTCCTATTTTTTCTATCTTTTCGAGACTCCCTCTTACAGTACCTTCGCTGATTTTCTTTCATTTTAGTATCTTCAATTTTACTGCTTTGACTCGCTTATATACACAAAGCCCGTGTTTTCACCATAATGACTAAATCAAAATTATGTATATCTTGTACAGGTGGCGTAATCTTCCAAGGCTACCTTTCATCCTAATAAATTCACATAGATTTGTTATCTTTAGATAGCTATTCTATTATTATTATTATTATTATTATTATTATTATTATTACTACTTTTATATTTATTCTTTTTTATTTATTTATTTAACTTTTAGTGTTATTTTACTTTGAACCATTTCTTCTAATAATTATATATATCATTTATTTTTAATATATTGTCACATATAATTATAATTATATATATATATATATAAATATTTATGTGATATTTCATTAAATTATTAAGGTATCACATATGAGAGAGAGAGAGAGAGAGAGAGAGAGAGAGAGAGAGAGAGAGAGAGAGAGAGAGAGAGAGACAATCGATATACAACTCCATATTTGAGCAAGAATAGTTGTGACATGGGATCATATTTCAAGATCATACTACGGCACCATTTCAAAATTTCTTTCTTTTTTTCCTGTCCAAATAAATGAATGGGTTGACGATGTTGACCTCACATCTTTATTCAAATTTGAAAGAAGTTGAGAATCTACTTTTGACTATCCCATATTGTCCCTTGAAAATAAAATTTGAATGTATAAATTGTAAGATTAAATTTAATTATTTAATTATTATGATGATCTATATAATATGTGAATATGAATTATAGAATGAATAAGATTATAATTTTATATCTTGAATCACAAATTATTATCTGATTGATCAATCGATGGAGTAGTTTTCTAGTCTTATATCTTGATGGGCAAGTAGAGCTATAATTACTTATAAAAGTATATTTAGATTACTCATCAGTTGTTTTGAGTATAATGTATTTTAAAGAGGATTAAGAAAAACATTTTTTCCACTAATATTGATTTAGGTTTATATTCAATCAAGTATGATCACATGTATTCTAAAGAGGGTTAAGAAAGAATCTTTTTTCCACTAATATTGATATTTATGTTCAATCAATTATGATCACTCCAAAGTTTCGCATAACTGATCCAGGTATATTATTTATTTTTCACATTATGTTTTTATTTGTAAAAATCATGATAGTTCACGATTTTAAATTATAAAAGTTATTATATGCATAACATTATAAAATCATTTATATATGGTATTAGAGCCATTATTTCCAACCATCATGATTTTTCAATTAAATAAATATTATTTGAATTTGAATAATAGTATCAATTTCACCCCCACGATTACGCTTTATGATTGTTCCGATGTGAAATCTTTCTATCGTCGAAATTTTAATATGCAATTATTACATTTTTAATTCATATTGAATATTGTGTTGTACGAAAAATATTTATGTGCGGGATATTTATTATTTGAATATGAAATCGAATAAATTAATATTTAAATAATTAAATATTTTTTATGGTTTAATTTTGTGTTTATTATGAGAAAGATTTAGTGGGTGATGATCACTGTATTGTTTGATTTAGTGTTTATAAATTTTAAATAAAGTGACCTAATCGGAACGACAAATAACTATCAAATCTAATAATTAAAATTTAATACCCTTTCCAAGTATTAAAAAATAATGATTTTGCAAATCGTAATTCTTTAATTATAAAGATATTAGGTTGGCCTAAACGTGCACCACTTTTAAGTAATTATTGAATTGGAATAGGATAATTGATGGGTATTCATAATTGATATTGGAATGAATACCCAAAGGTAACAGACCTACTTAATTATGAATATTTTATCAACTAGTCCTATTGGTGAAAGAGAATCACCATAATTGTTAAATAGTGTATGCCATTAGATTATCGCAAAGGTAAATCACGGTAATACTATTTGTGATTGTTTAAACATGTGCTTATCTTGACTAATTGTCAATTATTGATTATTCTTAGCATTAATGTAGTGAGCATGAATTATTGATTAAAGTTTTATTTTACTATATTTGTATACTTTGTTTTTTTCGATTTTAAATGAAAAAGATTTCTCAAAATGAATAGAACAAGTTCAGTTTTATCTTGATCTTCTGAATTTTGACTTAGTATTACTAGTTGAAAATTTTATTGCTATTATGATTCAAGCAGTATAAAAGAATGAAAAGACTTTTCATAAAATATAAAATGATCGAACAAATGAAGTTTATGTTTTTATGCGAATAAAAGTTTAATTTATTGAAAATACCTCTTTTGTTAATTTTGGTATTATTTTTGATGGTTTGTATAAATTAAAATTTAATGATTTCTCAAAAGTTTAATTTATCTTGTATCATTATGTTAGTCCTAAATATAGCTTGATAAATGAAAATTCCTTAAACTTGTGACATAAAAGATTGTACTATTTTTCTGAAAAAAGTTATAAAGAGTAGTAAAGATGAGATTATTTTGAATTTAAATTTTATTGTTTTTAGTGGGAGTGTGGGTTGTATTAAGGAAAAGTTTAAGTAAAGGATTTCTTTATCGTATTATCTAAATAGGCATTAATGTGCCATTTTGACACTTAATATTTGGTAAATAAAGTATTTTTATCACTTTTATAGATGAATTTTCACTTTATGATTTTGTTTATTTATTGCATAACAGATCTCTAGTAAATGAACACCATTGAGGTGTACATTATAAAGGAATAAAAACAATTAAATAAAAATGTGAAAAACATAAAGATAGTGTAAAGTACAAGCCTATTTGCTAAACTCTATAAAAGGCATAATGCCTCAACAGAATAATGTAGCTGAGAAATATTATTATACTATAATGAATATGATTAAGAGTATATTAAATAATTTCTAAATACCCATAATATTATGGATGTATGTCATTATGATTTGTTGTTTCCATATAGAATCAGATTCCTAGTAAAGAAGTTCTAAACATTGATTTTGAACTGTGAACATGAAAGAAATTGAACTTAAGACACCAGTATGTTTGGGTTGTCTACAAAAATTAGAATTATTGATCTATATAAAAAGAAATTAGATTTTAGAATAATCAGTGGTTATTTTGTTGATTATCTTGAAAATTCAAAGGGTATTAGTTCTATTATCTTGGCCATAGTACAAGAATTATAGAAACCGATAATATCAAATTTAATAAGAATGATGAAATCAGTGGGAGTGATAAATCATAAAATGTAATTATTCAATAAGTTTGGGTACAAATATCATTAATATCTTGGAATAACATATAAATAATCAATTATTCCATAATGTAATTATTACCAATGAAAAGTTGTAGAAGAACTATAAGAAATAATGTTAAGAAGATCTCATAAGGTAAAGAGATTTGTCATTTCGAACGATTATGTGGTATATCTATAATAATCTTATTATAATATTGGGATAAGTAATGATTCGGTTTTGTTGTCACAAGCTATAGAAAGTATTGATTCTACTAAATAAATTGATGCCATAAATGATGAGTTGAAATCAATGGACCAGAATGAAATTTGGGATTTCATTGAATTGCTTAAGGATACGAAAATGTTTATTGTTCTAAGGGCAATATAAAATGACATAATGCTAGATATGTGACCAAAGATTTTAGTCAGAAAATAGACATTGATTACAAAGAGATATTCTTTTTTCACTTGTATCTTAAAGAGCTGATTTAGAATCATTATGGCATTAGTAACTCATTATGATATTGAGTTACATTAAATATATGTGAAAATTAATTTTCTGAAAGAGAGTTTAGATGAAGAATTTTGTGTAGATCAACTTAAAGGTTTCTCTATTGAGGAAAATGAAAATGTGACTTGCAAATTTAAGAAATCAATTTATGGACTTAAATAAGTTTTCTAAAAATTGTATATTAAGGGTTGGTTTGGGATGTTCTAAAAAAGTGTACTTTTTGACTTATTGGCTTATATGGGTTGGGTTTGGGTTGGGTTTGATGTGATGTGTTAGAGAGGTGATGTGATTTAAATAAGATGATGTGACTTAAATAGGATAGTGACTTTTTAACTTTTTGTATTATTTAGGTTATGCCAAACTTGGCCTAAGTTTTATGATACTATTTTTCCTTTGGATTTAAAGAAAACATTTTTATTAGTGTACGTATCCAAAGATCAGTCAGAGCAAGTTTATTTTTATGATTTTGTATGTTGATGATATTTTGCTTATCAATAATGTACGTGATTTATTGCACGAGTTAAGAAGTTTTTCTTTAAGAATTTTGAAATGAAATATATTAGTAAGACAACCTATGTGATAGAAATTGAAATATTTCTGAATGAATCACATAAATTGTTGAGATTGTCTCAGAAGATATATATATTAAAAGTTTTATAGAGATTCAGAATGTAAGAATATTCACATAAAGTTATCCATATTTCGAAAGAAAATAAATCCAGTCTTATGCAAAATTTTTATAAAATCAATTGGAATGAAAACAATTCTTTGTACATTTATTATAAGAAGTTTAATACTCAAATAAGGAAGTGATAAGGTAATCATAAGGAATAAAAGATTATGTGCTCACATTTATGAGGTCTGATAATCTTGAATTGATTGACTACTTAGATTCAGATTTTAGATGATATATTGATGGTGGAAAATTCACTTTGGTTCTTTGTTTCTATTATGTAGAAGAACAATATTAAGAAAAGTGTAAAACGAACTATCATAAGTATCCTCTATTAAAGTTGAATTTGTGGTGTCAATTCATGGATTATTATTGTGAAACTTTATCTCAGGACTTGGGATTATCGACTTTTGTTGCCAAGTCGTTGAGAATTTATTCTGATAATTTTGCAATTGTTTTATTCTCTTATAATGACAAGTACTCTAATGATGCCAAACACATAGAATTGAAATATTTTGTCGTTAAAGAAGAATTTCAGAAATAAAAAGTGTTAATAAAATACATAAGTACATAATTTTTAAGTGCATATATATTGATAAAATGATTGCTCTTAAAGACAATTAAGAAACTTGCCAATTGAATGAGCCTTGAACAATGTTTTTATAAACTGCTTTATGATTGATTATGTTATTTGATACCTTGAGATCTTATTAACTGCGTTTCTGATATATATCATGTTATGAATGATGCATATAAGAATGAATGAATAATAATAGTAATAGTCTTTGATAAAAAGACATTATTAGACCTTTTAAATACATTCCTCACTTAAAGACTATATTAAACTAGTTGCTAGTGTTGTGGTACATGGAATGGATTATGTCGCATTATTAGTGTAGAACCGCCGTGACTCGTATTAGTGAACTATTTAATTATAGTATTATGATGATGACCAAATTAAAGTAAGATTGGATATGATTTATTGTGTGCCAAATGTTTATCTTATTAAATCTTAATGTTTGTTATCATATGGGCCAAATGGGAAAATGTAAGACTAAATTTAATTATTTAGTCATTATGGTGACTCACATGATATGACAAATATGAATTATAGAATTAATAAGATTATAATTCCATATCTTGAACCACAAGTTACTATCTGATTGATCAATAGATGGAGTAATTTCCAAATCTCCTACTTTGATGGGCAAGTGGAGTTATAGTTATATTATGAAATTAGTCATCTCTCTACCTATTTAAGTATATTTAGATCACCCATAAATTATTTTGAATATAATATATTCTAAAGAAGGTTAAGAGAGGGAAACATTTTTTTTCACTAATATTGATATTATGTTTATGTTCAATCAATTATGGATTACTCGAAAATCTTGCACAATTGAAAATTATGATAGTTTACGATTTTGAATTATAAAGATTGTTATATGTATAAAATCATAAAGTTATGTACATAAATATTTATGTTGAAAGCAAGGTAGGCTATGTATTCCTGAAAATCACTTTTGTACATGTAACACTTTCGTGTAACAATTTGAAGGAAGTGAAGTTTACATATTAGAATGAAATTATATGAGAATGATAGCTTATGATTTGATAAGCTACTCTTCATGTGGAAAAAATGAACTACTTTTTAACTCCTAACTTATGTGAAGGTAGAACAAGTTAATGGCTTTCATATATCCTTTGGGTGGGGTTGATATATTTGTGGCAAAAAATGGCTTTATTGTAATGGCTTCATGACCACTATCATACGAACAATTTAGAAGTATGAAAGAGTGTATACTATATACGGTCCAGCTTGTCTCCGGTTGGAGATCAAGATTGGACTGTCCAGTCCGGTCCATGAGTCTATTTTTGGGTCTGTTTTGATAATTTGAACCGTCAAAGTATAGAACTCGTCAAGTATTATAATCCTGTGAAAAATCACATTGATCGAATATCGATAGCTATTTGATCAGATCAGTTTGTATAAAAAAAAATGAACAGTAAAAAAATAAACGGTTGACAAAAATCTAATTTGATCGAATAGCTATCGATATCCGTTCAACGTGATTTTTTACAAAAATATAGTACTCGACGAATTTTACATATTAACGGTTCAGATTATCGAAAAGGAGCCCAAAAAGAGACCCACGGGCTGGACTGGAAGGTCCAGTCTTGATCTCCAATTGGAGACAAACTAGACCCTACTATATATATTCTTAATTATTATATTAAGTTTATGTTATTTATGATAATGAAACTCACAAATGATATTAATGAAACTTACAAATGATATAAATTACGTATGATAATATCTCAAATGCCAATTGTTTTCAATCTTTTTATTTTATAAAGTGGTATTCTAAAACACAACTTTAAAGTTAATTTGTGTTATCATAACACGACTTTACAAAATATCATGTATTTTATAACTAAATTTAAAACTACTTGAGTTTGAAAGTTTTACTTTAAAAGAGATCAAATTAATATAAATAAATAAATAATTCGAACTTGAAGTACTATATTTTTATTACTACTAATGCCAGGGACAAACTCAAACACACAAAAAATATTCAGAAAAATAAATTTTTGTCTAGATTTAACTCTTGTATAGTGAGGTCAACACTTAAGTAGTGCTTGATAAAATTAAAAATTTTAATTTAAAAATTAAATATTAAAAATTGAATGCTGACTTTTTTATATTAAAAAATTATTTAATAAAAATTTAAGTGTTAAACTAAAATAAATTGTTTGATGTGTACAAAATAAAATTTAAAATTTATTACTTTCATGTGCTAGAGGTGGAAGATTTTCCTAGTTGTAGTAATGGTGGATAGGTGGTTGGCAACCGTGGTAGTGGTGTAGTATTTCTAGTGAAAAGTGGTGCCTTGTGGTGTCCATGGAAATGGGGGTAGCGGAGGGGTATGATAATGGCAATAGTAGTGAAGTTATAACAATGTATCTCGATATTTATATGTCAATAGTTAAAAATCAAATAATATTATGTAAAAATCTTACTACTTAAAATTTTCTTAACTTTTAATTTATATTTATAAGTCAGGTAAATTTTCAAGTAATATTAATTATTGATACTTGTGATTTGCAATCCAAACATGAATGTCCAAGCACAACCCAAGCATAAGTCCAAATTGCCAAAGTTGTTTGAATTGTCCAAATTTTCACAAAATTTGAGTTTTTATTTTTTATTTTAGCTAGACTAATTAATTTATTAAAATTAGATTTTATTAATATTTTCAAATAAAATTATTTATAATATTAAAAAAATTGAGAAACCTTTGCAATGGTGATTGTGAGAAAGAAAAATAGTAGAATTTTTATGCTGTGTTTATTTGTATAAATAATTACACAATAAATATAATTTAACGGTTTAAATTATTTTCATATCATATAACACCTAATCCTTTATTATATGTTGGCTTTTTGGCTTTTCGAAGGGTATTTTTGTAAATGCGAGCGTGCCAGCAAGGATCAATTAGTCCTTACAGAAATTATAATTGCCAACCAATTATCAGACGATTGTGTTTTAGTTCTTTCAGCCTCAATGAAGAGGACTTTTACTGGTGGCTTGACTTAGGAGAAATTAAGAGAAATAACAGTTAAGATGAAGAACAATCGAAGTATTTCATTAAAATGAACACTTACAATAGTCCAAACTCAGCCTCGAAGAGGTTTACAGCAACAGTCTACTCAAATCTACTTGAAACTACTCCTATGAATCGAAGTGCAGTGCGGGTATTTAAAGTGCAGGTATTTAAAGAACAGGTATTTAAAGTGCAGGAATTTAAAATACAGAAAATGTAAAACTGGAAAGGAAAATATGAAGTAAAGACTGGTTTGTATGATCTGAGTCTGGGCCTTTTTTCTGGGGACTTCCCTGCTATTTATACTCGTCAAGGATGACCTTCGAACTGCACTTCAAACTATCGAACTGCTCCTCCATGATCGCTGATCATGCTCCCTTAGAAGTAGTTCCACTACACCATCACTTGCAGTTGGACTTCCCTCCTGTATTTGAATTCGAATATGAGTAACCGTTGGAGCCACGTCACCTTGCATCTCTTTACTGATCTAGTGCTACTCAGATCACGTGAGAACCAATATTCATCGCCACGTGTACGATCAGGATCGAAGACTTGAATCCTCTTCCCATAATACCCTTATTCTGCCACGTGTCGAATTGTAACTGGCTTTTACAAAATATGTAGCCAACATTACCCTCCGCACTAATATACCTAATACTTGGTGATATTAGTGGATCAAAGCCTTTCCCGCGCTTTTTAGAACGTGCATGGAGTCTGAATTC
The DNA here is from genome assembly GCA_036172215.1 of Camellia granthamiana. Taxonomy (NCBI): domain Eukaryota; kingdom Viridiplantae; phylum Streptophyta; class Magnoliopsida; order Ericales; family Theaceae; genus Camellia; species Camellia granthamiana. Next base: position 66,746,728 of record CM069916.1, on the reverse strand, counting down.
TGGAAACACAACCGTCACCTATTTGGTGATCATTTACATTAACTCTCCTTCAATTTGTCGAGTATCCCAATGCCTTAGCATTCGAACAGACTATGGCTAAACCGACTTTCCTTTCTATTGATCAAGTATACGAAGAGCCATTGAGTAATGCTGCTTCCTCTCGAAAGAACCTCCACGCATTCATTAGCTACTCTTACCCGCCTTTCTATATTCAGGTCATGGGAGCCTTTGCAAATTACTAACCTTTGGACTACGAACACATTGTCCTTAATCCTTCGATTCATCAAGTTGCAGACACAAATACAAGAAGTTCTTCCTCTAACTGCCCCTTGTACCTCGAACAAACTGCTCTCAAACCCTTGATTTGGCAAATTGCAAATATGGATTTCGGAAATTCTCCTTCACAAACCTCTGCATGGGATGAAGCCATAACTTCTTCATCTTCTGGGGCTTCTGGCTGGACAAGCTGGTCAAACCCTGAAACTTATGATTTAAGGGAACGAATCAACCATCATTTTGTTGAGTTCACTGACCCTTTGGAGTTTCTTTCCTATGCTCGAAGTTCAGTGGTCTACCCTTACGTGCCCATTGACCTTCGACGTAGTTTAGAAGAGAATCTGCTTGTGGCCTGGTATACATCTTCCATGCCTACAAAGATAATGCACACTACCCAGCACCCAGAAGAAGCACAAGGATACAGCCCTTCATTCTTAGCCAAGAAGGCGAAAATTTGTTCTTCTGACTGGCTCGATTACATTAATGCCTTTGTTCCTTCCGCTCCCGTGCCATCTCCCATAATAGAAAAATCCACACCTTCTTCTCCATCCTCTGAAACAGAAGCATCTATTCCTTCTCCTTCATCTTCTGAAGCAGAACCATCTACCTCTTCTCCTCCACCAATTCTTTCATGGACAGAGAAACTGAGGCTTGCCCTTCCTATGGAAAAAGTCTTCCCACCTTATAAACCTCTACCTTTCCCTACTCTAACCGAGCGGAAAGAAGCTCAACTTCTGCTTGCAGCTTTCTCTCACTTGCCCTTCAACGTTCTTGAGGACGAAGTCCCTCTTGAGAACTTTCAATGGGCTTGTGATATTCTGACTAGGGGCCATGTCCTTAATCCCCTTGCCCAAGCAGAACTCCATATGTTCCTGGACCAACTTCCAGTGCTCCTCTATTGGCATCGAAATTCCATGGTTACTACACAATCTTTGGATCAACTTTCGTCTCTGCGAATTCATGCCCAGTATGAAGCAGAGAACTTTATCGAAGAATTCGATGATTTTAAAAATAAAGATTCTGCATGTTGGGATGACTTGGTCATGGACGAAGTCAAACAAAGATTGAGAGAGGAAGCTTTCGAAATAAAGGCTAAAGAGCTCTACTACGAAGTCAGAGCACATCAACTTATGCAGCCAACATTAGAAGAAATAGAAGATATAATAAAGAAAGAACAAAAATTCATTGATCATTGTTGGACAAAATTTCATGATCTTGTTATTTATTCTATTCCTTATTTTTATGAGCTTGAGTTTGTGCCCAAATAGGGTTGCTTGATGTAATTTGCTTTGGCTTTAATATAAACAGAATTCCTCACTTCTTGTTGTTTGATTCTGTTTCCATTTGCTTTTAAGAGCCAATTTAGAGCTTCGAACTAAACAAACTCATTCTTCGAATCTGGACTCAATTGTTTTTAATGAAACACTGAAAGGAACCAACATGTCTTTCCCCAATCTATGGAGTAAAGTTGACACTTCTGGCTGACATCATCTAGAATTAGTGCTTCGAATACAACCTTATCCCTCAAACATAGACCCAATCAATTTCCAATAAGGATGTTTGGATGAATCCTCCAATTTATGCATTATGACCGTCAGTTTTTGTTAATTCTTGTTCAGAATTGGTGCTTCGAATTTAACAATCCTTTCCCCTAAAGCCTGTTTTAATCATAACTAAAAATATAGTCATGGTTAATACTGACTAGTCTTGCAACAGTCCATACTTTCAACAATATGGAAATTGCCCTTGGGGTATACTGTTTTAACTGAACAATCAATTCTTTGTGTATATACAAACCAACTATTGGTTTAGATGTTTCGAACAGTAATTCTCATCCTTAAAGAATTCTAAGTTTTGCTTCGATGGCCGTTATTCTTATTAATAATCCTCAAACAGGTCTCTAAACCCTTTGAAGTAGACCAATGCTCGAGCATTCTAGCATCTTTAAGCATGTAGTATGCTTCGAAGCTGGCTTCTGTATTTCGAAGCCGTTGTTGTTTGATTTTTGGCGCCAAAATTTGACTTCGAAGCCAAATGCCCTACTTCGAAGCTAGTCCCAGTATCTGGGTTGTGTTTTTTTTCCCTCCAAAAGTATCAATATTGAAGGAAAACTCTTCGTATTTGTACTTTAGTACTTAACGATTCACGCAATATATTTTTCAGACACAAAGGCTTTTAAGACCCTCTTGTTTCGTGTTCTGAAATCACTTGCTTCTTTTAACACACAAACCCTACCGACCCTCTAGTAACCCTCTCTTTCTCCATGGATCCTTCTTCGTTGAAAGTGCTCGCTGGCGACCGTATGAGCCCTACCATGGCTTTGAAAAAGTGCATCGATGAAGAAATCACCAAACTAACAACTGGTGGGTCGAGCGCTATAGATGGGCGTCCCTTTGTTCCTCGTCACACAGCCAACAAGAATATGTTCTAGGTCCCATCTTTCGGGAAGCTCCTGACCAGCTCCCATCTTTATATCCTCGTTTGGAGGATCACTTTCTTCTCTACGAAGGAGGGCTTGACTGGAGCAATTGGAGATTGACCCGGCCTCATCGCTGCTGGCCAACATTGAGAGCTGAATGGGAGGAATGGTATGACAGGGTCGTACCTGCGAGAGAAGATGACTTACAGGAGCTCTATATCCTTGACGCCCTTCGTTTTTCCAGGTTCATCATCCCTGAGGACCCCTTTTTAATTCCAGCTGCTTTATGTTTTTGGAATATGGCTTTTAATTTCTTCCAATTCCGATGTGGCATGATGGCTCCCACCATTCTCGATATTTGCCATCTTTTAGGGCTTTTCCCTCATGGCTCTCCTTTTACTCCCAACTATCCGGACCTCTCTGTCAAATTTTCCCTTCCAGCCTTAAATTCTTCTTATAGTGATTTTGTGAAGGCTGAAAATAAAAAGGACGGCCCTGTGAAAGACAGAGAACTCTTTTCCTTCATTTTATACTGGTTATGCAAATTTCTTTTTTGCACATCGTCTCAGAGGATTATGCCTGAGTTCGCTCCCCTCGCGAAGGCACTTGTCTTGAAAAAACATATAGCTCTTGCTCCTTATCTTTTAGGCCATGTTTACAGAGCTTGTTCCCAATTTTGTGAAAGACCACTTGATGTTAACCAATGAGGTCCCCTCTGGGTGCTCCAGCTCTGGCTCTTCGCCTATTTTACTGATCTGCATTCAAAATGCCTAAGATTCCTTGTCCAGGATCCTAGCACTTATGGGGAGAAGTATGCTAGGATTGTCCTTTATCCTGCTTCTTTTGCTTATTATTTTACTTTCTTTTATCAACTCCCTATTTCTCCGTCTACCTCCTTCTTTTGTCCATTCGAAGCCAATAGAGGATCGTCCTGGCTGCAGACTTTTCTGGCTGATAAAGAGTGCTCCATCTCACCTCATAAAGATATATGGGCCTCTATACTGCTACCAAGGGAGTTGTTCATTGGCACCTTGAACCCTCGAGCCTATAAGTGCATTTCTGAGGTGTATTGCCCTTCCCAATTTGCCAGACAATTTGGGCTCACTCAAGGAATACCTGTTCCACTCTGCAGTCTCTCAAACATCCACCTTACTGCTAGAGATTTAAGGATATCCAAATCCAAGCTAGAGACGGCAATACTCAAACTGCTGAAGGAATTGAATGAATTTCAATTTGTTCCTTTCCTCCCGTCTGGCCTGGTTTTGAAAAGATTCCAGAACTGGTGGTCAGTCAATATGGAAGTGCGCTTATCCGCACACCCTCATGACTTGTTGATAGGGTTAGGAGTGCCGTCGAAGGCCAAGTCAGCAACGGCTGAGAATATTCCCCCTCTTCCTGAAGGTGCCATAACTACTCCTGCGGCTTCATCCCCTCCAGCTAGAGTTACTAGAGCTGCTTCGAAGAAGGGTAAATATCTTCAGATTTCCCTTTTCTTTCTTTTGAATCTTTTGTTCATTTCCTTTACACTTATGTTCTTTGGTGCAGGGTCCCTGCAAAAAGAATCTCCCAAGAGAGCTGAAACTCTAGCTGTCCTAAAAAAGAAGCAACAACAAAAACAGAAAAGGAAACTAGTCCTTCATCCTGAGGAATCTGAATCTCTGGAGGAAGAAAGAGAGGTTGAGCAAGAGCAAGAAGTGCCCTTACAAAGAACAAAAAGACAAAAGGTGGCTACCTCCCCTTCTGACACAATGGAGCATCCTCCTCTCGAGGTAACCACTACAACAATGGGGAAAGAACTTACCTCTGAAGAATCTGAACCCCAAATTGAAGAGAGGGAGATCGAAAAGGAACCAGTAACAGCACTGCCAAGAATGAAGAGAAAGAAGGTGACTGTTCCTGCTACTGACTTGGTTGAAGACCCCATTCATGAAGCAGCTGCCAAGGCAGTGGAGCAGGAACATTCCAAGGCAATAGTTGTCTTTGAGAGGGCCGAGAAGAGACGGCAGCAACAACTTTTGAGAGATGAAGCTGCTGCTGCTGATGTACTTCAAAGGGAAACTGCAAGAAGGCAACAAACTGCCGAACATTACTCCCTTCGCAGCTCTCCCATCAGCGCTAATACCTCTGGAACAAGTAATTTCTTTCACACTTCCGCTGTTTTTCCTTTGTCAACTTTTGATACTGGATTTTGACATTGCTTTACATTTCTTCTTCTTGCAGCAACACCTACTGCGTTTATCTTTCCCATGAGGCCTTCCTCAGTTTCAGTTGAAGTTGACCAGATGCAACATATGAAAACCATCCAAATCATGCTCCCACTCTCTAAGCCTATATTCGATATACCTTCTTTGAGTCCAAGCATCCCTGCATCTCTTTTCCTTGGCTTAGAGCCATATCTCCCTTTTTTAACTTTTGATCTGCCTCAGTCTACTTCTTCTTTGAGCCTCACTCTTACTCCTTCATTCACAGAAATTCTAACTGCTACTCCATCTCTGATGGCAGTTGATTCCCTTGCAGAGGGTGCTGGTAGTCTTCCAATTCATAGTTCGTCACCTTTGCCTACTTCCAGCCCTTCTTCTCTTGATTCATTGGTGGCTAAGACCATAGAGACTGCCAAAGATGCTCCAACTATTTCTCCTATCCCCATGCAGTCCCCTGTGTTTTCCACCACAGCACTCTCTATGCCCTTAATGTCTAGGGATGAGGTAGACATCTTCGAAGGAAGACTAGCTAGTCTCTTTGACACACCCTCTACCTCCCCAACTTTCAGTGCTGAAGCTGAGCCATTAGTCTTGGTTGACTCCTTGCTGGAAATTTTTGAGAGTTCTTCCTCCAGCAGCAAACCTTCTGCACCTTTGGTAGACATGGACACATGCCTAGAACTGCTAATTTCTTTCTCAAGGATTCCCTTCGAGGCTCTGCAAAGGCCAATAATCAGAAATGGATTCCTTCAATGCTGCACAATTGCTGAGCAGTCTGGCATGAATGTTTCTAGTCATCTATCTCAGGCAGCAGCTACTGTCGATTTCTATCTCAACATTTGTCATGCTGCTAAGGCTGCGGATGAGAAACTAGCTAGGGATCAGAGTTTTGTTTCTCAAGTACATACCGAAGTATCCGAACTCAAGGAACAACACTCCTCTGTCTCCCAGTTTCGAATCCAGCTGCTGGAGAAGAAAGCTCAGCTTGAAGAGGAGCTGGCTGCAGTAAACCAAGCCTTGGTTCGAACTGATACCAAATTGCACATCACCAACCAAGGGCTGGCTGATCGAAAAGAGGACATGGCTGCAGCTATTCAACTGTTTCCAGCACTTAGTAATAGAAAGTCTGTTGTACAAAAACAATTGAAACACTGTAATGATTTTTGGGCCAATTTGTGGCACAATGTACTTGATTCTTTATGAAAATCGAATTCTTGTCTATTATTTGAGCAGTCTTATGTTTGTGTACTTAATGCTTATTTTATTCCTTGTGTTTCCCAAATGGTTGGAAAATAAGGCTTTAGATACCTACCATTAATCTTTTTGGGATGTACATAACCATTTAAATTCCTCAAATGGTATGCTCCAAAAGGTAGAACTCTATGAATTTGATATGGTCCTTCCCAGTTAGGTGACAATTTGCCAAACTTATGGCTTTTAATTCCTATTGGGAGTATTGTTTTCCATACCAAATCACCTTCATCAAAGCCAATGTGTTTGACCTTCTTGTTGTAATTCTTGGCTGCTTTCTTCTTTTGGAAAAGAATGCTATTTAATGTCAAAATTCTGGCTTCATCTATGCCTTCTAACTCCAAGCACATACTTTGATGGTACTGCCCAAGATCTAACTGATCTTGGCATCTTACCCTCAAAGATTTAACATTAATTTCCACAGGTAAAACTGCATCATGCCCATATACTAAGGCATAAGGAGTGACTCCTGTGATTGATCTTGGGGAAGTTCTGTAGGCCCACAAAACATCTAACAATAGGTTATGCCAATCCCTAGGATTATCCTCCCCAACCTTTTGTATTCCTTTTTTCAAGGACTTATTGGATGATTCAGCTTGACCATTGGCTTGTGCATAATAGGGTGTGGAATTAACAAGGCTAATTCCAAACTCTGCCACAAAAGACTTCACCATTTTCCCATCGAAGTCCCATTATCAACTGTTATGGTTTGTGGGATGCCAAATCTATGGATCAGATCTTTAATGAACCCAATAACCTCTGTTTGGTCTACAGCCTTGTATGGCTTAGCTTCAACCCACTTAGTGAAGTAGTCAGTGGCCACTAGAATGAAACAATGATGCTTCGAAGAGGGTGGGTGTATTTTTCCCATCATATCCATGGCCCATCCTCTGAATGGCCAAGGCTTCACTACTGCATGTAGGTCAGTTATGGGCATATGCCTTATTGTGCCATGCTTTTGGCATGCCTGGCAACCCTTTGCATATTCTATGCAGTCTTTAAGGATAGTTGGCCAATAGTAGGAATGCCTTCGAAGTAACCATCTCATCTTCACACCAGGCTGATGAGCACCACAAATGCCTTCATGAACCTCAGCCATGGCTGTTAATGCTTCTTTTGGGCCTAAACATTCTAGCAATAAGCCATCTCCTCCCCTCTTATAGAGAGCATTACCATATATCATGTATTGCATAGACTGCAATTTAACTTTTCTACTGGCCTTCGAAGATGGACTAGCCAAGTACTGCATTATTGGATGCCTCCAATCCTGTTCTTGTAAGTCATTATGATTAACTTCCAAAACTATATTCCTTTTATTCAAAGGTTGTATTAATCTTTGATATATTGTTTGGCTTATGTCCCTTTGGGTATTATCCCTTCTCTTGAAGTTCGAAGCTTTCTGAGCCACATCATTAGCTCTATTGTTCAAGAATCTTGGAACATGGGTTACATTTGCCACTTGAAACTGAGAAAGCAGGTGTAATGCAACAACATAATACGGCAAAATACTTATGCTTTGACACTTGAAAATCCCTTTCAGTTGGTTAACCACCAATTGAGAGTCCCCAAATATGTCAACTGCATGTACTTGCAATCCAATAAGGATCTCTAGCCCCACTATTAAGGCTTCGTATTCAGCCTGGTTATTGGAACAGGTGGCTTCATCCACTCTGAAACCATGCGTGGTCTCTACTCCTTGTGAATATTTAATTACAATACCAATTCCAATTAAGCCATTGGCTTTCGATCCATCGAACCACATCTGCCATGGCTCAACACTGGCCATGCCAAGTTCCATCACCTCTTGGCTCTCTGTTTGAGATGGATGGTCTGCCAGAAAATTGGCTAAGACTTGCCCTTTTACTGCCCTTTGAGGGACATATTCTAAATGAAATTCTGATAAGGCTAGTATCCACTTGCCAATTCTTCCCCCCAACATAGGTCTAGATAACATGTACTTAACCAAATCTGTGGTTGCAATCACCAAGACAGTTGTAGGTAAAAGATAATATCTTAATTTCATTGCAGCAAAATACAAAGCAAGGCACAGCTTTTCAACAGCTGACTATTTACATTCACAAGAATTTAAAAACCTATTAAGGTAATAAACAGCTTGTTCATTGCCTTCCTTATTGTCTTGGGCCAAGAAAGCTCCCAATGAATCTTCTGCTGCAGCTATGTACAACTTCAAGGGCTTGTTCCCCTTTGGTGGCATCAGCACTGGAGGGTTGGCCAAGTAGGCTTTGATACCTTCGAAAGCAGTTTGATGCTCTGCTGTCCACACAAATTCCTCTTCATCTTTCAGCCTTAACAAGGAAGACAATGCTTTAGTTTTCCCTGCAGTGTTAGAAATAAACCTTCTAAGAAAGTTAACCTGCCCAAGGAACCTTTGTAATTCTTTCTTACTTGATGGAGGCCTAGCTTCGATGATGGCTTTGGCTTTATTCTGATCAATCTGTATTCCTTTCTTGTGCACTACATAACCCAAGAAATTTCCAGATGATACACCAAAAGCACATTTGAGAGGATTGAGTTTCAGCTTGAACTTCCTCATTCTTTCAAAAGCTGTTTCTAACTGAAACAGATGTTCCTCCATGGACTGGGATTTCACTACAATGTCATCAATATAACACTCTAGATACCCTCCAATGAGATCATGAAAGATAGTGTTCATAGCCCTCTGATATGTAGCTCCAGCATTCTTCAGGCCAAATGGCATTTTAACCCATTCGAAGGTGCCAATATTTCCAGGACATCTGAATGCTGTCTTGTGGATATCCTCCTCTGCAATGCAGATTTGGTTATAACCAGAATGCCCATCCATCATTGACAAAACTTGGTGTCCTGCTGAACTGTCTACCAGCAGATCCACTATAGGCATAGGATACTCATCTTTGGGAGTTGCTAGATTTAAGTTTCTGAAATCGATGCATACCCTCATTTTACCATTCTTCTTAACTACAGGCACAATATTAGATAGCCATTCAACATACCTGGCTGTCCTAATAAAGCCTGCCTTGAGTAGTCTAAGAATCTCTTCTTTGACCTTCTGAATTACTTCTGGACTCATTCTTCTTGGTTTCTGCTTGTATGGCTTGAAATTAGGCTTCATAGGGAGCCAATGTTCCACTAATGACCTATCCAATCCTGGTAGTTCATTGTAAGACCATGCAAAGCAATCTTTGTATTTCTTCAGAACAACCAACAACTGGTCTCTGTCCAGAACATTCAAGCAAGCACTTATATAAGTGGGCTGTTGTATAGAACCTTCCCCTAAATTTACTTCTTCTAAGGGGTCTTGTGTCTGAGAACTTATTGAAGCTTCTTCTTTAGTTTCCTCCACCTTCGAAGCAATCTTCTTATCTTGTTCTGCTTCTAGGTTCTTTAGTTCAACATCTTTACCCTCCTCCTCATAGACAAAATCTGTCCATAAGGCATCCTCTTCCTGTATCTCCTGGACCTTTGTCTCAATGTCCAATGCACAGTATTTCCCAAGGGTCAGAATTCTGACCTGTTGCTGCTCCTGTTTACAGCCAATTATCATGGCTTCTCTTTCTTGCTCCTGTACTTTCTGCACTATTGCTTTTACGTCCAATGTTGAGAATTTAATCAGAGCCAAGGACTTGGCTTCTAGTTCTTCACCTCTTTGCCTATAACCAGGCATTATTGTCATCTTTCACGACAACCTCTTCATCAGCACTCTCTTGGACTAAGTGCTTCAGGTGTGTCACTTCCTCATCAGCCGTCACTTCGGCTGAGCCATCAGCTTTCCTAAGTATACTGAGTGGTGTCACTCCCTCAATATACAATTTGGCCTCTGCAAAGTCTGCACAGGCTATGAAGGGTTGAGGATCTGCATCAATCTCCTCTGTCTCTCCATTGCCCAAAGCCATCATGATTTTCTGAAGCAAAGAGGAAGGCACACATTTGTTAGTGTGGATCCAATCTCTCCCAAGTAAAGCATTGTATTTAGCATTGCTGTCGATTACGAAGAATGCTGTCATGCAGTCCCTGGTTCCCACACTCAAGCTAATGGGTAGAATCCCCTGAGCCATCTGCTTGCCTCCAGCAAAGCCAGCGATGGTTGTGCTGGTTGGGATCAACCTGGGATTCTTTTTCCCTAGTTTCTTCAAAGAAGATTTCGGTAACAAGTTTACTGTTGCCCCATTGTCTATTAGGACTCGATTCAGTTGTATCCCATCGAAGAAAGCCTTGATGTACAAAGGCTTGACATGTTGTGTCATAGAATTCGAGGGATATTCAAAAGGATATGAGAGGTTGATGCTCACCTCTTCCTCGTTCTCACATTCAGTTTCCATCGGAGTAGCCATTCCAGGATTATCCTGTACCATGCTCACTTGTGACTCTTCACTAGAGACAGGAATATGATCCATGTCTTGGTCATCTTGGTCCTCATTTCCAGCCTGGAACTCATGAGGCAGTATGTGTACCATATTGATTGACACGGGAGGAAATGAGCCAAATTGGATGGCTGGCTGTACTTTCTTCCCCCCTTGGCTACCTTGCTCAGTGACTTCAACAGCATCCTCCATGCTGCATTCTGGCACTTCATTGCTAACTGATCCCTTCGAAGGACCTTTCTCAACTGGCTCTTCAGTCAGAAATGTTTGTTCAGCCATGAAGGCTTCGAACATTTCTTCTTCTGCCATTTTCTTCTTTTGGCTCATGCTAATCTCTTCTTCCGTTTCGCTATCACTTTCCATCAGGGCCTTCTCCAACCCTGCCAAACTAGACTTCTCTCTGGCCTTTAGTTCAGAATGAACCTGGGCCAACTGTTCTCTGCTACAAACCACTTTGCTTTGTAGAGTCGGTTTTGAAGTATGGTCTGACTTCGGAGCCTTCTTTTCTTATGTCTGGACCAGTGAAGAACTCTCTCCACTTTCTTTCAGACTTTGCTGGTACTGGGTGTACCTGCGCTGAATTTTCCTTCTTTGTGATCTGGAAATGACTGGGACCAAATCTGGTTCCTTTGTCTTTGGGTGTTTAAGCAATACCCAATTGTTCGGGGCCACCAAAGGAGGCTTGACCATCCTGCCTTGGTTTCCAACATCCCTTTGAGTAGGTGCTTCCCTAGGTTTGTTCTGCATTACAAAACAATCTGGGACCCCAGGTACCCACGAGCTTACTGATCCAGATGTCGAACTGTTTCCTTTTACCTTCGAAGCCACCTTCGAAACTGGCTGTGAAGGTAAGTGCTTGGCTCTAACCTCATGTTTCGAGCCTGATTCAGACCTTCGATGGAATGAGCCACTTTCTGTCCTGTGTGAAGTTGGTCTAAGGGGCCAATCTCTGGCTTTACTCCCATAACCTGAACCCCTTTCCAGTCTTCTTTCAGAGTGACTGCTCTCCATTCTGTAGTAATTAGGTGGCCTGGACTCATACAAGGGTCTTTTGCCGTTAGCATGCATTCTGCTCACTGCAGGTTCAACCACTAATGGCCGCTGCCTGTCACCAGCCGGATACGGCCTTTTGTTGTAAGCATTGGTTGATTTAGGACGTCTCTGTACATCCCTGTAGTATTGCTTCCCATCAACTGGAAGGCCTTTCAACCATTTATAACTCAGCCTGCACCTGGGACACATCCTCTGTATTACAGCTGCTTCTAAAGAATCATCATCTAGTGCTTCCTCATCAGAGTGTTCCCTCTGGTGTGAGAAACCTTGTCCAATAACTGGTGGGTTTCTGGTGTCTTTCTTGGTGGTTGTCTGGTTGGCAATGTGCATCTGTACATTGACCTCTTCCAATTCCTGCAGAGATAAATTCTGGAAATTTGGTACAACCACGTTAGCTGCACTTTCTCCAACTTCTGGAAATGGATTGCTGTCAATCCCCATGACCTTTTCCGCTTTGGTTGGGAACTTCAAACTTCCTTTCCGAATTTGTTCTTGGATCATGTCTCGAAAAACAATGTACTTTTTAGTCGAGTGAGACCAAGAGTTATGCCATTTGCAATATACTTTTCCTTTAAGTTCATCTGGAGATGGTAGTTTTACTCCTTTTGGTAACTTAAGGAAATTGGCTACAAGCAAATGATCAAAAATGTCATCTGCTTTTGTTAAATCGAAAGAGTACTTTCTGTGAAAGTCTTTCTTCTTAAACTGCTGGTCGATGGTTGTATCCTTATGAATTAATGCTTTACAGATTACAGGTTCTTTGCCCACAATCTCTGCTACATCGATCTCATAATTTGGATCTCTATAATATGTCTTGTACGAGGCATTATTTCGATCTTGTTCCTCTTCTAATAATGCTTCATATCGAGACACTTTATAGGTTAGTTCGACCAAATCTCTGAATTCAGTTGAGTCAAACTTCTTTCGAAGCCTGAACTCTAAACCGTTTTGAGCCAATCTTACGAATTCTGGCTCTGGTAGGGTGACTCTACATTTATTTCGAGCCCTTTTAAATCTGGTAATAAACTGAGTAGCCTTTTCTTCAGGCCTTTGACTCAATCTAGCCAAGTCTGCCATAGAAACCTCTGGCTCCGACTGGAAGAATTGGGCATGAAATGCCTCTTCCATTTGTTGCCAATTTTGAATGGAGCCAGGTGCAAGGTTGATGTACCATACAAATACTCCCCCAGTTAGAGAGTTTGGAAATAATCTCAGTTTCATATAGTCATGATTAGTGAATTCACCGCATTGAGCAGCAAATCTAGCAATATGCTCTACTGTTGACTGATTTCCAGTTCCATAGAATAGGGTAAAATCTGGTATTCTGAATCCTCTTGGGTATTCATGTACCCTATCTACCCATTCTGGGTATGGTTTTCTGTATACAGGAGTCTGGACCCCCCGAGCCATCGGTCCACACATCTCCCTAACAATATCAACAATTTGGTCCCTAGGGACCATGTTCTGTGTCTGCTGAACCACTACTGGAGGAGCAAACACAGGGTTTGGTGGGCAAACTTGCGCTTGTGGTTCTCTTGGTCCATAAGGTGGTACATTTGGGACTGGTTGCCCCTGTGGTGCAGGTTGCTGTTGGGGGTATGGGTAACCCCTTTGAGCCTGTCCTGCGAAGGGACCTGCGAAAGGTGCTGGAACAGGTGTTGTGTCCCTTCCATTTACAGGAAAACCCTCCAACCCCCCGGGTATAAATTCGAACAAAGGATTATTATATCCCCTAGTGCCAGGTATGGCTTCGAACATGGGATTTGTAACCATTCTCACGCCAGTTTCTTGTACTTGACCAGATCCACCAACGTGTGTGGCTTCATTGTTGAGTACTGAGGCATTTTGGCTTACTATAGGCCTCGAAATGGGTTCATACCAAGACTGAGGTGATGGTCTTTCATAGTTCTGATTACTAGTTTGACCATTAGAATGCCCACTAGCTTGCATAGGCTGTTTATCTCTAGCCAATCTTTGCTGAGAGGCATTTAAAACTTCTTCTATGTGTCTTGTGTTAGTTGGTTGGTGGTTATTCATTCGATCTAAAAAGGATGTGGCCCACCTTTCCATTGTGTTCATTAATTGTTGTCCCATGGCTTCTACCAGGCCATCCCATGGATTTGTTGGCTGGGTAGATGGAACAGTGGATGGTCCAATTCCTTGGTTTCGTCCAACATTATGAACATATGGTTCTTGTCTAGAAGTGCTGGTCTGTTCGACTATAGGTTCTGATAACATGGGAGTCTCCACAGGATGTGTTACCACATTATCCTCTGGATTAGGTATTTCTACCTCTCTTTCTACGCCTTCTTCCAGACGTTCATTTTCTCCTTGTCGTCTTCGTCTAGCCATTTTAATTAGTCCCACCGGGCGTGCCAAAAATATATGTTGGCTTTTTGGCTTTTCGAAGGGTATTTTTGTAAATGCGAGCGTGCCAGCAAGGATCAATTAGTCCTTACAGAAATTATAATTGCCAACCAATTATCAGACGATTGTGTTTTAGTTCTTTCAGCCTCAATGAAGAGGACTTTTACTGGTGGCTTGACTTAGGAGAAATTAAGAGAAATAACAGTTAAGATGAAGAACAATCGAAGTATTTCATTAAAATGAACACTTACAATAGTCCAAACTCAGCCTCGAAGAGGTTTACAGCAACAGTCTACTCGAATCTACTTGAAACTACTTCTATGAATCGAAGTGCAGTGCGGGTATTTAAAGTGCAGGTATTTAAAGAACAGGTATTTAAAGTGCAGGAATTTAAAATACAGAAAATGTAAAACTGGAAAGGAAAATATGAAGTAAAGACTGGTTTGTATGATCTGAGTCTGGGCCTTTTTTCTGGGGGCTTCCTTGCTATTTATACTCGTCAAGGATGACCTTCGAACTGCACTTCAAACTGTCGAACTGCTCCTCCATGATCGCTGATCATGCTGCCTTAGAAGTAGTTCCACTACGCCATCACTTGCAGTTGGACTTCCCTCCTGTATTTGAATTCGAATATGAGTAACCGTTGGAGCCACGTCACCTTGCATCTCTTTACTGATCTAGTGCTACTCAGATCACGTGAGAACCAATATTCATCGCCACGTGTACGATCAGGATCGAAGACTTGAATCCTCTTCCCATAATACCCTTATTCTGCCACGTGTCGAATTGTAACTGGCTTTTACAAAATATGTAGCCAACATATATATTTTATATGCTATGTATAAAATTCGAGAAATGACTGAGAGCTCGAATAAGCTCCAGCTCGAATCCCCCAAAGCAAAAACGACGTCGTTTTTGAAATGTTTTTTTTTTCTTTCTTTCTTTCTCATGTATATCTGAACACACAGGGGGAAGAGAGAGAGAGAGAGAGAGAGAGAGAGAGAGGAGAAAAGAGAGAGAAACAAAGAGAGAGAGAGAGGCGACGGTGATGACGGGGCGCGGCGACGGTGGTGCGACGGTGATGGTGATGGCGATGGCGGGGCGACAGTGATGGCGGGGCGACGGTGATGGCGGGTAGGGTGTTGAAGATCTGGGTGTGTTGAAGATGGAGATGATGATGATGTGTTGAAGATTAAGATGATTTGTTGTTGTTGTTGATTTTTTTTTTTTTTTTTTTTCCTAGTAGCAGATCTGGGTTTGATTTTTGGGTGGGTGGATTTGATTTTGATTTTGATTTCAGTTTTGTGATGATTTTGATTTCAGTTTTGTGGTTGAACCAATTTTGTGTTCAATTTTGTGGTTGAAGGAAAGTGGATCTCTCCTCTCCTCTCTTCTTCTTTTTCTTCTACAAACTCTTCTTCAGACAAACGAGAAGAAGATGGAAAAAAGAACAAAAAAAAAAAAAAAAAAACTCCAAAACGACGTCGTTTTGGGGTTTCGGGAGATTCGAGCTCCTAGTGATTCGAGCTACGTAGCGGTACTGATAAAATTCGTGTTTTGAGATGCACCAATTGCCTAATATGTTTGCTCAAATCTTACCCAAATTTTTAATTTATGTTTTACAATTTCTACTCAAGACTGCAATTAATTCGAAAATGTTGCCGAAATCTAAAAAAAAAAAAAGAATTAATAAATTGCTTGGATTAGCATTTTTAATTATTTAAATTTGACTTAATTTATTAGTAAATTACAAAAATTCGAGTGGAGGAGTTGAATCGGCCTAGCATTTTTAATTATTTAGGATTAAAGGGACTTTATATATAATAGTGTATTTAAGCCAAAAGATTGGCGGCGATTATGAGCCGTCTATGGAGCCGAAGGAAAGGCGGCCGAGAAAGGCGTGATGTGAGGCGTAGGGCGGTGCAACTGGTGGACCCCATTAACATATGCGCCGTAAGGAATCAATCGCCACCGTTCCATTCCAAACTATTATTATTGAATTTTTTTAATATTAAATAAAATTTTAGATAAATTACACTAACTTTTTTAAAAATTTAAAAAATATTGTAAATTTTTAAAATTTTCTATTTTAATAAAATTAAATGAATAAAAATACAAATGGTGTAAAATTATATTGATAAATAAAATAAAATATGTATTTCAGCATAAATGATACGATAATATTATTTTTCTACCTATATGATTAAGAAGTTATTGAAAAATAAGGTTATACATGAATTGAAATTTTAACAGAATTTAATATAATTATGACGAACGTGTGAATTTTTTTTATTTTCTCTAAATCTAAAAGAAAATTATTATAGTTTATCCTACAAAAATTTGCAATAATAATATAATGCGTTGTTTAGATTGAATTTTTGTACAATAAGATTCATAGATATAATGAATTTAGATTATACATTATTTTTTGAATAAATTTTTGGGTACTTAACATTTTTGATAATATAATAATGTTAATAATTTTTATTAAGAAAACAAAATCAGAACTTAAGTATTTTTTTTTTTTTTAGTTACAAAAACTTAATAAGTTATATAAATTGTCTACAAGTTTTTAAAGACAAATAATACCAAAGGAATTTTTATTCAAATTTTTTTAAATATAAACAATTTGTAAATATACTCTTATCGTATTTGAGCAATGCTAGAACCCTAAATGATTATTGAAAAATAGGAATTTTTTTTTAAGATCACTGATATTAACATTTTATAAAAATAAAGAATATACAATATTTCATAATATTTAGATCTTTCAACATTTTTACAAAGAAAATTTGACATAGGGAAATTTCACCCCGATACAAAAAAAAAAAAAATTTAATTTTCACCAAAAAATTTCTTTGATATGATTATAAAAAAAGTTTATAAAGACCATAATTAATAAAAAAAAATATATTCCCTACTGTTTAGAATTAAAGAGGATGTTTCACTATTAAAGAAGATGTTTCGCTAATTTTTTTAAAAAAAATATTTAAAGTTCTCACTTTAACTATTGTTTTTGGTTGACGATGACGCGTGATTGGTTTCACCCTTCGTGGACTGCATAGGCCCTGTAAGTGCGTTCGCACGTCAACATGAGTTTTCTCACCTTACTATTTACGTAAAATAATGCTAGAATAATTATTTATTTTTGAAAAAAATATTTCAGTATAAGTTTTTTGTAAAATAATTTCAAATCAGTAGTAAATTTTCTAAATTTTAATTTTTTTTTCATAAATTCATAATTATTTTGTAAAAAAAAACTGAATTGTTATATTTCTTTTATTTTTATCACATTTTATACATAATTTAGGATATTATAATTTTGTGCTGGGTGATTAAAAAATATGAGAGACATAATGAATAATGATTAGTAAAGAAGTATAGATACGTGACATTCCAGGAATATCTAATAATTTTCCTTTGATAAAACACATATTGGTTGAATATTTAATGGAAAAAAAAAAAAAAAAACCCCTCAAACTTTGATTCTTATAACAGATCAAAAATTCTACTCTGATTCTAATCTGGCATGTCTATCTAAAGTTGTTAGGTAGAACTGAGGAAAAAGTATTTGTTTAGTAATTGTACTTCCAATTTCTCTCCCCACCCTCCTCATCGCTCTTACTATGCTTCCAACTAAACTTATACAATAATGTTAGAGGGTCACAATTTTTGTGGTCACAATGACTTAAAACTGCCAAAACGATATCGTTTTTGCATATTTTGCACCCAAAACGACGTCGTTTTGATAGTTTTGAGCCATTGTGGCCACAAAAATTGTGGCCCTCAAACATTTTCCAAACTCATAACATATAAGAGTTTTAGAGATTAAGGTCTTGTTTGGTTTGTTTCTTAGAAAAATTTTTGAAATTTTTTTTCTACAAACAAATTTTTAAGAGTAATCAAATCAAACAAATTTTTTCAAAAAAAATCTCAAAATTTTGTTTAGTTACCTACTTTTCAAAATCAATCTCTCTCTTATACACATCAAATCAATTACTTTTTTTAAAACTCTCTCTCTCTCAAAATAATTTTTCAAAATCATTTCTGAAAAAATGCAAACCAAACAAGTTTTCATACTTTTTATCTCAAAAACTACTCTACAAACATAAACTAAACACACCCTAAATGTTTTGATTTCTAAAAGTAAAAATTTTGTTACAAAAGACATTTAGAGACCAATTTCTATCGTCATGAGGATAGTCGTTAAAAAGTCGTCTTGAAAAGTCAAAAATAAGATTTTTAGCAACAAAATTTTGAAAATATCACTAATAAATAAACTTTTAGGAACAAAATAATTTGATTTCAAAATGGTTTTTTTTTTTAGACAAAAAATTTCAGTCCCAAAAGGATAATAATTTATCAATAATATCTAATTTTCGTTGTTAAAAATATAATGACACTTTTCATAATAAAAATATTTAGTCCTTAAAAAATAATTTTGCCTCTAAAACTTTAATTTTAGCTTCTAAAACTTTAATTTTTTGTAGTGTAACACCACCATCAATGGCGCTACCAACTGCAACTCTTTATTTTTCTCAAATCCACCACCCTAAGAGCATCTCCAACGGTTCACCAAAATTTTCATCAAATCTGAGTAAAAAAATGACTTTTTTCTCAATCTGATACCGAGTGTTGCAACGGTTGATTTTCATCAAATTTTTATCAAATTTGCGCCGGGACAACTGGTTGGTTGACCGGCCGATCGACCGGTTAAGCCATTTTTTTTTTTTTTTTTTTTGTTGAACTTTTTGAACCTTTTAGTGGTCGACCGGTAAGGCAAAATTTTTTATTTTTTATTTTTTAATTGTTTGAACCTTTTTTTGGAACAGTTTGAACCTTTTGGTGGTCAACCGGTTGGTCTCCCTCAATGGTCATGCACAGTGTTTTGGTGAAATGCGGAGCCTGTTCTCATTTTGGTGAAACGTTTGTTGAATTCTCGATTTGATATCGATTTGGTGCAACCATTAAAGCACCAAAAAGTGATTTTTTTACCAAAATTCAAATCTGATACTACATTTAATTAAGCGTTGGAGATGGCCTAATGTCAGCATTACTTATTTTTCTCTTTCTTTCTCTTCTTTTGCGACAACTTCATTCCGACCACCCTAACCCTTCTTTCCCTTCCACCAGCTAAACATAGAAGAGGAAATCTTACGGATATCAAATATCAAATGCCAACGTAGACTTCAACTTAAATCACTCTCAACCTGAGTTCTAATACCAATTACGTTAAGAAATTTGGTCAACAATGCATATAAAAATGTTCAACAATTAATAACTGAGAGCATTTTGGAATTATTGATCCCCAAAGTGACTTTGTTTGGTTTACATTTTCAGAAACTATTTTTAAACATATTTTCATTTTTATTGAACTTTTTCATATTTTAGTATTTTTTTTTATTTACATCAAGATGCATCTAAAAAGTAAAAAAGTTTAACTAATATATGAAAAAAAAATTCACTAAAAACAAACAAAATTTTGAAAAAAAAAAAATGCACATGGATTTTTGTTTGAATTTTGATATATTTTTAGTGATTTTTTTTGTCTATATTTTAATCAAATTTTTAATAACTTTTAGATGCATTGTAAAACATTGATTAAAATTTAGAAAAAAATTACTAAAAAAAAAGAACTCATCTAAAAATAATTTTTGAAAAATTAAACCAAACAAACACATTTTTGAACAAATTTGGGAATCTATCTATACTATCTGTACTATCTATCTATCTATCTATCTATCTATCTATACTATATATATAACCAAATATAATGATCTCTTAAAAAATTCCAAATTCTGAATCCTAACATCTCATTAAACCCTTTCTTAGGTGGCACATCTATTCTTCTTTCATTCTATTTTCTTATTTTTTAACCAAATGTAAGGTGACATAATTATTATTCTCTCATTCTATTTTCCTATTTTTTAACCAAATGTAGTGATCTCTTAAAAAATTTCAAATTCTCAATCCTAACATCTCATTAAACTCTTTCCTAGGTGGTACATCTATTCTTCTCTCATTCTATTTTCCTATTTTTTTCCACTTTTTAAATATATTTCACTTTTTAATTACTTAGGGATATATATAATATAATATGGATAGGAACTTTTCAAAATATTTTATAGATAAAAGATGAGTTTGACTCTAATTCAAATTCCTTCATCAAATTTATATCCTACTCAAAAATATTTCAAAAAAGAAAAAATAAATTAAACTATAAATCTCAAAACATTACTTCCATGACAATAGAGTGTGACTCTAATTCAAATTCCTTCATCAAATTTATATCCTACTCAAAGATATTTCAAAAAAGAAAAAATAAATTAAACTATAAATCTCAAAAACTTACTTCCATGACAATATGAAATTGGGCAAAAATATTGGAGAACAAAAGAACCCTGCAGAGAAATTAAACAGGTGATTTAAATGTAGTGATCTCTTAAAAAATTTCAAATTCTCAATCCTAACTTCTCATTAAACTCTTTCTTAAGTGGCACATCTATTCTTCTCTCATTCTATTTTCCTATTTTTTTTTTTAATATATTTTACTTTTTAATTACTTAGGGATATATATAATATCATATGGATTGGAACTTTTCAAAATATTTATAAATAAAAGATGAGTTTGACTCTAATTCAAATTTCTTCATCAAATTTATATCATATTCAAAGATATTTCAAAAAATAAAAAATAAATTAAACCATAAATCTCAAAACCTTACTTCCATGACCATATGAAATTGGGCAAAAATATTGGAGAACAGAAGAACTCTGCAGAGAAATTAAACAGGTGATTTAACCAATCATGCAAGATTTTTCTTATGTGAAAAGAAATATATATTTGAAATCTCATATTATGGTTTTTGCTCTATTTTTTCTTTTGCAGATTTTTTGTTTGTTTTAGTTTTAGTTTATTTGGTGTATTTAATTTTTTTCCCTTCATAATCTAAGTTAGTTGTTGAAATTATAATAATGTAGTAGATGCACTTATGCCTCCAAAATTTATTATTCATTTTTTTAAAATTTTACAACTACAACGTACATGAAAAAATCTCTTAAAAAATTCCAAATTCTCAATTCTGACATCTCATTAAACTCTTTCCTAGGTGACACATCTATTCTTTTCTCATTCTATTTTCTTATTTTTTCCTCTTTTTAATATATTTTATTTCACTTTTTAATTACTTAGGGCATGGATATATATAATATCATATGGATATGATTTTTTCAAAATATTTATAGATAAAAGATGAGTTTGACTCTAATTCAAATTCCTTCATCAAATTTATATCCTACTTAAAGATATTTCAAAAAAAAAAAAAATAATAATAATAAATAAATTAAGCTATAAATCTCAAAACCTTACTTTCATGACAATATGAAATTGGGCAAAAATATTGGAGAACAGAACAACCCTGCAGAGAAATTAAACAGTTAATTTAACCAATTATGCAAGATTTTTCTCATGTGAAAAGAAATATATATTTGAAATCTCATATTATGTTTTTTGCTCTATTTTTTCTTTTACAGATTTTTTTTATTTGTTTTAGTTTTAGTTTATTTGTTGTATTTAATTTTTTTTTCTTCATAATCTAAGTTAGTTGTTGAAATTAGAATAATGCAGTAGATGCGCTTATGCCTCCAAAACTTATTATTCATTTTTTTAGAATTTTACAACTACAACGTACAGGAAAAAAGTAGCAATGGCAACAAAGGGCTAAAAGACCAATACAAAGAGTGATGTTTTGTGATGCAGTTGGAGTTCACCCATTTTTTTTTTTTAAAGAAAAATTGTACCAATCGAGAAGAGTATTTGGAACACATTCACGAGTTTAAAAGAAGTTTTTATTCAATCTCATTTATTTTTTTATTATATTTTGTTCTTCAATTATATTAATTTATGTGTTCAATTTTGTTGCAATATATAAGGATGGCACTCAATTTAAATTCAGACGTAAATAAACTTAATTATGTATTAGCTCTAAAATATTTTTGTTATATTTTTATTTTTTCATTTGAGATTTTCATGAGTTTAAATTTGTTTCTTTGCATATATGTAGTGAGTAGGATTAAGTTTTTAAATGATAAGTTTCTCTTTTGTAGTAAAAAGTCAACTGCATAAAGGAATATTTGAAGCGCAAGATTGGATTTCAAAATCCTTAATGAATACACAAATCAATTACTTTGTTTTCAACTCATAATACTCTTTATATATATATATATACACATAACGAAAATCAATTGTAGACAAGGTCATTTGGATTCATTCGAAGATCAAAAACTCAATATACATGTTTTTTACTTAACTAATATTTAATAGTTAATTTCAATTACATTATTGAATGTCATGAAATTTTTAAACAGATTGAATTCAATATGTGAATACTTCAATAAAGTTTGGTTAATTTCTTATAAACAAAATTATTATTCAACTATGTTTGTGTTGAAATTATAAACACATTACATATTAATGATCAAAATTTTAAAATTTAAATATGTTTTATGTATTTAGACAAAAATCATAGGTAAGAAATTTTTTTTCTATAATTGTTGAATTTTATATTCACGTGTCATTGCCATAGAAATATTTATGTCATGCGCGTTCTATGGTTAAGACTTTATTATTTAAAATGAATGATTATATTATCATATAACATAAAATAAAAATAAAACTAACTAAGATGTTAAAAAAAAAAAGTGATGCTATTTTTTATTTTATTTTTATTTAGTAGCTTCAAAATACGAAAGTTGTTGAAATTTATAGGTTATAGACACAAAACAAATTTAAAAAAATAAAAAAGTGATTCTTGAATTTTCTTTGTAATTAAAAAGCTTTAGAATACAAAAACGGTTAAAAATAGAGTTAAAATTTGTATAATAAGATAACATAAATGTTTATTTTTTAACTACATAAAATTTAAATTTTAAAAAATTATAGATTGCATTTAACTCTTATATAATTTTCACTTACTACGGTTCTTATTTTTGAGTTCTTTTTTTACCAATTTTAACAAATTATAGGTGGCATTTTACTCTTATCTAATTTTTAAACTACTATTCTCTTCAGTTATTCTATTATTAGAGTTATATTAGATATTGTTTTTCTTATCAAGTTTATCTTGTCTTATTTTTGAATTTTTAAATTTCAACTTTGATTTTTTTTTTTTTTTCAATCTTCATTTGATATTTACTAAATTTCTCTCCACCTCATTTTTTCAGGATTTATCTAAATTTCTCTTTCTATATTCTTATAATTTATCTTCACATTTACACTTGATTTTTTTTTAATCTTTATCTTATATTTACATGATCTACTCTTACTCTTGATTTTCAACTAAGTTTATTTTTTTTCTAGGATTTATCTGATTTTCACTGTTTATATTCTTATAGTTTATCTTCAAATTCAAACTTAATTTATTTTTATTTTTATCTTATATTTATAGAATGTCATTCTGATCTTTTTTTTTTTTTTTAGTTGAGATCGATCAAATCTATTATTGAAGTACCTATCTAAATTACTATCATAAAATTTTGTTATTAATTTTTAACATATTTAATATTATTTATCACTTTTAGTTACTTGCCCATTCATAGCACGGGTTACCACTAGTCAAATAAAAATACATTAGTATTTGGCGGACTAATAGCAACTCGAATGGGTTGGAGTTACTGTAGTGACTATTATTGCTAAATTATATTAACTTCATCAGAAAATAAGCTCCAATGAAATATCACAAGGATTGTCAAAATATGATATATTAAATTTGTGCCAAAATTTGAAACATAATTTGGTAAAATGTCAAAATTTTACCTAGAGTTCTCTCTCTCTCTCTCTCGCTCGCTCTCTCTCTCTCTCTTCATAATGAAGCTCACGAATGATGTCTTAATTTGTTTTTTTATAAATAGAACAGAAAAGACAAGTGCACTACTAGAGCATATTGATAATGACCATTCATTTTAACATTATACTAGCATAAAATTGGTGCTATATATAAGCAATAATAAATTGTAATAAATAATACTAAACATATTAAAAATTAACTAAATATTATGATATTAATTTAGATGGGTATTTAAATAATACATTTGAGTGCATGTTTATATAGATATGCAGGACTAATTAATTTTTTTGAAATATACTCAATCGAATAAACACAATTAAAAAGAAAAAATAAGAGTGAAATTCTATAAATATATAAATTTGAAGATGAATATAGAAAGAGAAAATTAGATAAATCTTCGAAAAAGAATAAACTCAACTGAAAATCCCGACGGAGAGTAAATTATGTAAATATAAAATAAAGATAAAAAAATTAAATTTAAATTTGAGGATGAACTATAAGAATATAAAAAGAGAAAATTATATAAATTCTAAAAAAATGAGGTGGACAGAAATTCAATAAACATCAAATGAAAATTGAAAAAAAGAAATCAAATTAAAATTTAAATATTCAAAAATAAAATAAGGTAAACTTAAAAAAAAAAAAATCAAATATAACTCTAATAATAGAACAAAAGAGGGTAGTAGTTTAAAAATTAGATAAGAGTGAAATGTCACCTATAATTTTTTAAAATTTGTATAAAAAAACTAAAAAAATAAGAACTGAGGTGTAGTAAATTAAAAATTAGATAAGAGTTAAATGACAATTATAATTTTTTTTAAATTTAAATTTCGTATAGATAAAAAAATCTAATAGAGTAGTAGACACAAACTCTATTTGTGTCTACTACTAATAATTTTTAGCAATTTTTGTATTCTAAAACTACTTAATTAAAAAAATTCATGAGATCACCTTTTTGTTTCTTATTTATTTATTTTTTTTGTGTTAATAACCTATAAATTTTAATAATTTTTGTATTCTGAAACTACTAAATAAAAACAAAAAAAACATCACTTTTCTTTTTAAAATCTTAGTTAGTTTCATTTTAATTTCGTTTCGTGTCAATAATTTATAAATTTTAGCAATTTTTGTATTTAGAATCTACTAAATAAATAAATAAATTTCTCTCTCTCTCTCTCTCTCTTTTTAAATCTTACTTTTATTTTTACTTTGTGTTAAGGGCCGGTAAAGTGACATTGGTAGTGCTATGCACGAGTATAAATAAATAATAAAAAAATAGTTTTAAAATTAAATAATAATATAAAATTTATCTAAAATATGTAGTAAAATGATTTATAATCAATTAAATTTTATTTATTTTTATCAAAGTTACGCATAAATGACTTGTATATTTATGCCAATGTGACTTTCCCCTAATCCTTAAAAATTGTCTTGGTCTATACCCAACTTATGAATCATTTGACCTATTTATTTATTAAATTAGTAAATAAATATCTACATGTATTTTTTATTTTTTAAATAAGAAATATGAACATACTTTATGCATATCTATTAAAAAATTTAAACTTAGGTAAAAAATTATATATTTATGTTGACATTATGAAATAAATAGTTACATATACTCATATATTAAAAAAAATATTTAAGATAGAGTTGCCCTAAATTATATGTCATATTTTAGCTTTAATCTCAGTAAAAATATTTGATAATAATAAATTTAAATATTATGTATAAATTATATTATAATTTATCGATTCGTGACTGGTATGAATTTTGAGGTTCTAATATCGGATTAAACATTCAATGGGCCAATTTTTGGGCCCCGTTTTGATGATTTGAACATTCACATTTTAAGGTTCGTCGATTACATCATCTTGCAAAAAATCAAGTCAATCAGATAACGAAAATTACGTGTTTGGATCAATTTTGTATGAATCATTTATTTTCTCACCATCTATTTTTTTTTTCACACAAAATTGATACAAACACATGGTTGCGGTTATTTGATCGTCTTAATTTTTTACACAGATGGTGTACTCGATGAATCCTAAAATATGAATGATTCAGATTATCAAAATAAGCCCCAACATCACCTCTCTAGTTTGATGGAGGACTGGAGAGAAAGCCCAGGTTATGTTAAAGAATTAATAATGTTTAAATTTTAATTAATTATTTTTCATATATGTATGTATGAATATATCAAAATCATGCATTAATGCAATATTAGGGAAACAATTTTGAAAATAAATTTGGTATGGTAAACATAAATTAAGGAAGTAATTTGAAATGGTAATTATGGTGGTATAATTTAAGGGTTTAATATAAAACTCCATGAGTTTAATTATGAACTAATTAAAGGGAAAGTTAGTGAAACATTCATTTCTAGCTTTGTGTAGTAGGAGAGGTCCAAGATGTTTTTTTTATTAACTAAGGTTTCTTGATAAAATTTTTCTATGATTATACTAGATAGAGAAATTTTGAAATTTCTCTGTGAAAATTAAAATTTCTTTAAAATTTCTCTGAGTCAGGTCAAAATTTCTCTGAGTCGGGCATAAATTTTTTTGTTGAATTTTCTCTATGAAAATGTTGAGGGACCCCAACTACTATGAAATTATTGTATGTCATTTATCTTATAAAATCTTAGTATCAGACACCTTAAAAAAAAAATTTCCTAATTAAAATGCTGCACATAATGACACTCATATTTTCATTATTAAAAATATTAAACGTTAAAAAAAAAAATTGAGTTGTGAGTTTGAACCTTAAAGAAACCCTACTAATGTTTACTCTGTATGAAAATAATGAGGTTTGATATATACAATGAGTAGAAATGGCCATGATGAGAGGAAAAAAAATGTTATGGAATTTTAATTATATAAATTATTTTATGCTTTATGATGAAGAATTTAAAATATTTTATGATGAAATATTTTTGAGAGTGTGATTTATTAATTTTATTTAATTGAAAAACTCATTTTTTGAGTGTGTAATATATTAATTATTTTTTTCTTAATTAGAAAACTCCTTCCTTCTTTGATGGTAAGGAAGAAATGATTTTAGGGTGAATTACACTAACGGTCCTTATAGTTTGGGACTTGTGTCATTTTGGTCTCTGACTTTTCAATTGTGACACATTTGACCATGAATTTTGAATTTTGCTCCAAATAAGGACAATTGAAGATATTAGTGGATTTTTCAAGGGTAAAATCATAAATTTGATAAAATATAAATTAATTTGACAAAAATAAATGTTAAAAAATTATTTTTGAATTTTTAAAAATTATTTCTACTTACTAAAGATAAAATTATATAAAATTGATAAACCTTTTAGGCATTTATTTCTTTTTTTTACCAAATTAATTTTTATTATGTATTTGGATGATGGTCATGTAAAATTAATTTTTAAAAATTAATCATGTAATTTTTATTAATTTTTATCAATTTTACATAATTTTATTTTTGGTGGGTAGAAATAATTTTCAAAAATTTTAAAATATTTTTTTGACATTTACTTTTGTCAAATTAGTTTATATTTTATCAAATTGACAATTTTGCCCTTGAAATTAAGTAATGGTATGTTAATTGTCCTTATTTGGAACAAGATTCAAAATTCAGGGTTAAATGTGTCACAATTGAAAAGTCAAGGAGTAAAGTGACATAAGCCCCAAACTATAAGGACTGTTAGTGTAATTTGCCCATGATTCTAAGAATAAAAACTGCACTCTTTATTTAAAAAAGAAAGTGTTAGTGTGTGATTTATTAATTATTTTTTTAAATTAAAAAAATTAAGAAATTTAGATTCAACACTTAAAACTTTCTTAATTATTCTCACTAAAAATCACCTTTTTACTTATATAAATAATCAAAATAATATAGTAGAAACACCTGCATTTTGAGAATCTAATTGACACAACAGAAAAGTTAAAAACTAAAATCACATAAAAATCATAATTTAAAAACTAAAAGTGTTTTAATCCTATTATAAAATACTATATTTTTGTATATAAATATCACAAACTGGTCAAAAGAATTTGGATGAGAGCACCATTGGAGATTAACCACAGGAGTTGGATTGGGGCTGGGGGCAAAACAAAGAATTTTTATTGGGACCCACTAAATCTCAGATGTAGTAGATGTCCACTCAATGAGCCAATATGATACTCACCATCCATACATTGTGTGTAAACTTTGTCACTAATTCTAACGAATATTTAATTTTCTTATAGGTAGGCCAATTGACTAGTGGAAGGGTTCACAAAATATTCGTTGTGTGGGGCCATTAGCGGATGTGGGCCATTTAAGCATGAAAAAATGGCAGCCTTGGGCTATGATTCAAATTATGTGGACATTGAAGGCCAAGAATTAATAGGAGTTTTAAGTTTAAGAGTTTTTATATTAAAATTTTATAACATAAATAATATGTAATATTTTTATAATAATTACAGTCACTCAATACTGTCATAGAAAAATTTTATTGCAGAGAAATTTTAGATTCATAAAAAAATTTATTACGAATTGAAATTTTTCTAATAATATTATTCACTCATTTAACTAATAAGAATAACATATTAAATCTTTTTTACTACCAAAAGTTAGAGAGGAATGTTTTACTGATTTTCTCAAATTAATATAGTGGATAAAGCTTTTTGTTTTTTTAAATAATGTTTGATTTAAATTTTATCTTCTAGCATATGAATATTTAAATTTTATCTTCTATCATATGAATATTGTAGTATACATATGAATAATTAGTTAAGATTCAAGTGTGATTGATCAATTTATGTGGCTTACGTTTTGGTGGATATGTGGCTTACGTTTTGGTGGATGAGAGGTCCATCGATACTACTGTCCATAATAAAGACTCTCAACTATTCAAGTTTAAACATATATATATATATTAATTGAAGTTGAAAATGACTCTCGAACAATAAAACAGAGGCATAGTCAAGATTGAGAACTTTACCTAAAGCTGGCCCTTCTAATTGACAATAAAAATAAGGGTAAATTACACTGACACCCCTTTTGTTCCTTCGAAATCACATTGACATGCCCTTTATTTTTTAAAATATCAATAACATCCCTTACGTAGAAAATTTTGTAACAAATTGACCCGATCGTTAGTCAACCGTTAATTCACTTAACAAAAAAATATAATATTAGCAAAATAATTCTTAAAATGTCAATTTTGCCCTTATATATATATATCTTTTTCTATCCCTTCTCTTCTAAGACCTACCTCTCTCTAAAAAAAAAAAAAAAAAACTCTAAGACCTCTTAGTTTGTGTACCCATAGCCATCCATCCCATGACTATCCCTATCTCTTTCTTCATATCAAATCATATCGATGCTGTTACAATATCTAAGAGGAACAGAAAGAGAATATTATATTGTGTATATATTCAATATTATGTTGAATAATAATGTAACAATGTATACAAGACTCCTTTATATAGGAGGATAGAAACTAAGTAATGAATATAATATGGTATGTATTAGAGATAAAATATATAGTTACTATATTTAACACCCTCCTTCAAACTCAAGTAGGGATACCAACTTGAGTTTGGAGAGCGAAATTAAAACATGAAATAAAATTAAAAATACGATAAAACATGGATACATCTAAGACAAATATATTGTAAAGTCCAGATAGAAGCACATGGGCACTTGAGATAGATCAGATGTCGGAGCTAATGCTTGGAGACAGTTTATGGTTATGTTAGACCATTGTAGGAACATGGCCGAAGCTCACAGAGCTAATACCGGAAGACAATTTATGATCGTATCGGATTGTTGTAAAAGAAGAACGCGTGTTAAATTCGCAAACGTAGCACATATAACTTATGATGTGGTGCTGAATGATGATGACAACAGATGAAGACGTGCGCCAGGAGGTGGCTTGGAAAGGAACCATATGCGCCAGGAGTGGCTTGGAAAAGAACCATGTACGGCATGCGGCGACTTGAAAAGAAACAAAAAATGCGCCAAAGGGTGGCTTAGGGAGTGCACCAAGGGGGCGGCTTAGAGGGTGCACTAAGGGAGGCGGCTTAGGGAGTGCACCAAGAGAGGCAGCTTAGGGTGTGCACCAAGAGAGGCAACTTAAGGTGTGCGCCAATGGAGTGGCTTAGGGAGTGCGCCAAGGGAGGCGACTTAGGGAGTGCATCAAGGGGGCGGCTTATGTAGTGCGCCAAGGGAGATGGCTTAGGTAGTGCGCCAAGAGGGCGGTTTGGGTACATTATGCTTATTATGATCTATGTATAATACTCCCCTCAAATTCAAATAGGTTTGACGATAGAAACCTATTTGAGATTGAAGTAGAGGAAAAAACAAAGTTGAGAGAAATGGAGAGACCATAATAATAATAATAATAATAATAATAATAATAATAATATTGGGTATAACCTTTTTTTTAGGTAATGTGGGCTGTGAAAAAAAAAAGTTGGTGGAAAAGGACAAAAGTAGAAAAGAAAATAAAAATTTATGCTCTGGAGAGAACTAAAAGTCGAGGTGATGGTGGAGAAAGCTATGCAAACTACTAGCTGATAGAGGAGGAGATCGTGACCGAGGGTGGAGTCAGCGGAAAAGAAAACAAAGGCCGAAAAGAAGCCGGCGATGTAAGGCGGGGATTGGAGTGTTTTATTATCGTAAGAAAAATATGACAGCGAAATGGGTTGAGATTCGGCGGGCGGCCCTCTAGTAAGGCGAAGAACACCAAGACCTTAACCTATAAGTCTGATACTATGTTACAATATCTAAGAGGGAAAGAAAGAGAATATTATGTTGTGTATATATTCAATAGTATGTTGAATAATAATGTAACAATATATACAAGACTCTTTTATATAGGAGGAGAGAAACCTAAGTATGGTAATCTTAAGTATAATACTGAATATAATATGGTATGTATGATAGAAAAAATATATAGTTACTATATTTAACAGAACCTAACGCCACAGCCACCAATGCTACCAAAATCCTTTGAACTTGTGAATTTTGACATAGTAATTCGACTCAAAACGGGGAGGTGAGGACTCAATGATGATAAGGGTACTCCGGTAGTAGGGTATGTTTCTGGTGTTTCTACCAGCTTAATCTATATATTTATCTTCCAATGCAGTGGTGTGACAGTGGGTGGGTTTGTGCCTCAGCACTGAAAAGTGGTAGAAAATAGTTATTATGGTTGTTGTGGGGATATATTTTCTAAGTACCAACATGTGGCCAAGGTGACGCCGACGTGTCAGCCGAGGTGCCACGTGTCTTGGTCATGACGCCGAGGTGATCTCGGAAAGGCCGAGGTTATCTTCGAAGATATCGGAATCCGAGATAAGCGGATAAGGCACAAGAGTCCTAGAATGGGGGAAGACTTCAGTTGGGTAAGGATAAGACTCTTAGGGAGTTTATCCCAATCCTACTGGGAGTCCAAGATCAGCAGTAATCCTGAGTCCATTAGAGCTAGGCTTCTATGGGGACTAGGAGAGAGTTAACTATAAAAGAAAGGCACCCCCGATGGGTCTAAGGTACGCGATTTACATTCAGAACAGTGAGTCTAACAGTCAATTATCTTTGAGAGATATACTGACTTGATCGTCGGAGTGCCCCCGGGTGGACGAACCACTGCCGGAATCTTCTCTTTCTGTTGCAGGTCAGCCAGGTGTCATCTATTCTGCCAGTACTCTCCAGCTGAATACTGAGTTGGCAGTGTGGTCGAAAAATCACTCACACAATTTAGCGCCGTCTGTGGGAAAGAAAGGAGAATAGATGGCCAGCAACGGATAGAAGGAAAAGATTGGGGACGACACTCCTGCTGGGAGTGGCAGACCTATCGACCTTGACGTCGAAGGAGACAACTGCAACACAAAAACTCGTGACCAGAATCACAGCAATTAAGACGTCGGCTAGGATGGCGACGTACCAAAGAAGCCAGATCGACGTGGGTACTATAACGAAGATAACCTCCAAGTAGGGAAGGACAGATGCCTACGGAGGGACGAAGAGGTTAAGGAGATGGCGAACAAGTTGGCAGACCTGCAATCGGTCGTCAACTTCATGATGCAAAACAATGTCATGCAGCCACTGTTCCCGCTGCATGACACGCCGATTCCAGCGGCTAATGCCCAGAAGGGAGGACAGAAAACTATCCCAATAGCCCCCCAGCACCCCAGAAGCGAAAGACATTCTCACCAACCTTCAAGGGAGGTCGGGCGTAGAAAACCAGGAAGGGAAGAGTCTTGAAGGACACATCGCACCAATGAGGCGAACCCCAGAGAACATCGGCATGTTTAGAGGCAAGAGTTGTGCTTCGACGTGACCAACGGAGAAAGATCAAAAAGGGCTCACAACGAAGCTGAAAGCAGTGCACCTAAGAGACTGAAATCGGGTGATAGCCGAGCTCCTGGGCGGACCAAAGAAGACTTGAGAGATTACCTCAAGAGAAAGCAAGATCATGTCGAGGTAACCTCAACCATTAAACCGAGAACACCATTCTCGGTAGAGCTAGACAAGGTTGAGGTCCCGAAGAGATTCAGTATGCCGAGGTTCCAGATATACAACGGGAAGTCGGACCTCAACTTTCACGTCGGATTATACCTGAACGCGATGGCGTTGTACACTGGGAACGAGCCGTTGCTCTGCAAAGTGTTCCCCTCATCCTTCGGGGAGATTGCATCAGATTGGTTCCACAAACTACCAAAGGGAAGCATAAAGACTTGGGAAGGCCTGGGTAAGATGTTTGTGGCCAGGTTTGTGACAAACAAGCTGCAGCTATTGAGGGTGGACGCATTGATGGCACTGAAGATCAGTAAGGGTAAAGGCCTTAGGGCCTATGCAAAAAGATACTATAAGGTGTTCAACTGAATACCAGAGTGTAATCAAGAGGTGGCGGTCGTATCTTTAAAAAACGGCCTAAAAGACGACTGTCCACTACGAAAGTCTTTGGCAAAGACATTGCCAAAAAGGATGGAAGAGCTCATGGCGAGAATCGAGAAGTATGCCAGAGCCGAGGAAGACACGTTGGGGACTAAGGAGACAAAGCAAGAGAAAGGAAACGGCTCGCCGAAGCGAGGCCGAGGTAACAGTGGATCGAGCAAGCAAGAGACAGAACTGAGGGCTACACAGGCAGTGACAACTGTGTTCCGAATCCCAATTTACAAAGTCCTGGATCGAATTCGGAATCAACCCTATTTCAGAACACCAGCGAGGGCACCAGGAGAATTTATGGGAAGAAACCTTGGCAGGCATTGTGCCTACCACAATGAAGATGGGCATATGACTCAAAGCTGCAGAGCCCTGAAAGCACACTTAGAAGACCTGGTGAGGCAAGGCTATCTGAGAGACCTTGTCGATGAAGCCAAGACAAGAGAAGAGCAAACAAGACTGCCTCAGGCACCAGCGGCTCCGCCTTCCCCAGCATAGCAACCTCAAGCAGGAGAACCTCGGGTAATTAATGTAATTCACTCGAAGGTCAAAGAGAACGAAATAAGGGGAGAGACTCAGAGGGTAAAACACCTGCAACATGTCTACCAAGTTGTGGAGAAGAGACATTGGGCAGAGGAATGCCAGGGACCAGTAGTGTCCTTTACAGAAGCCGACCTTGAGATGGTACAGCGACCACATAACGATGCCTTGGTAGTATCCCTCTAGGTTGGGGAATGCCAAGTGAAGCGCATCTTGATTGACCAAGGCAGCTCTTGTGACATCATGTATGTTAGATGTTACAAGGAGCTGGGCCTTCACCCAGACGATATGGAACAATCTAACGGCCCAATGGTCGGGTTTCATGGAACGCCGACATGGCCACTGGGCGCAGTAAGCTTAGATGTGCAGGCTGGAACGAAGAAGGTA
The DNA here is from genome assembly GCA_036172215.1 of Camellia granthamiana. Lineage (NCBI taxonomy): Eukaryota > Viridiplantae > Streptophyta > Magnoliopsida > Ericales > Theaceae > Camellia > Camellia granthamiana. The sequence continues at coordinate 66,713,115 of CM069916.1, read as the reverse complement.
ACAACAGAATTCATCATAATTGACACACCCTCCCCTTACAACATCATTTTGGGAAGGCCATGGTTGCATGCAATAGGGGCTGTTCCCTCAACACTGCATCAGCTATTGCGGTTCCCAACAGAGCATGGGATTGAGGAGGTCAGAGGAGATTAGCTGCAGGCAAAGAATTGCTCCATGGCAGCAATGAAATCCACCTACAGCATTCGAGAACCAGAGAAGACAGAGATCGAAGACGAGGACATGGAGGTCCTAGAGGATGTCGGCAAAGAGCTAGCTGAGAAGAGTGAAGAAGCACTGAAGAAAATCCTAGTTTAGGAAGGGGATGAAGAACGCTTCTTTCTTCTCGGCTCGGGCTTAGCCGAAGAAGAGGAAAAAGAGTTGGAAGCTTTTTTGAGAGCAAATATTGAGGTGTTCGCTTGGACGCCCTACGAAATGCCTGGCATTGACCCTGAGGTACTTGCCATAAACTGAACGTTGACAGGTCGGCCAAACCTGTAATCCAACGAGTAAGAAGACCGACGTTGATGCACGTCGAAGCAGAGGAGGAGGAAGTAGACAGACTACTGGAAGCCAGGGCTATTCGTGAGGTAAATTACCCGACATGGCTGTCAAACACAGTAGTGGTGAAGAAGAAGAACGGTAAATGGAGGGTCTGCGTAGACTTTACCAGCTTAAACAAGGCTTGTCCCAAAGACAACTTCCCTCTACCCAAAATTGACCAGCTAGTGGATGCCACTTCAGGGCATGGAAGAATGAACTTCCTGGATACCTATAGGGGGTATCACCAGATAGCCATGTACCTCGCGGATGAAGAGAAAACTGCGTTTATCACCCTAAAAGGGCTGCACTGCTACAAGGTGATGCCTTTTGGGTTGAAAAATACAGGAGCAACTTACCAAAGGTTAGTAACCAAGATGTTCAGACACCTGATTGCCCGAACGGTGGAAGTTTACATCGACGACATGGTCGTGAAGACCAATGAACTAGAAGGTCATCTGGCCGACCTCAAAGCGATCTTTGAAATCCTGAAAGCATATCGGCTCCGACTCAATTCATCAAAGTGTGCATTTGGAGTTGGATTTGGTAAGTTCTTGGGATACCTGGTGACCAGAAGGGGCATTGAGTCCAGCCCAGATCAGATCAAGGCCATCCTGGAGTTGAAGAGCCCGACGTCGGCGAAACAGGTACAAATGCTAACTGGAAGGGCTGCAACCCTGAATAGGTTCATCAACAGAAGCTCAGACAAGTGCAGACCTTTCTTCAACTTAGTAAAGAAAGCCACAGACTTCTTGTGGACCGAAGAATGCGAAGCCGCCTTGGCCGACCTAAAGAAGTATCTGACCACAGCCCTAGTTCTTTCAAATCCAGAACCTGGAAAGGAGCTGTTTTTATACTTAGCAGTTTCAGAACATGCGATAAGCGCAGTGGTAGTCCGAGAAGAAAAAGGGGAACAAAGGGCTATTTACTATATAAGCAAAACCCTGGCCGATGCAGAAACGAGGTATCTACCCTTAGAGAAATTGGCACTGGCCTTAGTAATGGCTTCAAAGAAGCTGAACCATTACTTCCAGGCCCATAAAATTGTGGTGCTAACTGAACACCCCTTGAAGTCCTTGCTGCAACAAGGAGACTTGACAGGAAGAATAGCCAGATGGGCAGTCGCCTTGGGCTAGTATGACTTGGAGTATAGACCCAGAACAACAATAAAAGGCCAAGTTTTGGCTGACTTCATGGCAGAGTTCACGCCAGAACCATCGAACATCAGGCTCCGTTGAGCCAAGGTGAACGATGTCCAAACAAGCAAGGAGGAGCCCAGCCAAAGGGGAAAGAACAAAGCAAAGAGGAAAAACTCAGACCCTGCAGTATTTACATCGGCGGCTCCTTTCGACTGTTTGTTGATGGGAGTTCCAACCGACAGGGAGCGGGGACAGCAGTAGTATTTGTATCTCCAGATGGGCAGATACTAGAACAATCGATTCGTTTGGGGTTCAAGGCCTCAAACAATGAAGCAGAATATGAAGCACTCATTGCAGGACTGAAGCTGGTAGCAGCAGTACAAGCAGATGAGGTAATAGTCTTTTGTGACTCACAACTTATAGTTAACCAGACAACATGTGAGTTTGCGGCCCGAGATGAAAGGATGTCAGCCTACGCAAAGGAGGTCATCAGGTTAGCAGCCTTGTTTTAGAACTGCCGACTATTTCAGGTGAGCCGAGATGATAACAGTCACGCCGATGCATTGGCCAACCTAGCTAGTGCAATACAACCTGGAAAAGCGAGAACAATAATGGTGGACTACTTGTCGGGCCTGAGTATCGAACCACTAAGCACAGAACGTGAAGCAATGTGTGTGGACATGGGACCAAGCTAGATGGATGCAATTACTGCATTCCTGAAAGAAGGAAAGCTGCCAGATGACCACAAAGAGGCACACAAGATCAGATTAAAGTCGGCAAGATTCAGTCTGACAACAGAAGGACATCTCTACAGAAGATCCTTTACTGGACCCCTTTTGAGGTGCGTACATCCTTCACAAGTTGAAGATTTTCTATATGAAATACATGAAGGAATTTGCGGAAGCCACGCTGGGGGCAGATCACTAGCTCATAGGGCCATTACCCAGGGGTATTGGCTGCCCTACATGCAGAAAGATGCAGAGGCCTATGTCAAGAAGTGTGAAAAATGTCAAAGGTTTGCACCTTTGATACATCAACCAGCAGCAGACCTGAACCCAGTATCCAGTCCATGGCCATTTGCCCAATGGGGAATGGATCTTATTGGACAACTGCCCCAAGTAACTGGACAAAGGAAGTACCTGCTGGTAGCAACAGATTACTTCACCAAATGGATAGAAGCTGAGCCCTTAGCCAAGATCCGAGATGTGGACGTAAAGAGCTTCATATGGAAGAACATAATCACAAGATTTGGGATCCCAAGAGCAATAGTCGCAGACAATGGAACACAATTTGACAGTAACCTAATCAAGAGCTTCTGCGCAAAGTTCAAGATCAAGAACTACTTTTCAACCCCAAGCTTTCCTCAAAGCAATGGACAAGCAGAAGCATTCAACAAAGTTATCTTGGATGGGATAAAGAAGAGGCTGCAGGCCGCAAAGGGAAAGTGGGTGGATGAACTACCAAGTGTGCTCTGGGCATATCGGACTACGCCGAGAAGATCAACGGGGGAATCCCCCTTTGCCATGGCCTATGGCACAGAAGCAGTCATTCCCTTGGAGGTCGGCATCCCAGGGATCAGAATCCAGGGAGTGGAGAATGGGACCAATGACATATTATTAGCCCGATATCTGGATCTACTAGAAGAAAGAAGGGAAAGAGCTGCAATTCAGTTAGCAGCATACCAACAGCAGCTCGCCAGGGCTTACAACAAAAAAGTTAACCCAAGGGAATTCCAAGTCGGCGACCTAGTCTTGAGAAAAGTCGTCGGCAACAAGAAGGATCCCAGGGAGGGCAAGCTTGGCCGAAACTAGGAAGGACCCTACAGAATCACTTCGGTATTGGGCAATGGGGCATATCGGCTTGAAGATGATGAGGGCAAAGAGTTGCCAAGACCTTGGAACACTTGCAATTTGAAATTTTTCTATCATTAGAATTTTTTGTCATTTTGCCGAAGTAAATAAATAAAGTCTTTAGCTTGTTTATATATGTTTATACATTTGTGACTAACAAAGATATATAACGTTGTTTCTGGAATACATGTATAATGAGAACCTAAGTGGAACTAAGGTTCACATCAGGGGGCAGAGAGAAGAGAGATGATGTTTAACACTTGTTGAAACTTGAGAAAAGTTTACAAGTTCAAGTTAAACCGAGATTATGTTTAACACTTGTTGAAACTTGAAAAAAGTTTACAAGTTGAAGTTAAACCGAGATGATGTTTAACACTTGTTGAAACTTGAGAAAAGTTTACAAGTTCAAGTTAAACCGAGATTATGTTTAACACTTGTTGAAACTTGAGAAAAGTTTACAAGTTAAAGTTAAACTGAGATGATGTTTAACACTTGTTGAAACTTGAGAAAAGTTTACAAGTTGAAGTTAAACCAAGGTTAAACATTTGTTGAAATTTTATGAACAAATTTACAAGTTGAAACCAAAGTTATACTAAGAAAGGTACCTAGGTACTTGCCGAGGTAAGTCATCAGTTTAATCGAGGTGTGTCACCCCGAGAAGGTTGCACAAAGATTGAAGTGTATATTAAAGATATGCAAAATATTCTAAGTGTGGAATCATATAAAGACCAGTAAAGAGAACAATACAAGTATGCAGGAAAGGAAGCTGTGTTAACAACCAAAAGGAGGCACATCGGCCACATGGAAAGCTTACATTGTTTCAAAAAAGAAGAAAAAACAGAGTGCAAGGCACAAAATGAAGAAAAAAGGAGAACACAAAATTCAAGACTCCTCAACAACAGCAGATGGTTGGGTTTGAAGTTTAGATGACTGCTGGGAAGATATCTCGACAGCCTTCTCGGCCGCAAGCTCAGCGTCAATTTCTTGAATGGTTACTTCGAGGCTCTTGTCGGAGAGAGGCACGTCGGATGATGCGTTCTCAGGAGTAGTATCTTTGGGAACCTCCTCACCCTCCTCATCTTGAGTCAAGTCCAGGACTTGCTCATTCTGAGTAGGGGACTTGGCCCCAGCTGCTTCCTTGAACTTCCTCGCCAGAACCTCCTCCTCAGACTCAGAATCGTCATCGGATTGGCTTGGAGTTAGAGGGAATGGAAGGAGAAGGACGTCGGCATTCCTGAGGGGGGAGTCCTCGGGGACTTCAAGCTTTTTCAGTAAAGTCATCCAACCAAGGGTAAAACCCTTGTTGCATGCTTGCTTTACTTGCCTCTCATAGTCTGCCGTGACATCGGCCACCCCCTCGTTGTACCCTTTCTGGTCGGCCTCCTTCAGCTCAGCATCTTTGGTGGCCAGGGCATCCTGAAGTTCTCTTTGGACTTGGGCCATTTTTTCCTCAGACTCTTTCCTCTGGGCCTCAAGAACCTTGTTAATGGCCTCAGCAGCACTTGCTTTTTCTTCAGCGTCATGTTGAGCCTTGATAGCATCCTCGGCTTGATCCTCTAAGATTTTCATCTTTGATTGTAAGTTTTTATTAGTTTTCTGAAGACTGGAGACCTCCCTCTTCTTCTCAGCCAGCTTCTCCCGGTTCTCGAAAGATTGTACTGAGAAAGAATGGGCATGCTGGATGGCCTGAGAAAAAATAAATCAGAGCAGAGGTTATTACAAAATCTTCTAAAGTATAAAAAGAAAGAAAGAAAGAAAGACGACCAAATAAAGGCACTTACTTGAACAGAACGTTGAAGCATCAGAGCATAGTTCTCATACTTGCTCAACTCGACGTTTCGGTCAAGATCGCCAGGAAGCAGCAGAGCGGTACTGAGGGCAACGCCGACATTAATGTCATCAACGCTATCGTTGGCCATAACTGGCTTATCTTCCAAAGTTATTTGGGGGGCCTAGGGGGAATCATGTTTTGAAGATCCCGAGATGGTTGCAGCAGATGACCTCGGCCTCTTTGATCGAATGGATTTGGATGGTTGGGCCTCGGCAGGCCTTTTCTCAGCAGCAGATGTGGTATTATCGCTCTCAGCTAGTTTTGAGATCGGCAAGGTGTCCTCAGTGTCAACTTGAGTCACCTTTGCCTTTGGCTGAGCCTTCTTTATCCTTTTTTGCTTCTGCTTTGGAGGTTGGGTTGGAGCTGGTTGAGCCTCAACAGAGGATAGGATGCTGGCCAAGAGATCTTTGGCAACTGCTTTCTGGCGACCCATCTCGGTAGAAAAAATAATTCGTCGCCGGTGTTGGCGCTGGGATATCGAGATCAGATAAGGAGCCGAGGTTGACGGCTGCTCGGCTGGATCAGAAGTTGATCCTTGATCTTGCCAAGATGTGGAGGCAGCCTGAGGAGTTGTGGCGGAAGGAGGAGACAGACTCTTCTTCTTTTTCTTCTTCTTGGGGACGTCGGGAAGAGCTGACTTGTACGTAGGAATGAAATTAAGTAGAAGAGGGGCCTTCCGTTTGTAGATTGGCAGATCCAAGAGTTTCCTCAAGTCTTTGCTAGGAAAAAAAGACTGACGGAAGCCCTTTGGTGGCTGAGGAAGAGCTGCAAGGAAAAACAAATATTAGAAACGAACAAAGTATTGAAGACTTTAAAAACAAGTTAGTATGAACACAAGGTTCTTACCATTGCCCTCTACAAAAACTGAATGAGGAAGAGGGTAAAGATGGAGGTCCTTGTCTGGAGCGAACTCCCAGTTCCCCGAGGTGATGAAATAATCGTCCCTAGCTCCCTTGTTAGAGTTAGGGAGGTCGGCAACAATTTTGTACTCTGTGGACCTCGACTTAAGGTAGTAAACATAGCTCGTATCTTTTTTGAGGCCACAGATGGTGTAGCAGTATTGGATATCAGCTAAGGTATTCCTAGCGTTTTCTTGTTTGGCTAAGGCTATGATACCATTAATAACTCGATAAGAATTGATGGCGAGTTGCATCGGGTTCAACTTGTAATAGTGAAGTATCTCACGAAAAAGGGTGTTGAGTGGGAGCCGAAGTCCGTACTCGATGAAAGCTACCACAGGGAAGGGCATAGAATCAGTTGTAGGCATAATGGAGTCATCATTCCCAACCAACCTCAGATGGACGTCGGTCGGAATGTCAAACTCTGGCCTAAAGTACTCTAATTTGGATGGGGTGTCTACCCTATGCTTCCACATACCCATAACGTCGGCTTAAATGGAGATATTGGATTTTAGGAAGAAGTATTTTTTGAGGGTTTAAAGGACCTCGGCTAAAAACCTAAAAATACACTATGGTAAGGGTTTGTACGGATCTAGAAGGAATTCGTTTCAGTTTTTCCTAAAATTTGTGGGTTCTACTAAGTTTGTGGGAACAAAGATTGAAGGCAGAAATCTGGAAAAGACACAGAAAACAGAAAACAAAAATGTGTTTCAGAATCAAGAACAAGGGTGAACTACCAAGAACACTGTGACAGAGTGTGTGAAAGGGTACAAGGCCAAGAACAATGGCAAAAGTGGACAAATGTGTGTGCAGGTTGTGAATACTCAAGAAGAGATTGAGCAAAAACAGAATCGCGAGGCAATCATACTCAAATACATGAACAGATTAAACTAGTCAAAGTCACAAGCAAGTTCGCAAAAATGACAGGAATTCAAGATATCTTCAAAAACTGAAACAAGATGTTAAATCGGGAAGAAACAGTAACTCACCGAAGAAAAGAAGCCGGTGTTGAGTTCGCCGAAGTCAGACGAACGACAGTTGCAGAAAGGATTAGCAAGAACCTCGCCAGAGGAGGTGGACAGGGCAAGTTGCAGAGCTTTAGAAGCTTGAACAATGGAGGATCTGGAAGGGAAAAGTTAGAAAGAGAAAAGAGCTTCAAACGCGAAAGTGAAAAGTGAAAAGACGGGGTAAGGAAACGAGTTTTGTCAAAAACTTGAAGCGACGGCAAAAGGGCAATTAATGCGCCTGGAACAACGAATACGTCAGACGGCGCGTACAGGCGCGGGACAACTTACAAGCGCATACAGTGTACAATCCGGTAAAGGGAAGACGCATGGCTGAAATGGTTGAGTTATTTTGCATGACAGCTCATACGCGTGAAGGAGATCTTGGGATCTTTAATCTTTAAAGAGACATGTCGGCTTATATGATGATCTCGGCTGAGAGACTTTAAACCTATGTATTGGCAGGAAGTTCTAATATAGGTTCCATCACCTCAGAATGCCGAGATAATAGAACCTAGGGGGCAGTTGTAGGGATATATTTTCTAAGTACCAACACGTGGCCAAGGTGACGCCAACGTGTCAGCCGAGGTACCACGTGTCTTGGTCATGACGCCGAGGTGATCTCGGAAAGGCCGAGGTTATCTCCGAAGATATCGAAATCCGAGATAAGCGGATAAGGCACAAGAGTCCTAGAATGGGGGAAAACTTCAGTTGGGTAAGGATAAGACTCTTAGGGAGTTTATCCCAATCCTACTGGGAGTCCAAGATCAGCAGTAATCCTGAGTCCATTAGAGCTAGGCTTCTATGGGGACTAGGAGAGAGTTAACTATAAAAGAAAGGCACCCCCGATGGGTCTAAGGTACGCGATTTACATTCAGAACAGTGAGTCTAACAGTCGATTATCTTTGAGAGATATACTGACTTGATCGTCGGAGTGCCCCCAGGTGGACGAACCATCGCCGGAATCTTCTCTTTCTGTTGCAGGTCAGCCAGGTGTCATCTATTCTGCCAGTACTCTCCAGCTGAATATTGAGTTGGCAGTGTGGTCAGAAAATCACTCACACAGTTGTGATTGGTGGGGATAGGTGCAACTCGCTAATCATATGATGGAGGTGTGAGACAAAGATGATGGAGTTAGCTGTGGATTTTGTTAGGTGAGGGAGTCACGTTTTGTGTTCTTTGCTGTCAATCAAAAAGATAAGTTTTAGTGTGTATATTGTTTGTTTATATGAGATACTAAAGTCAATGCAATTGGGTTTTGTATTTGTTACTAGGATAAAAATCAGAAGTTCCATAAATTTATATATATATAGTTGTTAAGCAAATTTGAAAATTAATTGAATTGGATTTTGTTTATTTGCGGAAAATAAAATTGAAATCTTTGATAAAAATAAAAATAAGAAAGTTTATTATTTGCTAGGAACGTATGTAGCGATCAAGTGTTTTGGTGGTGAAGCGATTTGTTTGTTGTTGATTAGGAGAAGATGGTGCTGTTGATTATGATTTCTCAGAGAAGTTTTAGTTACTGAAGAACAACGAGCAGAGGGAGAAGAATAGACAAGGGCATTATAGTAAATTTAACAAGTTTTTTTCACAGTGTTAATTGACAACGGAGGTCAGTGGTATTTCATAGAATAAAGGGTGTCAGTGTGATTTTGAAGAAACAGAAGGGGTGTCAATGTAATTCACCCTAAAATAAGTTAATATTTAGGTAAACTACCAATAGGTCTTAATAGTTGAACTTAATTTTCCCATCAAGTCTTATTGAAAATACGTCCTGATAAAATCGTCACTAAAAATAATTTTTGTGACGATTTTATTTTTATGCCGCTAAAAACTAACAATTAACTACTTTTTTTTTTGGTTACGATTTTTATAAATTTTCATTAAAACTTATAATTAGTGATATTTTTCTGTGACAAATTTCTCAAACTGTTACTAAAAGTTAAAAATTAGTGACTTTTTTTGTGATATTTTTTTTAAACTGTCACTAAAAATTAACAATTAGTAATATTTTTTATTAGTATTTGATGAAAACGTCATCAATTATTATAGAACCTCTTAGACATTAAATTTACTTATTAAGATTTACACGTAAGTCTCTTTTAATATTTTGGAGTAATAATAAAAAAAATATAACTCAACAAATGCAAACACAATCCAACAGAGCATAAACACAAATCAGAAAAGGTCATAGTCGCTAAGTAAAATTTACAGAGTTAATCCCAACATTAAACAAAATTCAACAAAATTGTGATCATATTTTAAATCCTAAATTCACACCATTCAAAACATTAAATTCAAAATTCAAGTTTAAAATTTTAAGATTGTATTTGGATCATTAATTTAAAAAAAAAAAAAAAAAAATCGCTTTCTCTTCGTAGAATCACACACTCATTTGAAGAGACGGAGAGCAACATATGCTTAATGAGAGGGCAATGTTTGCTCACCAACTACATCTTTTTGTACTCTCATAGATTGACCCACCCCAATCCAATTCGAATCTCCATTATATTTGTGTGATTTTTTTTTTTTTTTTTAAATCAGATCAATAGAGGAGAAAACATTGAAAAATTGGTTTTGTGATGACATGGAAGATTTAGCAAACAACAATGATAGAGATTCCTTTTTTGAAAGATCCTCACAACTTTTAAAGTGATCCACACTACTCATGATATGGATCTACACATACATGAGTGGACTTTACACATCATAAGTAGTGTGGATCACTTTAGAGATGTGGAGGTCCTCCAAAAAAAAGGTCTCACTCATTTTCCTTTAGCAAAATGCCAAATATTTTGCCAAATTATGCACAACGTGTTGTACATTGGGTAGTGTGTATCCTCATAAATATTATTACTGACCATTCCTAGGGATTCAACTTTGGAGTAAGGGTATGTTTGATTGGACGGACTGGATAAGAGGGGATTATAATCCATCGGACTTGAATCCTAGGACTGTGAATCCCCCGGACTATTTGGTTGGATTGGATGTCTATCCCGTGTTTGTTTTCTCACGGAATTAGATGTCTGGAAAGGATTATTGTCTTAATTTCTATTAGCAGAAACGATATTTTGTAATTGTCCAATCATAGTCAAAACCACAAAATCCATGATTGTAACTCTAATTATTCCATAGCTACGTTTTTGAAACGCCACTAATACTCAATTTTCTGGCGATGGAAATGGTAAGAAAAATATTAATAAAATGAAAGTAGCCAATAGTATAATTACAAATTTATTTTTAGATTTAAAAGTTTTAAATAATTAAAAAAATTAGTTTAGAACTTTAAGCTTCAAAGGGACAATCATGTTTTTACTTGTTTAAGATGATCAAAATAAGTACACTTTTTGAATTTTTACAAAAAAATATACAAAAATATAAAGAAATGATATGACCTAAAAAAGATAAAAAGAATAAATAAGTACACTTTTATAGTACACTCTAAATAAATATATAAAAAAATGTTTAATCCACACGCAAAATGTTTACATGGTACACTTTTATAGTACACTCGAAAATCATTTTGTGTAACCAGGCATAAGTCTTGAAATTTGTAACCCTTGGGGGTATTGAATTGTACTTAACTTATTGTGCCATATGCTATAGATTCATATTCTAGGAATGTTGAATATATAATTGCATGTGGAATACTTTTTGTAAATCTTTAGAATTTAACGAATACAAATGTTAGAGAATTGGTGATGGTGTTAATGATGAGGCTTTATATTCTGTATACATCAAGCAATCGAAGCTATTAAATTTGGAAAACAAGTTTATGTTGTTGGAAGATGAAATTCACTCCTCTATGCGCAGTTTTGTAGTATATCCATACATTCCTTTTGATTATCTTCGCAGCCTTGAAGACAACCTACTTTCGGCATGGAATACTTCTACCTTGCCATCTAGAATGGTGCGAAGGACTCTACACCCTACTGAAGCCTTGGGAATCAGTCGTGCACTCTTAGCCAAAAAAGCAAAACTTTGCTCTTCTGATTGACTAGAATGCGTGAGCAAGCCTGAATTCCCATCTTCATTTAGAGGGAACCCAACTGCTCCTCCTTTTCCCTCCAATCCTAACTGGTTTGAGGAATTGAAACTCAACCTTTTCGAGAGCCAGCATTTCGCTCCCTACCAGGCTTCGGTTCCTCCTACTCCTTACCAACAGTACAGAGCTTAGACTCTACTTGTTGCTTTCTCCCATTTATCCTTCGAAGTCCTTCAAGATGACATCCCTCACAAGAACTTATTATGGTCTTGTGATATTGTTTCTCGAAGCCACATCCTCAATCCTGTGGCCCAGGCTGAACTTCATACTTTCTTGGATCAACTTTCCCTTTTACTCAACTGGCACACAAATGCTTCTATTACTAGTGAGTTGTTAGGGAATACTTCTGCTCCTCGCATTCAAATTTAGTATGAAGCAGAGAATCTTCTCGAAGAATATGAAGACTTTAAAAACCAAGATCCAGAGTATGAGGAAGATGCCACTATGGGTGATGCACCTGAAGAAGGAGAAATAAAAGAGATGGAGAAGGCACTCAAACAAACAGAATTTGAAATGAAGGCTCAGCAATTCTTTTTTCCAACTAAAGGCTCATCAATTAGATAAACCAAATTTAGATAGGATATAAGATAGGTTAGAAAAAGATTATGTATTTATTGAATTTTGCTGGACAAAGTTCCATGTTCTTGTGACTTTGTCCATTTCTTATTTTTACGAAATTGAGAATGTAGCCAAATAGGTTTCCCCAATGTAAATATTACTCATCAATAAAACTGGGCTTCTCAAATTTCATTTGTTATGGTCTGGTGTTATATTCCAATTGTATGGTTAACATAATCCATGTGAATAACAGCTTTGAACTCACTAATCTTGTTTCGAAACCAAGTTTAAGTACTTCGAAGTATGGAATTTTTCCTTAGAAATTACACTGCTTACTCTTAATGAGCTCTTTCAGATAGAAAATTCAAGGATGAAATTTCATGTAAAGGTAAGTCCTTTTGGGTTTCTTCACTACTTGACCAAGAACTGGTTTTGTAGTGCTTACTTATTTCAGAACTCAACACTTTAAACAAGATAAACATTCCAAAGACTCCAAGGATATTACCTTATAAAGATGTCCTAGGAGTATGCTTATAAAACCTTTGAAGAGAACAAGATGTAACTAATGTCTTTCTAAGGCATAAGCTTCAAAGATCTTGGAAAGAAACTGTCTTTGAAGCCAACTACAAGTTTTCGAAGCCAAGCTGAGCGTTTAAAATATACTTCCCTCCCAAAACTTACTCTTGAAAGAGACTCTCTATGATGTGGTTTTGAGACCCCTTATGTTTTAAAACTAGAGTTTTAATTCCACATGAATCAAAACCATCAAATAATTTATTTTGGGTCTACTTGACCCATTGGGTCAACTTGGTAATTTTTTGGATGGAAAGGTTTAAAACCCTTTTCTTCCCGCTTTACCTATTTACTCGCCCAAAATTTCCCTTCTCACCCCTACTGTTTTTGTTTGTAACTTTTCACTCCTCATCCACCTTCTTCTTTCAACTCGTCGATAATGGTTTCTTCTTCTCTAAAAGTACCAGTCGTTGAGCGTGTGAGCCCATCTGTGGCTTTGAGGAGACTCCTTAATGAGGAATGTGACAAATACAGTGTGCTGTCAATGGACACATCCTCATTCCCCATCACCATGCTCAAGGAGAATACGTGCTTAGACCCATTTTTAGGGAAGCCCTTGCTTAGCTCGCTACCTTATACCCACGTCTAGAGGATCATTGCCTTTTTTATGAGGGTGGCCTTGACTGGGGGAGCTGGAGGTTGAATCGACCCCACCACTGCTGGTCCACCCTGAGGCCTGAATGAGAGGAATGGTACGATTGAGTTGTTCCTGCTAGGACGTTAGACCTTCAAGAACTCTATCTCCTCGATGCTCTTCGATTAGCCAGGTTTTCTATTTCTAAAGACCCTTTCCTCATACCCGCTGCACTCTGTTTTTGGAATCCATTTTTCAATTTTTTTCAATTTTGATGTGGTATGATGGCTCCTACCATTCTTGATATATGCCATCTCTTAGGGTTATTCCCTATTGGCAGTCCTTTTTGCCTTGATTACCCCGACCTTAATGTGCCTTTTTCCATTTCCCCTCTTAACTCCTCCTTTAGTGATTTCGCAAATTTTGAAAACCAAAAGGAGGGCCTTGTAACAGATCGATAATTCTTCTCTTTTCTTTTATACTGGCTTTGCAAATTTTTATTTTGCACTTCTTCTTAGTGGATTATGCCTAAGTTTTCCTCTCTTGCCAAGGCTCTTTCTTTGGGAAAGAAGATAGCCCTAGCTCCATATGTTTTAGTCCACGTATATGGAGCCTGCTCCTAGTTTTGTGAAAAACCTTTGGATGCCAATCAAGGGGGGTTATTATGGATATTGCAACTTTGGCTCTTTGCTTACTTCACCGACTTACACTCCAGATTTCTAAGGTTTTTGGTACCAAACCCTACTACTTATGGAGAAAAATACGTCAGAGTTTCACTCTACCTTTCCAACTTTTCTTACTACTCCACCTTTTCCACCAACTTCCAGCTTTTCTTCCTTCTCACACCTTTTTCTGTCCCTTCGAAGCCAATGTTGGCCCAACATGGTAGAGAACCTTCTTGGCTGATGGAAACTGTTCCCAACCTCAACACAGGGACATGTGGGCTTCTATCTTAACTCCAAGGGAGCTTTTTATTGGCACTTTACACCATCAAGCTTACAAATGCATAGCAGAAGCCTACTATCCTGCTCAATTTGCTAGGCAATTTAGACATACCTAGGGGATACCTATCCCTCTATACAGCCAAAGTAACCCAAATCTTGCCACTAGAGAGCTGAAAGTGCAAAGAACTAGGCTGGAGGAAGCAACCTCCAAATTGATTCAAGACTTGATCGAATTTCAATTCATTCCCTTCATCTCACAAGGCACTACATTGAGAAGGTACTAGAATTGGTGGACGACCAATATGGAGGTGCTTTTAGCCATTTCCGTTGGGGATTTGTTAGTAGGATTAGATGTGTCCTCTCAGGCTAAACCCAAGGGGACTGGGATTTCTACTACTGCTTCCATTCCTCTTGCTATCCCAGCTCCTGCTCTTGCTATGTTAGCGCCTCTTCCTAGAGTCACCAGGGCTGCTTTGAAGAAAGGTACTCATTTCTTCTTTCCCTTCTCATTTTCTTTTATAATATTCTGTTTATTTGCTTATGGCCTTTATTTCATGTAGGAACTTCTTAAAAAGACTCTCCTCAGAAAGCTCAAGCCTTAACCATTCTCAGGAGCAAGCAACAACAACAAAAGAAGAGAAAACTCTTACTTGACCCTGAAGAAGAAAAAGTATCTGCAGCTCATATGGACAAGGAGGAGGCAGAGGAGGAGAAAGAAGTGCCATTAAAAATAAAAAAGAAAAAAGTGACAATCTCCCTTTCTGATTTTATTGAGGACCCTACTCATAAGGTAGCTGCTAAGGTAGTGGAGAGAGAACAATCCAAGGAAATAATTTTCTTCCAGAGGTCTGAGAAAAGAAGACAATAGCAGATACTAAGGGATGAAACTACTGTTGGTGATGCACTTCAAAGGGAAACTATAAGGAGGCAACAAACTGCCAAGCACTATACTCTTCGTAGTTCTCCAACCATCACCACCACTTCTAAGGCTGGTCATTTCTCTTAATCCCTGTGGTAATTTCCTTTCCCAGGATTTCAGCATAAAAACTCACCATTGCTTCTTATTTTTTGATTCGCAACAACAGTTATTCCACGTCCCCATCTTTTGATATTGGCTTCTTCTGTTTTGCTTGAAGATGAAAGGTCATTAGAGGCAACCTCATAAAGGAGAAAGAAGAATAACACCGAAGTGCCTTTAAGTGTAGAGCCCATCCAAACAGTACTTTCACTTTCTAACCCTACACTTTCCATACCTTCTTTGAGGCCAAGCATCCCTCTTTCTTTGTGCCCGGGCTTAACTCCATATCTTCCTTATCTAACCTTTGCCTCATGCCAATTTACTCTTCTTATAGTCCTGGTTGTTTCTTCATCACCTGAGAGGGCCCCAGTTGCAACATCATCCTCAGTGATAGCTGGTACCCCTAGAGAAGATACTGGTAACTTACCAATTTCTTGTCCACCATCCAGCTCCAGTCCCTCTCTCCTTGATCTGCTGGTGGCCAAGACTATAGACACTACTGGGAAACCTCACACTCATTTTCCAATCCCCATGCAGCCATATCTTCCTTCCACTAGTGATTCCTCTGTATTTTCAATGTCAGAAAATGAGATGGATACTTTTGAAGCTCAGCTAGCTAGCCTATTTGACATGCCTTCCTCAGTTCAATCAACCAGCAGCAAAGCTGAACCATTGATCCTTGCTGACTCTCTTCTGGAAATTTTTGAGAGTTCCTCTACTATCAGTAGAGTTCCTTCGCCTCTAGTGGACTTGGGCACCTGTTTGGAATTGTTGACATTATTCTCAAGGATTCCATTTGAAGCCTTACAAAGACCTATCATTGAGAATGGTTTCCTCCAATGCTACAAAGTTATTGAGCAATCCAACATGGCTATTTCAAGCCACTTATCCCAGGCAACAGCTACCATGTATTTTTATGTTAATATCTGCCATATTGCTAAAGTTGCAATAGAGAAACTATTGAAGGACAAAGAATTTGTTCCCCATATACATGCTGAGATATTTGAAATAATGGGACAACATTCATTTGCTTGTCAATTTCGAACTCAACTCTTGGAGAAAAAAGCCCAATTAGAGGAAGAGTTAACAGCAGTTAACCTAGCCTTGGATCGTACTGCTAAAAAGCTGTAAATTACCAATCACGAGCTAGTTAACCGTAGACAGGACATAGCTACAGCCATTCAGTTGTTCCCATCCCTTAGGAGTAGAGAATCAATTGTAAGGGAACAACTGAAACATTGTACTGATTTCTAGGCCAATTTATGACTACATGTACTTAATTCTTTATGAAATGAAAAACCTTTTATTATTTATTTGAATGTCTCATGCTTTCTCATTATTTTCTTTAGCACTCTCAACAGTCCTTGTGTCTCCCACGCAGTTAGATAATAAGGCTTCAGGTACCTGCCATTAATTTTCTTGGGATGCACATAACCATTCAGGTTCCTTAGATGGTAGGCTCCTCTAGGCAAGACTCTATGAACCTGATATGGTCCTTCCCAATTATGTGACCATTTTCCAAATTTATGGCTCTTAATGCCTATTGGAAGTATTATCTTCCATACCAAGTCACCTTCATCAAAGCTAATGTGCTTGACTTTTTTGTTATAACTTCTGGCTACCTTTTTCTTTTGGAAAAGGATATTGTTTAATACCAAGATTCTAGCCTCATCCACATGTTCGATTTCCAAGAACATGTTTTGATGATATTACTCAGAAGTTAATTGGTCTTGGCTTTTCACCCTTAAGGACTTAATGTTAACTTCTACAAGCAAAACTGCAGCATGCCCATACAGTAAAGCATAAGGAGTGACTTCTATACTTGACCTTGGAGAAGTCCTATAAGCCCATAATACATCTAACAACAAGTTATGTCAATCCCTAGGATTGTCTTCCACAACTTTTTGTATTCCTTTTTTCAAGGACTTGTTGGATGATTCTGTCTGATCATTTGCTTGTGCATAATAAAAGGTGAAATTAATAAGGCTAATTCCAAATTCTGCTGTGAAAGATTTTACTATCTTTCAATCAAATGCAGTCCCATTATCTATAGTTATGGTTTGTGGGATGCCAAATCTGTGAATTAGATCTTTAATAAATCCAATAATTTTAGTTTGATCCACAGCCTTATATGGTTTAGCTTCGACCCACTTAGTGAAGTAATCTGTGGCCACTAGGATGAAACACTGGTGCTTTGAGGAGGGTGGATGTATTTTCCCTATCATATCCATAGCCCAACCTCTAAATGGCCAAGGCTTCACAACTGTATGCAAATCAGTTATTGGCACATGTCTTATCATGCCATGTTTTTGGCATGCCTGACAACCTCTAGCATATTCTATACAGTCTTTAAAGATGGTTAGCCAATAATAGGAATGCCTTCGAAGCAACCATCTTATCTTCACACCAGGCTGATGGGCACCACAAATGCCTTCATGTACTTTAGACATAGCCATCAATGCCTCCTTTGGCTCTAGACATTCCAATAATAACCTATCTACTCCCTTTTTGTACAGAGCATTACCATACACTATATACTGCATAAACTGTAATTTAATCTTTTTGCTGGCCTTCGAAGATGGGCCAGTCAAGTACTGCAAGATTGGATATCTCCAATCTTGATCTTGTAAGTCATTATGATTGACTTCCAACATAATGTCTCTTTTAACTAAAGGTGGTATTAATTTTTGATACGTTGCTTGACTTATGTTCAATTGAGTGTCATCCATTCTTTTGAAATTCGAAACCTTTTGAGTTACATCATTGGCTTTGCTTTTCATGAACGTTGGGATATAAGTCACATTTGCTATCTGAAACTGAGAAAGCAAATGCAATGCAGTAACAAAATATGGCAACATGCTTGCACTCTGACGTTTGAAAATCCCTTTTACTTGGTTGACTACCAATTGAGAATATCCAAATATGTTAACTGCATAAGCTTGTAATCCAATAAGTATTTCAAGTCCCATTATTAAAGCTTCATATTCAGCTTGGTTATTGGAACAAGTGAATTCATTAACTTTGAAACCATGTGTGGTTTTTACCCCCTGTGGTGACTTAATTACAACACCAATTCCAATCAAACCATTGCCCTTTGATCCATCGAACCACATTTGCTAGGGCTCAACATTGACCATGCCAAGATCCATTGTCTTTTAGCTTTCTGTTTGACACAGATGATCTGTCAAAAAGTTAGCCAAAACTTGCCCTTTTACTGCCTTTTGGGGGACATATTTTAGATGAAACTCTGAAAGAGCCAACATCCATTTGCCAATTCTTCCTCTTAGCATAGGTCTAGCTAACAGGTATTTAACCAAGTCTGTGGTTGCAATTACTAAGATGACAGTAGGCAAAAGATAATATTTTAATTTCATTATTGCAAAGTACATTGTGAGGCACAACTTTTCTATAGCTGAATATTTATATTCACAAGAATTTAAAAACCTACTAAGGTAATAAACTGCTTGCTCCTTGCCTTCTTCATTGTCCTGGGCTAGAAAAACTCCCAATGAATCTTCTGCTGCAGCAATGTATAACTTCAAGGGTTTATCTCTCTTTGGTGGCATAAACACTGGAGGTTTGGCCAAGTAGGCTTTAAGTCCTTTGAAAGCATCTTGATGCTCAGTTGTCCACACAAATTCTTCTTCATTTCTCAGCTTTAACAAAGAAGAAAATACTTTAGTTTTTTTTGCAGTGTTAGAAATAAATCTTCAAAGGAAATTAACCTGACAAAGGAACTTTTGTAATTCTTTCTTACTTGATAAAGGTTTGGCCTCAATGATGGCTTTGGCTTTATTCCGATCAATCTGTATTCCCTTTTTGTGCACTACATACCCCAATAAGTTTCCAGTTGATACACCTAAAGCACATTTGAGAGGATTAAGCTTCAACTTGAACTTTCTCATTTTTTTGAAAGTTGCTGTCAAGTGAGCCAGGTGCTCCTCCATAGACTGTGACTTCACAACAATATCATCAATGTAACACTCTAGGTATCCTCCAATGAGATCATAGAAGATAATATTCATTGCCCTCTGATATGTTGCCCAACATTCTTTAAACTAAATGGCATTTTAACCTATTCAAAGGTGCCAATAATCCCAGGACACCTAAATGATGTCTTATGGACATTTTCATTTGCAATGTAGATCTGGTTGTAACCAGAATGTCTATCCATCATAGACAAAATCTTGTGTCTTGCTGAACTGTCCACCAGTAAATCTACTATGTGCATGTGATCTTTTGGGATTGCTAAATTCAGATTTCTAAAATCGATGTATACCCTCATTTTACCATTCTTTTTTACCACAGGCATAATGTTGGACAGCCATTCAACATATCTGGCTGTTCTAATGAAGCCTGCGTTAAGGAGACTAAGAATCTCCTATTTCACTTTTTGAACTACTTCAGGACTCATCCGTCTTGGTTTCTGCTTGTATGGTTTGAAATTAGGCTTCATAGGGAGCCTATGTTCCACTAATGACCTGTCCAATCTAGGCAGTTCATTGTACGACCAAACAAAACAATCCTTATATTGTTTTAAGACAACCAATAACTGGTTCTTGTCACAAGGACTTAACCAAGTACTGATGTAGGTGGGCTACTGTACTGAATCTTCACCCAGGTTGACTTCTTCTAAAGGATCTTGTACTTGAGCACTCACTGATGCCCTCTCTTTACATTCTTCTACCCTCGAAGCAACCCTTCTATCTTGTTCTGCCTCCACCTTTTCTGGTTTAACATCTTTACTTTCTTCTTCGTAGACAAAATTTGTCCATAAAGCATCTTCTTGTATTTCCTGGACTTTATTTTCAATGTCCAATGAATAGTATTTACCAAAAGCCAAAGGTCTGGCCACTTGGTGCATCTGACTATAGCCAACTATTATGGCTTCTTGCTTTTTCCCCTGTACTTTCTGGACTATTGCCTTTATGTCCAATGTTGAAGATTTGATTAAAGCTAATGGGTTGGCTTGTTGGTCTTGATTTTTCTGCCTACAACCAGGCATCATCATCATCTTTGTTGACGAACTCTTCATCAGCACTCTCCTGCACTAAGTGCTTCAGGTGTGCTACTTCTTTATTAGCTGTCACTTCGGCTGCTCCATCAGGCTTCTTCAGCACACTGAGCGATATAACCTCTTCAGTGTATAGCTTGGCCTTAGCAAAATCAGCACAAGCAATAAAAAGCTGTGGATCCGTATAGATTTCCTCTGTTTTTCCATTGCACAGAGCTATCATCATCTTCTGATGTAAAGAGGAAAGCACACACTTGTTGGTGTGGATCCAGTCCCTACCAAGCAAAGCATTTATCTTGGCATTACTGTCTATAACAAAGAATGCTGTCATGCAATCTCTGGTTCCCACACTTAGGTTGATGGATAAAATACCCTGAGCCATTTGCTTGTCCCCAGCAAAACCAGCAACGGTTGTACTAGTGGGGATCAACCTAGGATTTCTCTTTCTAAGCTTCTTCAAAGAGGACTTCGGAAGTAGGTTTACTGTTGCACCATTGTCCAGTAACACCCTATTCATCTCTATTCCATCGAAGTAAGCTCTGATATACAAGGGCTTAACGTGCTGGGTCATATATATTGTGGGGGTACTTGAAGGGATATGAGAGGTTAATGGTCACCTCCTTACCTTCTTTGTCAGTTTCCATTGGCTTGGCCACTTCTTACTCATTTTGAATCATACTGGCCTACGAATCTTCACTAGAAACTGGAATGGGGTCATTAACCTGACCTTCTTGGTCTCCTCTTCAGCTTGGAATTCCACATATACCATGTTCACTGGTACTGAAGGGAATGAGCCAAATTATACTACTGCCTGCAGTTGCTCTTCTCCTATTTGGGCCTGTTCTGAAGCTTGGAATGCATCCTCCATGCTACACTCTGGTACCTCAGTACTG
This sequence comes from Camellia granthamiana, assembly GCA_036172215.1. Classification (NCBI taxonomy): domain Eukaryota; kingdom Viridiplantae; phylum Streptophyta; class Magnoliopsida; order Ericales; family Theaceae; genus Camellia; species Camellia granthamiana. The sequence goes on along the minus strand of CM069916.1, from coordinate 66,692,233 downwards.
GTGGTTTCATTCAAATCAACTCGTTTGTGATCTGCTCCTGTTGGTTTTTTGACCAAAAAGGTCTGTTCAGCCATGAAGGCTTCAAACATCTCATCTTCAGCCAATTCTTTCCTTTGGCCTAGTTCAACTTCTCTTTCTGTCTCACTATCGCTTTCTATCAAGGCCTTTTTAAGACCTGCTAAGCTGGACCTTTCCTTGGCTTTCAGTTCAGTGTGAACCTCAGCCAACTGCTTTCTACTGACGCTTCTTTTGATCTGAGGAGCTAGCTTTGGACTTTCTTTTTTCTCTGTCCAGCCTTTTGACTGGGCCAATAAAGAACTCTCTCCACTTTCCTTCAGATCCTTTTGGTACTGAGTATACCTTCGCTGGATCTTCCTTCTTTGAGACCTAGAAATTATTGGAACCATATCTGGTTCTTTTGTCTTTGGGTGTTTGAGTAATACCCAATTATTTGGAGCCACCAAGGGAGGTTTAATCATTCTACCCTTGTCTCCAAAAACATTTCTCTGGGTAGGTATTTCCTTAGGCTTGTTATGCATGACAAACTAGTCTGGAACCCCAGATACCCATGAACTCACTAGCTCAGTTGTTGAACTTGCTTTCCCAGTCTTTGAAGCCACCTTCAAAGCTAACTGTTGAGGCCAATCACTGGCTCTGGCACCCTGTCTCGAGCCTAATTCAGGCCTTCTTTCAGGGTAATTGCCTTGCATCTTGTTCGAAGTTGACTTTTGAGGCCAATCACTGGCTCTGCTTCCCTGACTTGAGCCTAACTCATGCCTTCTCTCAGGATATTGCCTTCCATATTGTAGTAGTTGGGTGGTCTGAACTCATGTAGAGGTCTTTTACCCTTGGATTGCATTCACGTAGCTGATGGTCTAGCCAAAAATGGCTGCTGTCTACGACCAGTTGGGTATGGCCTTCTGTTGTAGATGTTAGTTGGCTTAGGGCGTCTCTGTACATCCTTGTAATGCTACTTTTTATCAATTGAGAGCCTTCTCAGCCATTTGTAACTTAACTTGTACCTGGGACACATCCTTTGCATGATAGCTGCCTCAAGAGAGTCATCATCCAGTGCTTTCTCACTAGAGTCATCCTTTTGGTTTGCAAAGCTCTGTCCATTTGTTGGTGCATTTCTAGTATATTTCTTAAAGGTCGTTTGGTTGGCAACATGCGTATGCACATTAACCTCCTCCAATTCCTTCAAGGATAGGTTTTGGAAATCTAGCACACTAACATTGGCTGCAGCCTTTCCAATCTCTGGAAACGGATTGGTGTCAATTCCCATAACTTTCTCTGCCTTGGCTGGAAACTTTAGCCTCAATTTTCGAATCTGTTCTTGGATCCTGTCCCAAAAAACAATACAATTTTTAGTTGAATGAGGCCAAGAATTGTGCCATTTACAGTACATTTTTCCTTTAAGTTCTTCTGGGGAAGGGATCTTAACTCCCTTTGGTAACTTTAGAAAATTTGCTGTAAGCAAATGATAAAAAATGTCATCTGCTTTTGTTAAATCAAAAGAATATTTCCTATGAATGTCTTTCTTTTTAAACTGCTGGTTTATTGTACTGTCCTTCTGAATTAATGCCTCATAGGTCATAGGTTCTTTTCCTATAATTTCTGCCACATAGATTTCATAATTAGGGTTCTTATAATAGGTCTTATATGATGCATTACTTCGTTACTTCGATCCTATTCTTTCTCAAGTAAAGATTCATATCTAGACACCTTATAGGTTAATTCCATTAAGCCTCGAAACTCAGTTGAATCGAACTTCTTTCAAAGCCTAAACTCCAAACCATTTTGAGCCAATCTCGTAAATTCAGGCTTTAGCAGAATGACCCTACACTTATTTTGTGCTCTTTTGAATCTGGCAATGAATTGAGCAGCCTTCTCATTAGGCCTTTGGCTCAGCCTTGCCAAATCTGCCATGGAAACCTCATGCTCTGTTTGGAAGAATTGGGCATGAAATATCTCTTCCATTTGCTGCCAAGTTTGGATAGAGCCAGGTGTAAGGTTAATATACCATGTAAAGGCTACCCCAGTTAAAGAATTTAGACAGAGTCTCAATTTCATATAATCATTATTGGTGAATTCACCACATTGGCCTACAAACGTGGGAATGTGTTCTACTGTTAACTGGTTTCTATTTCCATAAAAGAGAGCAAAATCTGGTGTTCTAAACCCCCTTGGGTATTCATGTACCCTATCCATCCATTCTAGGTATGGCTTTCTATATACATGAGTTTGGACCCCCCGAGCCATGGGTCCACACATCTCAACATTATCAACAATTTGGTCTTTAAGAACCATATTCTGTGCTTGTTAGACTACTACTGGAGGAACAAACACAGGGTTTGGCGGAACTCCATGTGCTTGAGGTCCTCTTGGTCCATAGAGAGATATATTTAGGACTGGCTGTCCCTGTGGTACTGGTTGCTGTTGAGGGTATGGTTGACCTCCTGGGCTTGTCCTGCAAAAGGACCTGCGAAATGTGCTGCAGGAGGAGGAAAATGTGTTGTTTCTCTCCCAACTGCAAGAAACCATTCCAACCCCCCCGGATGTGAATTCGAACAGAGGGTTAGTGAACCCCCTTGTGCCAGGCATGGTTTTGAACATAAGATTTGGAAACATTCTCGTGCCATTTTCTTGTGTTGGCTCAGATCCACCAATTTGTATGGCTTCACTGTTAGGTAATGGCATATTTTGATTTACCAAAGACCTCGAAGGAGGCTCATACCATGACTGAGGTACATGTGATGGTCTTTGCTAATTTTGATTACTAGTCTGACCATTAGTATGTCCATTTATTTGCATAGGCTGTTTATCTCTAGCCAATCTTTACTGAAGAATATTTGAATTTTCCTCCATATGCTTTGTGATAGCTAGTTGATAGGAATTCATTCGATCCATGAATGATGTTGCCCATCTTTCCATTATATACATTAACTGTTGTCTCATGGCATTTACCAAGCCTCTCCACGGATTCATTAGCTGGGTAGACAGAACAGTGGATGGTCCAATTCCATGGCCTCGTCCAATATTCTGAACATATGGTGCATGTTCCGAGGTGCTGGTCTAGGTTCTGATGAGATAGGTGCTTCCATAGAATGTGTTATTACATTATCCTCTAGATCAGGTACTTCTACCTCTCCCTCCACACCTTCTTCCAAGCGTTCATTTTCTTCTTGTCTCCTACGTCTATCCATTTTAGGGTCCCACTGGGGGGAAATTATTCAATACTCCCGGAGCACCACGTGTCCATACTCCAAACCAATCATCAATTAGTTAGCCCCATGTTGTTCCCCCATCCCCAACATAAATCGTGGGCCTTTGTGTCTCTCCACCAATCAAAATCTTATGGAGCACCACGTGTCTATACTCCGAGAGTACTGAATAATCATCCCCCACTTGGGGTGCCAAAAATATATGTTGGTTTTTTGGTTTTCGAGGGTAAATAGTGTAAATATAAGTGTGCCAGCAATGATCAATTAATTCTCACAAAATTTATAATTGCCAACCAATTATCAAGCGATTGTATTGAAGTTCTTTCAGCCTTAATGAAGATGACTTTTACTAGTGGCTTGTTTAGGAGAAAATTATGAATAGTAACAAGTAAATATAATTCAGAAATCGAATTTCATTAAGAAAATGAAAACTTACAATGAAGTTACAATGATCCAGCCTCGACGAGGTTCACAACAACAAACTACTGAAAACTACTCTTAAGAATTAAAGTGCAGTGCATGAATTGAAGTGCTAGAAATGTAAAGAATTAGAAATGTAAAATTGAAAAGAAATATGAAGTAAATAAACTGGTTTCTGGATCTTAGTCCGGGTCCTTCATTTTGGGGCCTTCCTTACTATTTATACTTGTTGGAACAATCTTCTGTGTAAATAAAATAACTAGAAACAAATTCAAACAAAATAAATAAATAACATACCGGATTTATTTATTGAACCGAATTAAAATTAAGACCAAGTCGAGTGTGTGACACCCTGTCCTTAAGACAGATTCGCCCCGCTATGGTGCTTACGGTTGAGTGGCGTCTATCTCCTAGGATACAATGATCTTTAATCAATTTGTAGTAGCACTCCAAAACAAATTGTTCGGCGAACCAAACCTGTGTTCTAATACTCTCTTTGAATTGAATTCTAAAACTATAATGTAGAATAATGCAAACAAAAAATAGTTTGGACAGAAGACAAAAACTTCAGATTGTTTTCGGATAAGAATTGGATTCCAAAGACTGCTGGCTTTATGGAGTATTTATAGGCAAAATAACACAGCCCCGAACAGGTGTTGTAAGACTGAACAGGTGCAACAAAAGTCAACAGATACTTTCTGAAATTTCAAACAGATTTATTGCAGTTATAAAACCGAATCTGTCTGTTGCTCCTTTGGAACAGCTTTTTCACACAACATTTGAAAAAAGATCCGTTGGTTTGCAAAGTTCTAAACTATTTGAATTTAATATTTAAACCATTTGAAAGGTTTAAACAAAAAAGTCAATGGTCGAAAGTTATCAAACAGTTTGGAATAAAAATATTAAACTATTTGAATAGTTTAATCTATTTTAGGAAACCACTTTAGGAAACCAAAAATAAAATTATATAATTAGCAGAAAGTATTGCTTCACCCCACAAGTTCTGAGGTAATCCAGAACTTATTAACATGGCATTCATCATTTCTTTTAAAGTCCTATTTTTCCTTTCAGCAATTCCATTTTGCTGAGGTGAGTAAGAAGCAGTGGTTTGATGAATTATCCCATGTTCTTTACAAAATTCACCAAAAGGTGATTCATATTCACCACCTCTATCACTCCTAAGTTTCTTGATTTTCTTACGAAGTTAATTTTCAACTTCATTCTTATATTGAATGAAAGTTTCCAAAGCTTCATGCTTGGTTCGAATTAAATAAACATAACTATATCTAGTATAGTCATCTATAAAAGTGATTACATACTTTTTTCTACCTCTAGTTTGAATTGATTTAAAATCACAAATGTCACTATGAATTAATTCAAGTGGTTCCGTACTTCTTTCAATTGAATGAAAAGGAGTTTTAGATAATTTTGCATCAACACAAATTTTACATTTATGATTTGAATCAATGTCAAATTTAGGTAAACATTCCATATTAATTAATCTACGCAAAGATCCATAATTAACATGTCCTAGTCTACCATGCCATAAATTTGAAGACTCAAGCAAGTAAGAAGAAGATGTATTATTATTAATAACTGAAGGTACAACGGTCATTACATTTAACTTGAAAATGCCATCAGACATGTAACCTTTTCCTACATACATCCCATTTTTGGTAAGTACAAACTTGTCACTTTCAAAAACTAGCCTAAATCCATTCTTACTCAACAAAGATCCGGAAACTAAATTCTTGCGAATGTCCGGTACATGCAGCACATTGTTGAGAGTGAGTTCCTTTCCAGATGTCATCTTGAGTACAATCTTTCCTTATCCTTCAACTTTGGAAGTTGAGGAGTTACCCATAAAGAGTTGTTCACCATTGTCCACTATAGAATAAGATGTGAACATCTTTTTGTCGGCACAAATATGGCGAGTAGCACCAGTGTCCACCCACCATTCTTTAGGATTTCCGACAAGATTTGCCTCGGAAACAACTGCAGAAAGATTGATATCATCTAGACCGTTGGAAATATTATCCACTTCGGTCATATGGGCTTGAGCAGGTTTCTTGCTTGTTCTTTTTTTGCTTTTGCCTTTGCTACGGCAATCTTTGGCCCGATGTCCCTCTTTGTCAAAGATGTAACATTTGCCATTAAACTTGTACTTTTTATTATCCCCCTCTTTAGAGCCTTGTGATGAACTCTCTCCAGAAGACTTTCGTTTCTTGGTTTTTGAAGCATGTTCCACCACATTTACCTTAGACTCCATAGGATGCTTACCAGCCCGCTTTTTAGAATTGCGGTTGTCCTCCTCAATTCTCAAACGCACAATTAATTCGTCCATAGAAATTTCTTTGCGCTTGTGTTTGAGGTAATTCTTGAATTCCTTCCAGCCTTTTGGTAATTTTTCAATTAAGGCTGCAACTTGGAAGGATTCACTGAGTGACATGCCTTCTACGTGAATCAACTATTACAAAATCCAAGAATCTGCCAACCACAAATTTCTTTGAGCCGGCATCTTCTGTTTTGTACTTTTTCTCCAACGATTCCCAAAGTTCCTTTGCTGTCTTGATTGGACTGTAGATGTTGTATAATGTGTTGTCAAGTCCGTTCAAGATGTAATTCCGGCAAAGGAAATCGGCATGTTTCCAAGCATCAACCGCAGCAACCACTTGCCGGTCGGTTTCATCCTCTTTCAGGATAGGAGCATCTTCACGAAGGAAATGAGCCAGGTTCAGAGTTGTAAGATAAAACAACATTTTCTGTTGCCATCTTTTAAAGTCAGTTCCGGAGAACTTCTCTGACTTCTCTCCATGATTTATTGGTACTGTCACCACAGGAGAGGCGGTTGGTGCAATTGCAGCCACCACAGTAGTACTTGTTTGGGCATTAGTTTCAGTAGCCATCAATTCTAATTTATAAAACAAAATTATAATTAGAATTTACACTACACAGAAAATTAAACCAAATTCACAGAATTAAATTCTGTAAAAAATAAAAGAAACAAGAATGTAACTTTTATTTTTCAATTAATTTGGAAATAAAATAAAATTTTATTCAACCAAATTAATTCCACACAAGAAATTAAATTCTGTAAAATAAAACAAATAAGAATATAACTTTTATTTTTTCAATTAATTTGGAAATAAAATAAAATTTTATTCAACCAAATTAATTCCACACAGGAAATTAAATTCTGTAAAATAAAAGAAATAAGAATATAACTTTTATTTTTCAATTAATTTGGAAATAAAATAAAATTTTATTCAACCAAATTAATTCAACAGAAAATTAATTTCTGTAACACTTCAATAATTAAAATACTGAAACAGAATTTTAATTAATGAAAACTCAGAAAATAAATTCTAAAAACCAAAATTAATTTTCTGACAAAATTTCACAAAAATATATTATGAATTGTTAATGACACTAGTATCGTACTACTAGTTGTCAAAGAAAAGAGACAATATATTACTACTATCTGTCAAATAGCATATAATCACTATTTGTTTTTCCAACCAGAATATTATTTTGCAAATCCATAGAAAATAATTTTCTTAAAAGAAGAAAGAGAAAAGGAAACAAACGAAAAAATTCTGTAAACAGAATAATTCGAATTTGTCTTAAGATTGTTGGACAATTTTCTGTGTAAATAAAATAACTTGAAATAAATTCAAACAAAATAAATAAATAAATATCGGATTTATTTATCAAACCGCATTAAAATTAAGACCAAGTCGAGTGTGTGACACTATGTCCTTAAGACAGATTCACCCCGCTACGGTGCTTACGGTTGAGTGGCGTCTATTTCCCAGGATACAATGATCTTCACAAATTGTAGTAGCACTTCAAACAATTTGTTCGACGAACCAAACCTGTGATCTATACTCTCTTTAATTTATTCTAAAACTAAATATGAAGAATAAATGCACTAGAAAAAAAATTGGACAGCAATGAAACAAAATAACAGACTGAATTTTCCCCACCCCTAGACTGCTGGAATCAGATTGAATTTATAGGCAAATTTCCAAAGCCCTGAACAAGTACAAAGACAGCTGAACAGATGTGACAAAATTATGAACAGGTTTAGTTCAAATTTTTAACAAAACTGCAACCTGTTATAATACAAACAATTCCGGACCGTTGCAGAACCAACACAAATTATTCAAACTTTGAAAAGTGAACCGTAGTGGACCAAGTCAAACCTGTAGGTAATTTATTATTTAAACTATTTCAAATATATATATATATATTAAACTAATTGAAGATACATATATATATTAAACTAATTGAATATATATATATATTAAACTATAGAAATAATTAAATAAATAAATGAAGAGGTACAAATTTTAGGAAACTTCTTAGGAACCTAAAATTCGAATTTAGAATTAAATTAAATTCCCACAATTACAAACTTTAGGAAACTACTTAGGAACCCAAAATTTGAATTTAGAATTAAATTAAATTTCCACAATAATTTTTATTGAAAAAATTCAAATGAATTTTATCTAAATAAAAATTAATGTTAGACCCGAAAACGACGTCAACTTCCCATTCACTCATAAATGGTTTTGACGTTCCATCTTCACTGTGTGACTTGCCACGCGGCAAGGGACACGTCACGTCTTCGGACCCACCCTAAAAGACGTTTGGGGCCCACTCAACTCGAGCTAAAAAATATGCCTATATTAAACCATTTTTCCAACAATACTTCCCAGTGGTAACCGTCAAAGTGGGCTTCCAAATGTCGAAGCGTCCTCCCATGATTGCTGAACATGCTCTCTCACAGTCAGTCCCACTACGCCACTCTTGCAGTTAGGCTTCCCTCTTGATTTTTGAATTTAAATTTATGAGTAACCGTTAGGCTACATCATCTTGTGTCTCTCGACTGTTCCAGTGCTACGCAGATCCATTATTACTAATACGAATTGCCACGTGTCCGACTTCGATTGGCAACTTATATTAACTCTCCAAATCGCCCTCCTTGTGTCACATGTTAAGTTGTGATTGACTTATACATAATATGTAGCCAACATTTATGATTTATTTTATAATCCCATATCGGGAGAAGAAAAAAAAGCAAAGTTTGTTTCACTATCTATCTATATATTACATAAGGAAAATGAAATTTTTAGGGAGAAACCTTTTAGGAGCTCAAAACCTTTATTCTATAATTATTAAATTTTCTTAATTTTAAATAATTAAGAAAATTCCGGTTGGCTAGCTTCCATTTATTTTTTATTTTACAATCTCACATCAGAAAAAGAAAGAAAATGTGAATTGTTTCACTGACATAAAGTGAATCTTATGCTCCCATTAATATAAGCAAAATGAGATTTTGAGTGGGAAGCCTTATGATCAATATCTCATACTCATTTTTTTTTTATTTTCTTAATTTTAAACAATTAAGAAAATCTCCATTGGTTAGCTTCCATTTAACTTTTATTTTACAATTTCACATAGACGTTTTGATTTTAAAAATAATTTTGTATGAAATTTTGAAACTCTCATAATATTTAACTTTAAAATAATTACAATTCCACATCGATAAAAGAAAGAAAAAGTTGATTGTTTTACTTATATGAAGTGTTACAATCCCACATCGGGGGAGGGGGGGGGAAAGTGAGTTGTTTCACTTATATAAAGTGAATCTTATAAAAGGAATTTTAAGATAAAAGCCTTCTAGAAACTCCAAACCCTCATTATAAAATTATAAAATTTTCTTAATTTTAAACAATTAAGAAAATTCTCATTGGCTAGCTTCCATTTACCTTTTATTTTACAATCCCAAATTAGGAGAAAAAGGAAAAAGTGAATTATTTCATTTACATAAAGTGAATCTTATGCTCCAATTTATATAAATTATTTAATTTTATTAATTTTAAACAATTAAGAAAATCTCCATTGGTTTGCTTCCATTTAACTTTTATTTTACAATCCCATATCGGGAAAAAAGAAGGAAAAAGTGAATTATTTCACTTATATAAAATGAATCTTATGCTTCCATTTATATAAGCAAAAAAAGATTTTTATTATATAAAGTGAATCTTGTGCTCCCATTTATATAAGCAAAGGAAGATTTTTAGTGAAAAACCTTATAATCAATACCAATTTTTTTTTTTGATTTTCTTAATTTAAATAATTAAGAAAATCTCTATTGATTAGCTTCCATTCAAATTTTATTTTACAAACCCACATAGATGTTTTGATTTTAAAAATTATTTTGTATGAGATTTTGAAACTCTCATAATATTTAACTTTAAAATAATTACAATCTCATATCAAAAAAAGAAAAAATGAAAATGAAAAAGTGAGTTGTTTCACTTATATAAAGTGAATCTTATACTCTCATTTAATATTATAGTATTGTGCATATTTCAGTTTCAGATGGTTTAAATTTTAAAATAAAATTTAAAGGTTTTAATGAATTAATCTTGTTGTAAATTGGTTGGTATTTTGACTTAGCCAATTAGGCTGAATCATTTTCGGTTTGACTGAGTCACTGGTTTAACCATGGTTTTAGATGTTTTATCAAAATATATTGCTTAGATTTGTTTGATTTGAAATAAACTACGATTGACCTTATTAAAAATTGAACGACTGAGATTGCTTGATTAGAAATGATCTTCCCATCCGAACAATTGTTAACTTTTATTTTACAATCCCACATCAAATGAGTTGTTTCACTATATAAACCTTATGGTCCCATTTAATATTGTAGTGTTGTGTATATTTCAGTTCAAGACAGTTTAAATTTTAAAATTAAAATAAAATTTAAAAGTTTTAATTAATTAATTTTTGTATAAGTTGGGTTGGTTCTTTGACCTAGCCGATAGGGTGAATTGTTTTCGGTTTGACTGATTTGCTGGTTTAACTGCAATTTTAGCGGTTTCATCAAAATATATTGGTTAAATTTGTTTCATTCGAAATAAATTAAAGATTGACCAAATTAAAGATTAAATGGCTAAAATTGATTGATTCAAAATGAACTTCTCGCCCAAAACAATTGTTGACTTTTAAACAATTAAGAAAATTCTCATTGGTTAGCTTTCATTTAACTTTTATTTTATAATCCTACATCGAGAAAAGAATGAAAAAGTGAATTGTTTCACTTACATAAAGTGAATTTTATGCTCCCATTTATATAAGCAAAATGAGATTTGTAAGGAGAAGCCTTATGATCAATATCTCATACTAATTTGTTTCATTTTCTTCATTTTAAATAATTAAGAAAATCCTGATTGGCTAGATTCCATTTAACTTTTATTTTACAATTTTACATAAAAGTTTTTATTTTAAAAATAATTGTGCATGAGATTTTAAAACTCTCATAATATCTCTCCTTAAAAGTATTATTTTATAAAATATATAGATATATCGATAATCTCAATGTCACTCTTACTGCTCTTTAATACAAAAATTATGAGATAATTATGATAATTTTAAATTTGTATTTAAAATTTATAAATTATGAGATAGATTATTATAATTTTAAATTTATATTGTGTCGATTTTAAATTTAAATTAATAGATTGCTTTCCATATTTAGTGACAGTTTAAATTTTAATAAAATAAAATTTGAAATTTTTAATTAATTAATTTTTGTATAAGTTGGTTGGTCTTTTAACTTAACTGATTAAGTTTTTAAAATTTCTTTAATTATTTCCTTTTCAAAAACCAATATGATAATTTTTTAAAATTCATATATTTTTATTCTAAAATAGCGAAGTATTAGAATTATATCTTTTTTTTTTTTTTTAATTTATAACAAAGCATAATTTTAATTATTAATTGTCAATACAACAATTTTAATCTATCTATACTATATATTATAGTAAAAGAACATTTGAAAGAATACTCTTAAACTTATATATAAAATTTTGTTTACGAGAGACAAAATATAAAAAGATTAAATATAATTATCATATTTTTAATAAATAATTTTTTTTTTTATCCCGTTCATAGCATGGGTGATGTGTGTGTTGATTTCTGACCACACTGCTAAACAGGTACTCAGCTGGGGAGCATCAGCAGAATAGATCTCGCTCGAACAACCTGCCACAGAAAGGATTAGACTCCGGCGGTGGTTCGTCCACCCGGGGGCACTCCGACGATCAAGTCAGTACTCAGTTATCTCTTAAAGATAGTAAACAGTGCTTAACTCACTAGCCAAAATAAAAAACGTACCTTAGACCCACGAGGGTACCTTACTTTTATAGCTAGCACTAACCTGATCCCTGTAGAAGCCTAGCTTCAATATATTCTGGCTCAATGCTCATCTTGAACTCCCAGCCAGATAGAGATAAACTCCCTAAGAGCCTTATCTTTATCCAGACTGTGATCCTTCCCTATTCTAGAACTCTTGTCCCTTATCCGTTCATCTCGGATTCCGGTATCTTTGCAGATAACCTCGGCCTGGCTGAGATCACCTCGGCGCCATGACCAAGACACGTGGCACCTCGGCTGACACTTCAGTGTCAGCTTGGCCACGTGTTGTTATTCACCAAAATATGCCCCCACAACTGCCCCCTAGGTTCTATTACCTTGGCATCCTGAGGTGATGGAACCTATATATCGTTTGTCCATGTAGCACATCGGCTAGGACTTACTCCATCCTTCATGACCAAGATCATCACACGTCGGCTTCACATGACCAAGACCCAAGAACCAAGCTCTTCAAGTTCCTTAACTGAGATTGTCCCTCTAGCCGAGGTTCTCGCTCCATTAAATCAAGAACTCCAAGAGTTCTATCTGCGCATGAGCTGTCACGCACAGTTTCTCAACCGTTTTTGCCATGCGTCTTTTTCTCATTGATCCGTACATGACACAAGCTATCAGGTCGTGTCACTCCTGCGTGCGCCGCTTGACAGGCACGTCGTCCAAGGCACATTCATTGTGGTTTTGCCGCCTTTTCATTCTTTAACAAAAATACTCTCTCTCCTTCCGTCTTTTCACTTTTGCATCCTTCGTTTTCCCTCTACTTTCAAGTTTCTCTCTCTCTAAACAAAAAAACCTCCATTTTCGTTCTGTCAAAGCTTTCTGCAATTGTTTCCGTTCTTCTCCTCCGGCGAAGCATTCACCGTTCTGCTCCATTCACCATCATCATCTGACTTCGGTGTACCTCATATCGACATCATTCTCTTCGATAAGTCACTGTTTTTCCTCTTTTCAGTTTCAAACTCTGTTGCGTTTGTTTATTGCCATTGTGAATCCATTCATGTTCTTCAATCTTTGCTTGTGTTTTAAATTTCATCATTCGCGTGTTGAGCATGTTTGTTTGCGATTTCGTATTTGTCCAACTCGTATTTGGGTCTACATATGCACACACATACCACTCATACACTTGTTAATTTGCCACTGTCCATGGCTTTGCATATCTGCACACACTTTATTCAATGTTCTTGAATTTTTATTTGTTTTCTTGAGTCTGAACCATTGTTCTTTTCTATTTTTCTTGCCTTTTTTTTTTTTCCAAATTCTTGCCTTTGATTCCTGTATCTACGTAGATTTAGGTTTGGGTTTTGATCTAGAACTCTATTTTTTAGGAAAACCGAACCAAAAACCCCCTTAGATTCTCAGAAACCTTTACTCCAGTGCTCTCTAGGGTTTAGCCGAGGTCCTTAAACCCACACCAAACATTCTTTTCTGAAATTTTGCCTTAATCTTCACAAGCCGACATCATGGGTATGTTCAGGTAGAGAGTCGACACCCTTTCCAAGCTAGAGTACTTTAGGAATGAGTTCTCCATCCCAGTTGATGTCCATTTTAGGTTAGCGAGAGAGGAGGACTCCATCATGCCTGATGAGGATTCCATGCCCTTTCTAGTAGTAACCTTTATAGAGTGTGGACTCCGGTTCCCTCTAGACATCCTTTTCCGACAAGTCCTTCACTATTACAAGCTTAACCCAATGTAGCTGGCTATTAACTCTTACAGAGTCATTAGCGGTATAATTGCCCTAACTAGCCGAGAAAACGCTAGGATAACACTAGCCGACATCCAATACTGTTATACCATGTGTGGCCTGAAATCCAAAAAAGGCTATGTCTATTACCTCAAGCCAAGATCCACTGAGTACAAACTCATAGCCGACCTCCCAAACTCCAACAAAGGTACTGGAGATGATTATTTCATCATCTTGGACAACTGGTAGTTCCCACCTGATGATGACCTCCACCTCTATCCTTTGAGCCGAACAGTGTTTAAAGAGGGTAATGGTAAGAACCAAGTGTCACTTTACATGTTCTTAAGTCTTTATTACTTTATTCCTCTATATGTTCTAATGTCTGATTTTTGTACTTGCAGCTCTTCCTCAGCCACCAAAAAAACTTCCGCAAAACCTTCTACCCTAACAAGGACTTTAAGAAGCTGTTGGACTTGCCAGTTGATCAGCGCAAGGCCCTTCTGCTGCTTAACTACATTCCAACCTACAAATCCGCCTTGCCCAACGTCCCCAAGAAAAACAAGTCTCCACCTTCAGCAATAACTCCCCCTAACACCTCATCACCATGGCCTGACCAAGCCTTAACCTCCGATCCAGTGGAGCAACCATCAACATTTTCCCCACAACTGATTCCTCCTGCCCAACGCCAATGTCAACGCCGAGTTCCAATTTCTGCCCCCTGCCAGCAGAACCCACAGCCGAAAACGCTGACTTTCTGAGTCATCGGCCTACGACCCAGAAAACCCACCTACTACACACCCAGCTATCCACCTTCGCACCAGAGTAACTGTAGCCGCCACTGCTGAAGAGATGGAGCGCAAACCAACAGTTGTTGAAGACCTGCTCGCTAACATCCCCGGGGTTGGTGACAGTTCAATCCTTATCCTCTCCTTCCCAACTAACCCCAAAGCCAAAACGGATGAAGAAGGCCAAGGCAAAGGCCACAGTGACTCAGATCGATTCTAAGGACACTGTACCCATCTCGAAACTAGCCGACGCTAAGAAGAGTGCCCCTTCTGCCGAAAAACGTCTAGCCGAGGCCCCACTGGCCAAAAAGCCGAGGTCCGACCACCAAGAAAACAGTAGCTACTCTAGAAGCATGACCTGGGAGCCCGAGATCATGCTCGACGACAGACGTCTTACTGCCGGTGACAGTGCTGCGAATCTTGAAGTCGGCGCGGCCTTGTCCACGACAGTTCCTCTTCCTGAAGACATGAATCGCATGGCCGAGTTGCATGAGTATGAGAACTTTGCTCTTATGATGCAACACTCGGTTTTGGTAATCCTCTTATACTCATCTTTTCACAATTCTTTCTATACTTAGAAAAAATCTCATTAATCGGTTTTACTTCTTGCAAGTTATTCAACATGCTCATTTGTATGATGTGAAGACTGAGATGATGAAGAAGGAGTTGGCAAGTAAGACCAAAGAAGTAGCCAAACTCCTATCCTCACTCAACAAGGTCGAGGCCAGCAATTGCATTCTAATGGGCCAGGCTAAAGACGCCAAAACTGCTCAAAGTTTGGCCGAGGAAAAGGCCAAAATGGTGAACGACGACGCCAAGGCAGCAAGAGCCGACCTTGAAGCTACCAAGGCCAAGGCAGCTGACACGGAGGCCAAGCTTAGAGGCCCTTACTACTAAGGAGGCTGAGGTACAGGCGGCCGACGAAAAAGCCTTCGCAGAGTGGCAACCCGCCGTCCGTGACCAATAAACAACAAGTCAACTTGGCTTGTAACCGAGGTTACCACCTCGGTTGGATGGCGGCCCTCAATAAGTTGGCTGTTTCCATGGACTTCGATCTTCAAGATATCAGTCAGCTTCAAGTGCCTTTCCCACCAGAGCCCAAGGACTCTGGTGATGAAGCCGAAGATGATGCCGATGATAGTGATGCCGATGAAGGAGAGGGAGAGGCTGCCACTGATCCCAAGCCTCCTACCCTCAATAAGCAAATAGACTTAACTGAGGATGAGGAGGATGAATTGGTTTCCAAGGGCATCTCTCCCAATCAAACTACTTCTGAGGTTGAGATCCAGTGTGCCAAAAAGAGTCTGGATCAGATTTTCTTGGAGATAGACGCCGAGATAGGGGCCGACAAGAGTGCAACACCACCAGTCGATCAAGCCAATCCTAGCACTTAGGATATTTCATTTTTTCCCTGTATTCTTTCACTTTCTTTGTTTATATTTGGTTTTGCCTGAATAATGTTTTGGTCTCATATTTGGCCGATGTGCTGCTCTTGTAATCTAAACAAGTAATTTTTTTGTGAATGCAAGTTTCCTCATTTCTTCTAAGTGTTAGAATGTCTTCTTTTCTCTTATGTGTGTTTACCACTTTCATACTTAGAATAATTTGGCATGTCTTCAATTTATACCTTTAACTGTATAATCTCCTTGGAGTAAAATACCTCGGACATAACTTCTAATTGTTTATTCCGGCCTTGGCTTAACACTTTGAAAATGTTGTAAAAATATTTTCACAAGTGTTGTTTTAAACTTGCCACTTCACTTTCACCTATCAAGACTTCTGTTTTCTATATTTCCCAAGTTTGGCAACTTGGTCATCTTCGGCAAGTACATATGTATATCTTGTAATATTACCTCGGCCTAACTTCAACTTGTAAATTTTTTTGAAAATTTCAACAAGTGTTAAGCCAATTCTAGCTTGTAAATTTCTCTATAAAATTCCAACTTCCAAAGTACTTTAAACTTTTATTTATCATTCTCTAGCTCCTTGCTGAAATGCACTTAGTTTCATTCTAAGCTTAATTCTGCCGACATGGTAAGGCTATGCTTAGTTCAACTCCATTATATGCAAGTCTAATTTCATCTATGCCATATAATGAGTCCAAATTATTTGTTATGTTTCAATTAGAAACATCACCAAGTTAGTTTAACTCTATTATATACAAGTATAATTCAACTCTGCCATATAATAAGTCTAAGTTATTCGTCATATTTCAATCAGAAACATTGCCAACTTAGTTCAACTCTATTATATGCAAGTATAATTCAACTCTGCCATATAATAAGTCTAAGTTATTCGTCATGTTTCAATCAGAAACATCGCTAACTTAGTTCAACTCTATTATATGCAAGTCTAATTCAATTCTGCCATATAATAAGTCTAAGTTATTCGTCATGTTTCAATCAGAAACATCGTCAAAGGACTGGTCAGTCCAATCACACAAATTTTCAAATTCTTGAAAAAATCAGGCTAGAAAATTTTTATTACTACCTCGGCTAAGAAAATCATGACATAAATTAAGAAAAAAAAAAAAAAGTCTAATGATAAAAAAAACTTTAAGTTGCAAGTGTTTAAGGGTCTTGGCAACTCCTTATCTTCACTGTCTTTAAGCCGATATGCCCCATTGCCGGCGACCGAAATGATTCTATAAGGCCCTTTCCAATTTGGGGCCCAGCTTTCCCTTTTTAGGATCCTTCTGGTTGCCGACGACCATTCTTAGGACGAGGTCCCCAACTTGAATCTTTCTTGGGTTGACCTTCTTGTTGTAAGCCCTAGCAAGCTGCTATTGGTATGCCCCTAGCCGAATTGCTGTTCTCTTCCTTCTTTCTTCCAGTAGGTCCAGATCTCGGGCTAGGAATGCCTCATTAGTCCGATTCTTTACTCCCTGGGTTCTGATCCCAGGGATGCTAATTTCTAGTGGGATAACTGCTTCTGTATCATGAGCTATGGCAAATGGGGATTCCTGAGTTGATCTTTTCGGCGTAGTCTGATATGCCCAGAGTACATTGGGCAATTCTTCCACCCATTTTCCTTTAGCTGCTTCCAGCCTCTTCTTGATCCCATCCATGATAGACTTGTTGGATGCTTCTGCCTGACCATTACTCTGAGAGAAACTTGGAGTGGAGTTATAGTTCTTGATATTGTACTTTGCACAGAAGCTTTTGATTAGCTTACTGTCAAATTGTGTACCATTGTTTACTACTATTGCCTTTGGGATCCCAAACTTGGTGATGATGTTCTTCCATATGAAGTTCTTCACATCAATGTCCCGAATCTTCGTGAGGGGTTCAGCTTCTACCCATTTTGTGAAATAGTCAGTTGCTACCAGCAGGAATTTCTTTTGTCCAGTCGCTTGAGGTAATTGTCCAATAAGATCCATGCCTCATAGCAAATGGCCAAGGGCTGGACACTGGGTTTAAATTTGTTGCTGGTTGATGTATCAAAGGTGCGAACTTTTGACACTTCTCACACTTTCTGACATAAGCTTCAGCACCTTTCTGCATGTAGGGCCACCAGTACCCTTGAGTAATGGCCCTATGAGCAAGTGACCTGCCCCCAGCATGGCTTCCACATACTCTTTCGTGTATTTCATATAGGAAGTCTTCAACTTGTGAAGGATGCACACATCTCAAAGGGGGACCAGTAAAAGACCTTCTATAGAGATGTCCTTCTTCTGTTAGACTGAACCTCGCCGACTTCAGTCTGGTCTTGTGTGCTTCTTTGCAATCATCTGGCAGCTTCCCATCTCTAAGGAATATTACTATTGCATCTATCCAACTTGGTCCCATCTCCACACACATTGCTTCGTACTCTGTGATTAGTGGTTCCATACTTGAGCCTGACAAATAGTTAACCATTATTGTCCTTGCCTCCTTTGATCTCATTGCGCTGGCCAGGTTAGCCAAGCATCAACATGGTTGTTGTCATCTCGGCTAACCTGCTGTAGTTGGCAGTCTTGAAACAAGGCTAGTAGTCTAACAACCTCCTTAACATAGGCTATCATTATTTTATCTCGGGCTGTGTACTCGCATGTTGCTTGGTTCACAATAACCTGGGAGTCACAAAAGACTACTACCTCGTCGGCTTCCATTGCTGCTATCAACTTCAATCCTGCGATCAGTGCTTCATATTCTGCTTCATTGTTTGAGGCTTTAAACCCTACTCGAATAGATTGTTCTCGCATCCACCCATCCGGCGATACTAGCACTACTCTTACCCTCGTTCCTTGTCCGTTTGAACTCCCATCAACAAATAGGCGGAAGAAGTCGCCGATGTAAATATCGCAAGGCTTGAGTTTCTCTTATTTCTTCTGCTCTGTTGTGGGGTTTTTCATTCCTAGCTGGTTTCTTCTTATTCACCTAGACATCCTAAGCCATGGCTCACCAGAGCCTGACGTGGGATGGCACCTAGTGTGAACTCGGCCATGAAGTTGGCCAGAACGTAGCCTTTGATTGCTGTTCTAGGTCTGAACTCTAAATCGTATTGGCCCAATACCACTGCCTATTTGGCCACCCTGCTTGTCAGATCTCCTTGTTGTAACAAGGATTTCGAAGGGTGTTCAGTCAACACCACAATCTTGTGGGCTTGGAAATAATGGTTCAATTTCTTGGAGGCCATCATTAAGGCCAGTGTTAACTTCGCCAGGGGTAAATACCTGGTCTTTACGCCTGCTAGGGTTTTACTTACATAGTATACTGCCCTTTTGCTCTCCCTTCTCTTCTCTAATTATCACTGCACTTACTGCATGATTTTGAAACTGCCAAGTACAGGAATAACTCCTCTCCAGGTACTGGATTCGAGAGAACTTGAGCTGTGGTCAGGTATCTTTTCAAGTCGACCAAGGCGACTTCACATTCCTCTGTCCATAAGAAGTTGTTGGCCTTTTTTAACAGGTTGAAAAACGGTTTACACTTATCCGAACTTCTGCTTATGAATTTGTTTAGGGCTGCGGCCCTTCCAGTCAACATCTGCACTTGTTTTGCTGACTCTAGGCTCTTCAAATCCAGGATGGCCTTGATTTGATCTGGGCTTGCCTCAATGCCCCTTCTGGTAACTAAGTACCCCAAGAACTTACCAGACCCGACTCCAAATGCACATTTTGAAGCATTGAGTCGGAGTCGATATGTTTTTAGAATGTCAAAGATTGCCTTCAAGTCGGCCAGGTGATCCTCAGGTTCCTTGGTCTTCACGACCATGTCATCGATGTATACTTCCACTCTTTTACCAATCTAATGTCTGAACATCATAGTCACCAACCTCTGGTACGTTGCTCCTATATTTTTCAACCCGAAAGGCATCACTCTGTAGCAATACAGCTCTTTTGGGGTGATAAATGCAGTCTTTCTCTTTAATAGGGGGTACATTGCTATCTGATGGTACCCCTATAAGCGTCGAGGAAGCTTATCCTTCCATGTCCTGAAGTGGCATCTACTAATTGATCAATTTTGGGGAGTGGGAAACTGTCTTTGGGACAAGCCTTATTTAGGCTAGTAAAGTTCACACACACCCTCCACTTCTCATTCTTCTTTTTAAAACCACAGTGTTGGACAACCAGGTAGGGTAATTTACCTCTCGGATGGCTCTGGCCTCTAACAGTTTGTCCACTTCCTCCTCTATTGCCTCTACATGGACCAACGTCGGTCTCTTTGCTCGTTGGATGACAGGTTTGGCTGATCTGTCTACATTTAGTCTGTGGCATGTAACCTCGGGGTCAATGCCAGGCATCTCGTATGGCGTCCAGGCAAACACCTCTATGTTTGCTCGCAAGAACGCTTCTAACTCCCTTTCCTCTTTCTCAGCCAAGCTTGAGCCTAGGAGAAAGAAGCGTTCTTCATCTCCTTGCTGGACTAGAATTTTCTTCAAGGCTTCCTCGCTTTTGTCGACAGACTCTTTGTCGACGACATCCAGGACCTTCATGTCCTCGTCTTCGATCTCTACTGTCTCTGCCTCTCGTACATTGTAGGTGGATTTCATTGCGGTCATGGAGCAATTCTTTGCCTGCACCTGATCCCCTCTGACCTCCTCAATTCCATGCTTTGTTGGGAACCGCAACAGCTGGTGCAGCATTGAGGGAGCAGCCCTCATTGCGTGCAACCATGGCTTCCCAAGATAACGTTGTAAGGGGAGAAGGTGTCTATTACTGTGAACTCTATGCTTACCTTCTTGGTGCCTGCCTGCACCTCTAGATTTATTGCTCCCAGGGGCCATGTCGGCGTTCCATTGAACCCGACCATTGGACTGTTGGACTGCTCCAGATCATCTTGGTGAAGGCCGAATGTAGACACCCCATTTTTGACCCGACCTTAAGACTCAGACGTCATCGATTGAGCGCTCGGTGATAGTGCATGTTGTGCTCGTTTCGAGTTTCCAGAGTTTTCGGCTGAAAGCCTTGCCTCCGGGCCTCTGAACCTTTTGTGTTTTGGCTCGGTTTGTGGACCAAGCCTTCTTGACCTTGTCTGGAGGAGAGAGAGAGGTCCGTAGACCACTTTTCCCTCTGGTAGGCCAGTTTTCAGTTTCCAGAGCCTTCAGCCACGTGCCTTGTCTTGCTTCCCTTTTTGGTTTGGTTTTGAACCGAACCTTGTTTTACCTTCCCTGGAAGGAGAATGAGGTCTGTAGACCACCTTTTTGTGGTCGTAGACCACTTTTCGCTTTTGGTGACTAGTTTCCGATTTTCGGAGCCTTTGACCACGCGCCTTGTCTCGGAACTGCTTAATGTTTTCCGTTTGGCTTGGTTTTTGAACCATGCCTGGTTGACCTTGCCTAGAGGGACACTGTGATCTCGTAGACCACTTTTTGTAGTCATAGACTACTTTTCCCTCGTAGACAGCTTTTGGCGCTCGTAGACTAGTTTTTGAGGCTTCCGGCTGCGCGCTTTGCCTCCCAGACTCTCGTCTTGCATCCTTTTTGGTTTTTTTTTTTTTGGCACAAACCTTGTTTTCCTTGCTTGGAGGGTGGAATAAGGGTGGGAGACCAGTTCTTCCCCTTGGAGACCACTTTTCCTGCCTGCCAGCTAGTTTTCTAGTCGACCAATTGGTTTTCTTGGTCTTTGGACCACCAATAGTGGGTCGGCCACTACACCATTGGCTTGGCTTTTAGTGTGCAGACCACCTCCCCCCCACACTGCCGACCACTTTCTTCCGTGGCAGACCAAGACCACTTGTGGTGGTCGGCCGACCATTACAAGTAGCTAGCCGACTACTTCAAGTGGTCGGCAGCTTTCCATCACGTTTTTGGAGATATTTTCTAGCTAGCTGTAACAGCTGGAGGGCACAGAAACCATCCTCCATACGTGTATGGAGGGATGGCTTGAAGGCCTAAGCTTGTTCAACAAGCTTAACCTTTGGTTCTCTATAAAAGAGAACCTCCCCCTCTTGCCTTAGGTTCAGAAAAGTTGCTTGAGAGCTATACATATCATCTATATCTATATTTCTCCTTTCTCTCTTATTTTGGGCTTGAAAGTGCATATTCTTCATACTATTGCACACAAACACACACTCAAACACCATCCTTTTGTTGCTGAGGCTTCTTGAAGCTGGTTTTGGTGTTTTTGGATTGGTTTGAGCTCAGAAAAGTTGGCTGGAGTTGTAGCTTTGAAGTGGTTTTACAAGGGTGAGTCAACTAGCCTTTTAAACCTTTGTTTTAATTAAGCTTTTGGACCTATTTGCATGCTTATTTTGGCTTGACTTTCTACTACAAAAAGTTATGATTTTGCATGCTTGTAATGTTTGTTTAAGGTCTCTTCTGTGTTGGGGGTGATCTACTCCCTTGCATGCCTTGTTTGGCTTTGTTGTACACCATCACTTTAGGCCCTTGAGGTCACTTCCTCTTGGCCTTTTAACCACTGAAATCTAGTGGATTTTCAGTGGTAAAACTTGTGTTTTGAGGTCTTAAATAGAGAGAGGGTCATCCCCTCTCCTTGTTGCTTGGTTACTTGCTTTGTATGCCTCATGTTTGAGCATGTCTTTCTAGCATGTTTTGAGTCCATCTCAGCATGTTCTTGGTGTTTTTTTGCCATGATATACCTCTGTTAAGGTTTGGTTTGATGGCCCCATGCATGCTCCATGCACTTGTAGTACAATTCCATTCATAGCCTAATGTGTGTTATGCTTTTGATAATCATTCTAGCATGCTTTTGGCTCAACTCTAAGAAGCTTTTGTCCATGTTTTAGCATGCTTAAGCTCTGATTTGTGTTGTTTTGGTCATGCATGCATTGCTTTGTATAGCCATGGTTCAATCTTGCTCACTGGCTTTGCGTATTGAGTCCATTAGCATGCATTACTTGGACTATTTTCATGATTTGGCATCATTTGAAATGTGATTTCAGAGCATGTTTCATTGCCATGCACTCACATTTGTCACTCTTTAAATGCTTTGAAAGGTTGGTTCTTTATGCCTTAAGGATGAGCCATTGTGTATGCCCTCATGCCTAAGCTTGCGAGCTATCATTTCAGTGTGTTTTTGGGGTTATTTTGCCATGATATAAGTCTGATTTTTGTTGGCAAAGCCATTCCATGCTTGGTCTTGGTAGGTGTAGTGTAACCCTCCCATTTGGCTTTGCATATTCCATGCTTTATGCCCTTCATGCCAGCTTGTTTTGGCTTCCTTCCATGCATGTTTTAGACTCCTTTTGGCATGTTCTAGGACTGTTTTGGGTTGCCTTGGCCATATGCTTCATGTTTTGCATAGCTATAGTACAAATGCCTATGCTAGTTTCAAGCTTTGAGCTTCATAGCATGTTTCATTTGTATCATGTAAATGATTTGGCATCATTTAACATGACATTTCAAAGCATATAGCATTGCCATGTTCCCATTTCTTTCACCCTTTGAGTGCCTCTAAGGGTTGAGCATTGTCGCTTTGTTTGTGGCCTAGTGTGCATGCATGCATGCTTAGACCTTTGAGACCCCATCTCAGCATGTTTTTGGTCTTTGTTTAGACCTATTTGAACTCTATCCATGCTTGGTTCATGCATTTGTGCCATGTATTGCATGTCTCTAGAGTAGTCCTCCTTGGTAGCTTTGTGCCTTAAGGACTCTTGCATGCCTTACTTGTATTGCTTGAATGATTTGGCATCATTTCATACCTTATTTCAGTACATATAGTGTTGTTACACTTCCACATTTGTCACTCCTTAAGCACTCTTGAGAGTTGTGCTCTTATGCCTAGTTGATAGGCCAATGCATGTGCATGCATGTCTTGCCTTTTGGTGCCTTAGTTTTGGTGTTATGGCCACTGTTTTGGCATGACTGAGGTCCGTCCATATTCGGTTTAAGTCCATTGAGCATGTTGTTTGAATCATGTTACATTGCATTGTGTATGCTATGTTGTTGTTTGCATTGTGCATGCCATGTTGTTATTTGCGTTGTGCATGCCATGTTGTTGTTTGCATTGTGCATGCCATGTTGTTGTTTGCATTGTGTATGCCATGTTATATTGCATCGTGTATGCATGCCATTAGCATTGGTAGGATAGCATATTGTTTGCATGTTTGTTGTTCGTATTGTGTTTAACATGCTTGTTGTTGCATTGCATGTGTTTGGATTAGGTGTTAGTCCAAACACGAGAAACGATGGATGTTTCATACTTGAAGTGATGAAACGTGCCTCAATTCTCGGTCGCCGACGCTCTTGATCATACATGATAGAGTTTAAGACTTTTATGTGTTATGTGTGCATTCATTTCATATTGAATTGTGCAATTTGGCTTCTCGGCCATCACGCATCGAGATGCGCGATTGGTGGTATGAGGGTTGAGAACTATACCCCCTTGAGATCATGAAATGATAGGGAGGGTGGTTGTGCACATATACCTAGCAAATACATTGTTAGGCCCCTTCATGTTCTCTGTTGCAGCAAACTGGAAGTGTGGCAGCAAAACTGGTCGGCCCGACCAGAAAAACTAGCTGGCCGACTACTTTTTCTGGTTTGCAGCAA
The DNA here is from genome assembly GCA_036172215.1 of Camellia granthamiana. Lineage (NCBI taxonomy): Eukaryota > Viridiplantae > Streptophyta > Magnoliopsida > Ericales > Theaceae > Camellia > Camellia granthamiana. Next base: position 66,667,966 of record CM069916.1, on the reverse strand, counting down.
AGATAGGTGGTTGGCAGGTGGTTGGCAACATCAACAACTGGTCGGCAATGCTCCTACAGGTTCCCAAGGTGCAGTAGACACTATCTGGAGCTTTGTACAGAGTTTTGAGAACAATTGCAAACAGAGGCAAGTTGGGGCATCGCGATGGATTTCCGAACGAGGCGACCGAGCATGCATAGACTTCTCGGCTCGAGGCTCCTGTTTTATTGCTTTGCTTAGATAGCTAGCTTATGCTTTGTTTTGTACTTAAATAGTTAATGCGTTTAGCTATTTGATTTGTGTTGTAATAACTAGTTAGTTAACTTGTTAGTTAATTAGTTTTGTGATGTAATAATTAGTTTAATTTAGCTTAGATTAGCTAGTTAGCTTATTATTCGGACCCTCCGTCGAGAGGGCTAACTGTTGTAATAAGCGTGCGTGCGTCGTGATGCATATCTTCCAATCCCCATTTCTTTCTCCCTTTTACTTAACCGCTTAAGATGGTTAGTTTTAGGGCATATTTCATTAGCATACTTATGCTTTGTATGCATGCACCCATTCATTCGTATTGCATGCCCCGGGCTCGGTGCATCATACTAATTGCATTGTATTTCAATACATTTACTTGAATACGTGTTCAACAACATGTTATCAAGTTGCATTCTTATGACATCTTAGGATAGCCGAGCCTATCTTAGTTGTATTTTTGCATGTGTTGCATTAGTCATCTTAACATGAACTAGGATCATGCATGATTTCTAACTAGTTCTCTGTTTTGGCTCGGAGTACACTGTGAGTGTTTACGCTTTAGCATACTGCATGAGATGTGTATGTTGCCATGTTAGCATGCTTGCCATGAGGCTAACTGCTTAAGTGATTAATTGCTGGAATGCTTGTGGGTGAAGGTTGGATTGCTTGAATTGGGACAATTCATCAAAATGTGTGTTTTAAGCTCACTTGAGAGTGGCAAAATCATGTTTTTCTAAGCCCACTTTGAGGGTGGCAAAATTCACGTCTTAGCCTACTTGCGAGTAGCACCTCTAAACCGTTTTCAAACAAACGAACATGAAATGTTTTGTTCCAACTTAGGCGATCTAGTCTATACTTGTATGTTGTGCGCATCACATAGTAATTCTAGGTTAATAATCGGAATAAGAACACATGTGTTTTCAAAAACAAAATATCATGTTAGTAAAGGCTGATCCTTGATCGGGCGAGCGGCGGTGCTCATTGCATGACCTTTCCATCTCGTACCCAAGTTCCCGAGCCGAGGCAACTTTGGTGATGATGAACACGTGGCCTTAGGCACGAGTCAGGGTTTCCTAAATTTTTCAAAAATAAAACATTTAGGTGGCGACTCTGTATTTGGCAAAGCAGTCCATGTTTGGCACTTCTTTATTAAAATCGATTTTCCAAAACGATTTGCCGGATTTGGACTCTTTGGTGATTTATCAGTCTTACATTGCACTTTGTGAGATTAGATTCAGAACCGTGACACGAGTTCGAACTTGTAGTAGCTAAGAACAGACGATTCGCGCCCTCGCGCGCGGAGCCGGGGAGTTCTTGGGCGGTCTACACCGAGTTCCTTGTAACATCTGACGTACATGATGTCACAAGAGCTGCCTTGGTCAACCAGAATGCGCCTTACCTGGCATTTTCGAATCCTCAAGGATATCACCAGAGCATCATTGTGTGGATGCTACACTGTGTCTAGGTCGGCTTCAGTAAAGGACACCATTGGTCCCTGGCACTCGTCTACCCTAGGCCTTTTTTGTTGGACCTGATACACATGCTGTAAGTGTTTCACCCTTTGAGTCTCCCCACGTAGCTCATTCTCATTAACCTTTGAGTGAATCACATTGATCACTCGAGGTCCATTTGCTGGCGGTTGTGGTGCTGGTAGAGGTGGTGTTGCCGGTGCCTGGGGCAGCCTTGCTTGTTCTTCCCTTGTTCTGGCCTCATCTACCAGGTCCCTTAAGTGACCTTGTCTCACAAGGTCTTCTAAATGTGTCTTTAGGGCTTTGCACCCCTGAGTCAGGTGCCTATCCTCATTGTGGTAAGCACAATGCTTCCCCTGGCTTCTTCCCATAAATTGGCCAAGGATCTTCTCTGGTGCTCTATAGTAAGACTGGTTCCTGATTCTTTCCAGGACTTTGTAAACCGGGATTCGGAACACTGTGGTGACTGCTTGTGCAATCCTTAGTCCTGTTTCTTGTCTATTAAAATTTGTATTACCTTGGCCTCGCTTCGGCGAGGCGTTCCTTTTCTCTTGCTTTGACGCCTTGGTCCCTGGTGTGTCTTCCTCTGCTCTTGCATATTTCTCGATTCTGGCCATAAGTTCCTCCATACTTTTTGGCAGTGTCTTTGCCAATGATTTTCGAAGCAGACAGTCATCGTTCAGGCCGTTCTAAAAAGACACGACCGCCATCTCTTGGTTACATCCTGGTATTCGGTTAAACACCTCATAATACCTTTTGGCATAAGCCTTGAGGCTTTTATCCTTGCCAATTCTCAAAGCCATTAGGGAGTCTACCCTCAACAGTTGTAGTTTGTTTGCAACAAACCTGGCCACAAACATCTCGGCCAAGCCTTCCCAGCTTTTCACAGTTCCTTTCGGCAACTTGTGAAACCAATTTGATGTGATTTCCCCAAAGGATGAGGGGAACACCTTGCAGAGCAACTGCTCGTTCCCAGTGTATAGTGCCATTGAGTTCAAGTATAAGCCGACATGAAAGTTGGGATCAAACTTACCGTTGTATATCTGGAATCTCGGCAAGTGGAACCTTTTCGGGGCCTCAAACTTGTCTAATTCCACCGAGAACGGCGTTCTCGGTTTGACCGAAGATGTTACCTCGGCATCTTGTCACTTCCTCTAGAGGTAATCCCTCAAATCCTCCTTAGTCCGTTTAGGAGCTCGGCTGTCAATAGATTTTAGCCTTTTTGCGCGCTGCTCTCGGTGTTGTTATGAGTCCTCTTGGACCTCCTTCCATTCGTCGTGTCAAATTAAAGCTCATTCCCTTGAACATGCTAATGTTCTTTGGCGTAGGTTTCTTTGGTACAATGTGTCTTCTGAGACTCTCCTCTCATCGATTCTCCTCGCCCGACCTCCCGTGAAGGCCGATAAGAATGCTCCGTCACCCTGTCACGCTGGGGGACTGCGGGGATTTCTTTCTGCCCTCTTTTCTGGGCATCGTTTTTGGTCGCTGGAATTGGCGTGTTCTCCAATGGGAATGGTGGTTACATGACGTTGTTCTGCATCATGAAATTGACAACCGATTACAGGTCTGCCAATTTGTTTGCCAACCCCTTTATCTCGCCGTCGCTCTTTAGGCATCTATCTTTCCATACCTAGAGGTCGCTTTCGTTGTAATACCCACCCTGCCATGCTTTCTTCGGTACGCCTCCCTCTTGGCCGACGTCTTTTTCTCTGGGATTCTTATCCCGAGATTCTTCGTTATAGTTGTCCTCATCTACGTTAGGTTCGGCGTTTTTATCACTCCCACTACGGATGTCGCCCCTAATTCTTTTTTTCTGCCCGTCGTTGGCCATCTATTCTTCTTACATTTCCTACAGACGACGCCAAATTATGTGTGCTGATTTCTAACTACACTGCCAAAAAAGTACTCAGCTGGAGAGCACCGGCAGAATAGATCTCGCCTGAACAACCTGCCACAGAAAGATAAGACTCTGGCGGTGGTTTGTCTACCTAGGGGCACTTCGACGATCAAGTCAGTACTCAGTTATCTCTCAAAGATAGTAAATAGTTCTTAACTCACTAGCCAGAACAAAAAACGTGCCTTAGACCCACGATGGTGCCTTACTTTTATAGCCAACACTAACTTGATCCCTGTAAAAGCCTAACTTCAATGGATTCTGGCTCAATGCTCATTTTAGACTCCCGGCCAGATAGAGATAAACTCTCTAAGAGCCTTATCTTTATCTAGACTATGGTCCTCCTCCATTTTAGGACTTTTGTCCCTTATCCGTTCATCTCGGATTCCAGTGTCTCCGCAGATAACCTCGGCTTAGCGAAGATCACCTCGGCGCCATGACCAAGACACGCAGCACCTCGGCTGACACTTCGGTGTCAGCTTAGCCATGTGTTGTCATTCACAAAATATGCCCCCACAGGTGATATGCTAGTATATATATATATAAGTAGTGTTTTTTTTTTTCTTATTTAGGTGGCACATTTTAAATGCTTATTTTTTTTTCCTAAAAAAACCACAACAGCACACCTTTGCCATTTATATATAAAGTTTTATGCAAACTCAATTTCGATTATAATAAAAAAAATTTTATGGACTCTATTTGAGAAATACTTATTTTCCATATATTTTTCATTATGTATTTAGTTTTGTCATTGTCAGATTTCTTTTATATACCTGATATTTTAATTTAATTATTATGGTATTTGAAATTTTTTTTATCTTGATATACAAATAAATAAATAAATAAGACATAATGTGTTTAATTATATGCATCGCTTGGATCAAATTAATTTTTTTTTAATATATTTTGTCTATCTTATTGATGTCTTAATATTAATTTATATTTAATTTTTTATTTAACATGTAATTATTTATTACAAAACATTTATATTTAATTTAAATTTTATATACCTATATACAATATATATGAATAATTCAAAATGAATATTAAACGAAAAAATCAATACTTTACATATTTAATTTATGTATTTGCTTCTTAATCCAATCACAATATATTTATATTTAATCTTTTAAATAAATTTTTTGTAATTCTATTTCTACATATTTTAATTTCAAAATAAAAATAAAAATAAAATGAAACAATTAGAATCACTTTTAGTTTTATATTACTAATTCTCTTTCTAATTTAACTATTATTTTTAATATCAAAATGAGTGTTTATTTTACTATATTACAATTTAATATATATCATATAAAATTATTATATGATAATTACACTTTTATAGCACAATAGAACTAAAATTATCAAAGTAAATAAATAATTTAACTAAATTTATCATATATAAGTATTCAAGTTACGCTTTTATAGAACCATAAAGTTAAGATTATTAAAATAAATAATATAAATTAAAATTTTATTTTATTTTAAATTAAAATTAAAATTATTCTTTTGTAACACATATCATAATATACACGACAGGAAAATACACCTTTGGTGACTAAAAATGCTGACTAAAAATAATTTAGTCGCCAAAGGTATATATTTTGGCTACTAAAAATAATTTGGTTAGCAAAGGTACACACTTTAGCTACTAAAAAATATTTGGTCGGCAAATATGTAATATTTAGCTACTAAAAATAATTTAGTTGGTATTTATTTTACTTTTGGCGACTAATTGAGTTTTAGTCGTTAATATTATATAAAACATCATTACATTAATTAAAGTTAACTCTATTGTGATTTTATATCAAACATTATATTTTTATAAGTGATTTACATATAAATGTAGCGTCTAATTTGATATTGATTAATTAAAATAATGGAACTCAATACTTTCTTTTTGGTTAAGCTTTTAGAAGATAAATTGATAAATGTAAAATGATAAATAGTGTGGATTATTATTTTAAAGAATAATGTTTCATCGAAATTGATTGTGTACTTTTAAGAGACCTATTGATGTTTCTTGAATAATTTTTAAATAAAAAATTTGAATTTATAGTATTACTAATAATGCACTTTGACAAGCTTTGCTAGAAAAAATATGCAAAAATAATTTAATCGGAATAAAAAATTTGCTGTTATGATGATGTGTCACATAATTAATCAAAAGTCCATTTGAGAACTGAAATTATTAAGGTTATAGAGATTTTGAGTCTGATTCCCTTTGAGGAAACTGTTTATGATTTGAATTTGTAATTTTTTATACATGAATGTGAATAACTTTTATGATCTTACTGATATAAATATAAATCATACCTTTGAGTTAACTCACTTTAAGCACTTTTTTGTGTAATAATTTTTTTTAAAATATTATCATATAAAAGTATTATAATAGATCATAATCAAAACCGCTTGAAGTATAATTAAAGACCTGATGCACTTTTTAGATATAACAAAAAACATAAGAAATTAATAAAGACCTTTTCAGTTAATAACCAAAATAATATACCATGAGTTATAACCAAGTCATAATTTGTATATTATAGAATTTTCCATTGTTTTTATTTTTTTTTCAAAACAAATAAAAATATTTGACACAAGTGAAATTTATGATTTTTGATAAATTTGATTAACACAAATAATGATTTGATTTCAAGTTGGGAATACACTTTTTCTTTTCCTCTTTTTTGTTTGTTTGTTTGTTTTTTTTTTTTTCATTTTGAAAGAAATTGTTTTTATGAACTTTTTACATTGGATCACACATACAGTAACAAAAATTTTCATCAGCCATTAATAACTTTATTTGTATTTGATTTCAATTATTTAAATTTTCTACATATGAAATATTAAGACTCAAAATTAATTTTTAATTTTAAAAATAAATTCTTGTATGTCCCCGGATCACTTACTAGTTTTATTAATAAATTACTAATGAACATGAGTGAAGTGTTATGTGAATTAAATTAAGAAAATTAGCCATAAATCCCGTTCGCACTAACAGCTTCGTTCTAAAAGCCTATGTTTTAAATCTTTAATGCAATAACCATTGATGTTTTCGGCTCAAGCAGCCCAGATTTTGACAAGGAATATTTTTCGAAAATGCATCCTACCCCCAGTAAAAGTGACACCCAGTGACCCCTAGTGCCACGTGGCACTGCGGGATTGGAAGGAAATTAAAAAAAAAAAAAAAAAACAGGCCAATTGCACTGCGCCACCTCACTGGGGGTCGACCCCTAGTGGGGGTGTGTAGCAGTGTTGAATATTTTTATGGAGATTTTACCTACCTTTTAACTAAACTCTAGAAAAATCTCTCATTACGTGTTTGTTATGCCAAAAAATAATAAACATCAACATTATATTCATTTTTCATCTTGGCAATTCTGATATATTCTAGCCATACAATTCATAAAATCAGTTTTCTGATATAATAAAAACCAACTTGTCTTCATAGATTGATTTAGATGAGGAATAGTCAAATTATATAATAGTAATAAAATCATAGAGTAACAAGTAGAAATAAGTTTCGTGTTAGAGTTGGAGTTTTCGTTCTATCACTTCATTCGATCAGTGTTTGTGTGTAGAGTCGGAGTTTCATTTAATCTTGTTTGATTGTTGATAATATGTAATCAACAATCAAACAGTGATTGAACTGTCATTTATTAGATTAATTTTTTTATTTACTCTGATAATATATGTCAAATGTTTTATTTTGCTGATACTTTATTTAAAAGTTATAATAAAATTTTACTCTGATTTGCTATAATAATATGTAATTTGTCATTTATTTGTTGATTCTCTGTTTTAAATTAATAGTACAATTTTACTATTTTAAATTTATTATTATCTTTACTCTGTTAAAATTATATTTTTGTAATTGTTTATTTTTAATTATAGTAAGTATAGTTTTAGTGATGATGACGGTGTTTTACTATGTAAAAATTAAAACTTCATAATAAACTTTACTATAAATCAGAGTAAAATTTTACTATTTACGTTAATTTCGATGGTAAACATTTTACTTTTTTTTTAAAAGAATTTCATAGTCAACTTGAATCTTCTTTGATAATTTGATGAGAGGATTTAAAAAATACTAATTTTATTAAAAACAACATCGAGATAAAAAAAAAAATATAATTTTAAAGTTTAAAATTTTAAATTAGTTACCAAAGATATTTTAGTAATAGTAGTGTGTACTGGACTTTTCAAGATTTATTTATTTATTTTTATTTATGTTTGTCTTTAATGAATTATTATTATGAAAGGTTTTTGCCAAAATTTTCCATTAAAATATTAAGGAACTTAACATAATTATACTAAACGTGTGAGATTTATTGTATTTTATCTAAATTTCAAGAAAAGATCAATATAATATACTCTTTTTCTTTTCAAATTGACAATAAAGTACACATTTTATACTATAAAAAGATTGGAAAAATTGGTAAAAAAATCCAATTTATAGAGTGATTTGGGACAAGGTCACACTTGGGCCTTTATTGGTTATAAGGACAAACTTTGGTTAGGAAGTCCTTTATGTGTATTTTGTACTAAAAAACTTTAAAATATCATAACTTGAGCTCTGCAAATTTAGTTTTAACGAAATTGATATCTATGGATTTGTCTTTTCAAGAACTTTCAAACAAGATCAATATTGAATATAAAATTTTTAAAAAAATAATAGATCGATTTTTCAGTTAATCAAAATAGTGAAACAATGTTTTTTGAGCGTCCGAAATCGCTTTTGAAAATTTTGTATAAATAGATTTCAAAAAAATATGTGAAATAAAAATAAATAAATAAATCATCCAAAACGGATTATCAAGTCCAAACTTATCACTTATTGAAGTTTTAACATCATAAACGATTTAACAGATAATTAATTTACTCCTTGTATACATCCATCTGCTCAAATTACTTGAACTTATCTATTCAAATTATGTCCCAAATAAATGGCATGTATACACCTATCTGTCCAAATTATTTGAAATTATCCATTCAAATTATGTTCTAATATTTTTAATCTATTTGTTGGAATCATTATTTGAACATATCAAAATGATTTCTATACACTCTAGCTTGTTCCATTTCCCTTAGCATCTTATAAGCTTTATATTTATTTTTCTTGCAAAACCCACCAATTAGAATATTATATTTACGGGTGTAAAAATGGCTTGATGGCCCATCGGCCAGTCCAATTGACCCGCTCCAAGGCTCGATCCAGTCCCGACCCGGCCTGGCTCATCCGATATCTAACATCATTTTCAAGCTATGTTGGTGAATTTTTTTTTAAAATTTTAAAAAATGACAACTCCGACTCTCCAGTCCACTCGAGACTTAACCTCGTAGGCCTAGACTTAGGCTTAGGCTCAAGCCTAGGTCTGAGTCTAGATTTTTGGAAACTAGGTTGGCCCAGCTTGGCCTAACCCAATAAGCTCGAAGCCAAGCTAGCCCAAGCTCAAGCCCAAGCCCAAGCCCGTATGGGACCGGGCCAAATTTGCACCCTTAATTGTAACTCATATTGTCCAAACAAAAACCCACTTTTTTCATAGAGAAAATTGTTGAAAAGTTCAATATAAGGAGGGTATAAGGCATTAAGTACAGTGAATTTTTTTGTTGGTGAGAAGTCCACTCTTTGTGAAATAGTTTAGTGAGAAGTCATTTTATTGTTTTGAAGGACATTTTTGTTTTCAATAAAATTGTTGAAAAGTTCAATCTAAGAAGGGTATAAGGAATTATGTCCAGTGAATTTTTTTTATTGGTGAGAGGTCCACTCTTTGTGAAATAATTTAGTGAGAACTCCTTTTATTGTTTGAAGGACATTTTGTTTTCAATTTTACCTCTTAATTTATCTGTTGACTTTTTTGATTATCTATTCAAATTTATATCTATATGTTCAAATTATTTTCTATCCATTCACAATTATATCTATCTGTTCAATTTCCCCTCATATATGTTCAAATATTTGTCTTAGTTTTATTATCTATTCAATTTTTTCACCTATCTGCTTAAATTTATCTATCCAAATTTTATTATGTATTCAACTTTTGAATATAACTGTTCAATTTGTCAATTTTTTTTAATCTGTTACATTCTGTTGCTTCATCATTTTCATCATCAACAACAACAACAATTCATTCAAAAAAAAAAAAAGAAAAAAAAAAGAAAAAGAAAAAGAACAATAATATCGATTAACAACAACTACAAAAAAAAGCAAGCTAATATCTGTTCAATTTTTACACATATACAAAGATATATATATATATATATAGAGGTCTTATATGTTGAAATCAAAGACAAGAAAATAGTGATGATGAAGAAGAAGTTTGAATAGATCTGTGGTCTAAAGACTCATCGGAGCTATCCAAGACCCTTCCACACCCAAACTCCCCCATTTCCACTCCATTGGTGATTGATTTGAATAAAAAAACTTAGGCTCTAAGAATGAATGAGGCTATTCAGCAAAGAGATTAGGAAGTTTCTAAGGTTGGTTGCGCTACTCTACAATAAAAAATGATCTACCTCTGTCTCTCTCATAAATCAAAGATCATCAGAGCCAATGATTTCACTTCCAAAATCAACAACTCTTCTCTTTCACACTCTCTCTCTTGTGTGTGTGTTTGCAAGTTGAAGGTTGGATTCATCTCCACCTTCTTCATGACCAAAATAAAAAAATAAAAAAAAAAACTCCGTCGATCTAAATATATTTGAAGATCAGAGATCAGAGAGAGACTGAGATGACGACGGTTGACTTACTTTTCATAGCGATAGAAGGAAGCCCACAATGGCGGTGGACACGGTTAAGGATGGTGAAGTTGTGGCTAGGGGTTTGGGTTTGGGTAATAGAAATTTTCTTAGATCAAAGAGAAGAGAGAGAAAGAGAGCCTAACCCTAACCTTGAACCTGACTAGGTGTAGACATCCTATTTTTGACCGACCTTAAGACTTCGACGTCATCGATTGAGCGCTCGATGATTGTGCATGCTTGTGCTTGTTTCGAGTTTCCAGAGTTTTCGGCTGAGTGTCTTGCCTTTGGGCCTCTGAACTCTCTGTGTTTTGGCTTGGTTTGTGGACCAAGCCTTGTTGACCTTGCCTGGAGGGAGAGAGAGGTCCGTAGACCACTTTTTGTGGTTGTAGACCACTTTTCCCTTTGGTAGGCCAGTTTTTGATTTCCGGAGCCTTTGGCCGAGTGCCTTGTCTTGCTTCCCTTTTGGATTTGTTTTGAACCAAACCTTGTTTTCCCTTGCCTAGAGGGACACTGAGGTCTTGGAGACCACTTTTGTGGTTCGTAGACCACTTTTCCCTCTTGGAGACTAGTTTCCAGAGTCTTCGGTCATGCGCCTTGTCTCGGGACCGCTTAACGTTCTCTTCTTGGCTTGGTTTTCGAGCCATGCCTTGTTGCCTTTGCCTAGAAGGACACTGTGGTCTGGGAGACCACTTTTCCCTCATGGACCGCTTTTGGTGCCCGTAGACCAGTTTTCGATGCTTCTGGCTGCGCGCCTCGACCCCCGGACTCTTGTCTTGCATCCTTTTTGGTTTGTTTTTGGCACAAACCTTGTTCTCCTTGTTTGGAGGGTGGAATAAGGGTGGAAGACTAGTTTCTCTCCCCGTAAACCACTTTTCTTCCCCGCCAGCCAGTTTTCTGGTCGGCCAACTGGTCATGGTGGCCTTTGGACCACCAAAAGTGGTAGGCCACCATGCCACCACCTTGCTTTTTGTGTGCAGACCCCTTCTCCCCCTGGCCGACCAGTTTTATTTCTAGGAGACCACTTTCACTGGTCGGCCGACTAGTGTAAGTCGCCAGCCGACCACTTCAAGTGGTCGGCTGCTTTCCTGCACCTTTTTGGAGATCTTTTCTTGCCAGCTGTGCCAGCTGGTGAGCACAAAAGCCATCCTCCATACACGTGTATGGAGGGATGGCTTGGAGCTCTTGGCTTCCTCAACAAGCTTGTTGCTTGTTCTTCTATATAAGGGAGGCCCTCTCTCCCTTCTCCAGGTTCAGAAAAAGTGGCTTGAGCTATACATATACCATCTATCTCTATATTGCTCTTCCTCTTCATATTTGTGCTCAAAAGTGTAATTTCTTCACACTTTTTCACACAAACACAAAGTGACACACCATACTCTTGGAGCTAAGGCACTTTGAAGTTGGTTTTGGTGTTTTTGGACTGGTTTTGATTCAAAAAAAGCTGCTAGAGTTGTTGCTCTAAAGTTGTTCTACAAGGGTGAGCTTCTAACCTCTTAAACCCTTGTTTTTTTTATTAAGCTTTTGGCCCTATTTGCATGTTGTTTTAGGCCTAGCTTTCTACTAAAAAAAGTTTTGATTTTTAGTGCTTAACATGTTTGTTTAAGGCTTTTTTGGTGTTGGGGGTGATCTACTCCCTTGCATGCCTTGTTTGGCTTTGTTTTACACCATCACTTTAGGCCCTTGAGATCACTTTCTCTTGGCCTTTAAACCACTGAAATCTAGTGGATTTTCAGTGGTAAAACTTGTGTTTTGAGGTCTTAAATAGGAGAGGGTCATCCCCTCTTCTTGTATCTTGGTTGCTTGCTTTATTGGCCTCATGTTTGAGCATATTTGTTAAGCTTGTGTTGGCTTATTCTCAACTTGTTTTTGGGGTTATTTTGACATGGCATACCACTGTTTTAGCTTGGTTTGGTCATCCCTTGCATGCTTTCTACACTTGTAGTGTAATTCTTACAAACTAGCCTTGTATGCCTCATGTCTTAGCATGCCTTGCTAGCCCATTTTGGCCATATCTTAGCATGTTTTTAGTGTTGTTTTAACATGCCTTAGATCTGTTTTGGGTTGGGTTGATAGTCCCATGCATGTTCCTTGCACTTGTAGTGCAATTCCACAAACTAGCCTAACATGTATCATGCTTTTGACCATCATTCTAGCATGCTTTTGGCTCAACTTCAAAAGCTTTTGTTCATGTTTTAACATGCTCTAGCTCTTTTTTTAAGTGTTTTAGGCCATGCATGTATTGCTTTGTATAGCCATGGTTCAATCTAGTTTACTAGCTTTGTGTATTGAGTCCACTAACATGTATTGCGTGGGTTATTTACATGATTTGGCATCATTTGTTATGAGATTTCAGTGCATGTTTCATGGTCATGCACTCACATTTGTCACTCTTTCCATGCATTGGAGGGTTTATGCTTTAAGTCTTAAACATGAGCCATTGTGTATGCCATCATGCCTAAGCTTGCGAGCTATCATTTCAGTGTGTATTTGGGGTTATTTTGCCATGACATAACTCTGATTTTTTTTGGCAAAGCCATCTCATGCTTAGTCTTGGTAGGTGTAGTGTAATCCTCCCTTTTGGCCTTGTATACATCATGCCTTATGCCCTTCATGCTAGCTTGTTTTAGCTTTGATCCATGCATGTTTTAGTATCATTTTAGCATGCTTTAGGACTGTTTTGGGTTGTACTTGCCATGTGCTTCATGTATTGCATAGCTATAGTGCAAGTGCCTATGCTAGTTTCAAGTTTTGAGCACCATAGTATGCTTCATTTGTGACATGTACATGATTTGGCATAATTTAACATGATATTTCAGAGCTTATAGCATTGCCATATTCTCACTCTTTTCACTCCTTGAGTGCCTTGAAGGGTTATGCATTGCTGCCTTGTTTATGGCCTAATATGTATGCATGCATGCCTAGACCTTTGAGCTCCCCTCTTAGCATGTTTTGGTCCCTGTCTTGACCTATTTGAGCTCTGTCCATGTTTGGTTCCTCCATTTGTGTCATGCTTTGCATGCCTCTTGTGTAGTCCTGTTCACTAGCTTTTATGCTGAGGGACTCTTGCATGCCATACTTGTGTTGTTTGAGTGGTTTGGCACCATTTCATACATGATTTCAGAACTTGTAATGTTGTCACACTTTCATATTTGTCACTCCTTGCTCATGTTTGAGAGTTGTGCTTTTATACTTAGTTAATGGGCTAATGCATGTGCATGCATTGTCTTGCATTTCATGCCATCATTTCAGCATTTTGGCCACTGTTTTGGGCACGATTGAGGTTTGTCCATATTCGGTTTAAATCCATTAAGCATGTTTGGTTGCATGTCATTCGCATGTTGTTACATTCCATGTTGTTCGCATGTGCATGCATTGCATAGTGTATGCATGCCTTGCATTATGTTTGGAATTTTGTGCATGCCATCCTAGCATTGGTAGAATAGCATGTTGTATTCTTGTGGCATTGCATTGTGTATGCATGCTTATTGTTGTTGCATCGCATTGTGTATGCATGCCTATTGTTGTTGCATCGCATTGTGTATGCATGCCTATTTTTGTTGCATTGCATTGTACGTGCATGCTTATTGTTTGCATTGTGTTTGGCATGCTTGCCTTGCATTGCATTGTGTTTGGATAGGGTGTTAGTTCAAACACGAGAAACGAGGGACGTTTCATACTTGAAGTGATGAAACGTGCCTCGATTCTCGATCGCCGACCCTCTTGATCATGCATGATAGAGGTTAAGGCTTTATGTGTTATTTGTGCATTCATTTACATTGAAATGTGCAATCTTGGCATCTCGGCCATCGTACATTGCGATGCTCGGTTGGTGGCCCAAGAGTCGAGAACTACACTCCCTTGAGATCATGAAATGATAGGGAGGGTAGTTTTGCACACATATCTAGCAAATACATTGCCATGCCCTTTCTTGTTCTCTGTTACAGCAAACTGGAGAAGTGCAGCCAAAACTGGTCGGCAGACCAGTAAAAGTGGCTGGCCGACCACTTTTTCTGGTCTGCAGCAAGGGCAAGTGGTCGGCAGGTGGTTGGCAACATTAACAAGTGGCCGGCCATGCTCTCTTGGAGTTTCCTATGGTGGAGCAAAAGCTATCTGGAGCTTTGTATAGTGTTCTGAGAACAATTGAAAATAGAGGCAAACTAGGGCATCGCGATGGATTTCTGAACGAGGCGACCGAGCATGCATGCGCTTCTCGCTCCGAGGCCCCTTCTATTTGCTTTACTTAGTTGCTTTGCTTAAGCTAGCTAATGCATTGGTTTTTGTACTTAAGTAGTTAATGCGCTTAACTATTCATTTGTGTTTGTAATAACTAGTTAGTTAGCTTGTTAGTTAATTAGTTTTGTTTTGTAATAATTAGTTTAATTAGCTTAGATTAGCTAGTTAGCTTATTATTCGGACCCTCCGTCGAGAGGGCACAACTGTTGTAATAAGTGTGCGTGTGTGTAATGCATGTCTTCCAACCTCCATTTCTTTCTCCCTTTTACTTATAAGCTTTTGATGGTTAGTTTTAGGGCATATTTCAATTAGCATCCTTATGCTTGCATGCGTGCATCCATTCATCTGTCTTGCATGCATTGGGCTCGGCACATCATACAAACTACATTGTATTTCAATTCCAATTTGAATACATGTATCAATTGTTGCATTTCATATGCCATCTTAGGTAGTCGAGCCTATCTTATTGCATTTTGCATGTGTTGCATTAGGCATTGATAACATAGCTAGGATCATGCATTGATTAGTAACTAGCTTCTTTTTTGGCTCGGAGTACACTGTGAGTGTTTATGCTTTAGCATCCTTGCATGTGTGTAAGTGACTGCCATGATAGCATGCTTGCCATGAGGCTATGTGCTTATATGTTTAACTACATGAATGCCTGTGGATGAATGTTGGATTGCTTGAATTGGAACAATTCATCGAAATGTGAGTTTTAAGCCCACTTGAGAGTGGCGAAATCATGTTATTTTCTAAGCCCACTTGACAGTGGCAAAATCCGCGTCTTAGCCTACTTGCGAGTAGCAACTTCAAACCATTTTCAAAACACAAACATGAGATGTTTTGTTCCAATTTAGGCGATCTAGTCTATACTTGTATGTTGTGCGCATCACATAGTAATTCTAAATTAATAAACCGGAATAAGAACACATGTGTTTTCAAAAACAACATATCATGTTAGTAAAGGCTGATCTTTGATCAGGCGAGCGGGGGTGCTCATTGCATGACCTTCCCCTCTTGTACCTAAGTTCCTGAGACGAGGCAACTTTGGTGATGACGGACACATGGCCTTAGGCACGAGTCAGGGTTTCCTAAATTTCCCAAAATAAAATATTTAGGTGGCGACTTTGAAATCTGGTAAAGCAGTCCATGCTTGGCGCTTTTTGAATAAAATCGATTTTCCAAAACGATTTGCCGGATTTGGACTCTTTGGTGATTTATCAGTCTTACATTGCACATTGTGAGATTCGATTCAGAACTGTGACATAAGTCCGAACTGTAGTAGCTAAGAACAAACGATTCGCGCCCTCGCACGCAGAGCGGAGTTCCTGGTGGTCTACACTAGGACTCACCAGAATCTCGCCGAAATATCGTCGGAGATGAAATTCTGACCGATTCCTAGAAATCCGAGGTTCTTACTTTTCTCTCTTTTAGATTTGATATATGAAATTATCGGTGGCTGGTCTGCGGTGACGGAGGGAAGTCAACGGCAGTGGTGGACACGGTTGAAAATGATAAAGTTAGGGTTAGGAGTGGAGAGGAAGAAGAAGGAGAGAGAAGAGAGCTAGGTTTTGGAGACACAGAGGGTGTAGACATCCCATTTTGACCGGTCCTAAGAGTTGGGCATTTCTTTTTGTTTACCTGACGATAAAAACAAGAATGTGTTTCTCATAACATGCTCAGTAAGAAATATGGAATATGAATTTTATTCCCAACCCTAAGCCTGTTTTGGGCCAAGTGTTTCAAACCAGTTCAAAAGTATCTTTCGAAACTTTCTCTTCGCATTTGGTTCCGAGCATTTTCATATTGTTTTGAGATTCATTTTTAAACTTCAAAATGAAATGTTTTCTAATGAAATTGAGCAAAGAATAGTGTGAATATAGGAGGAAAGGATGATAATTCTGTCGAAAAATCTTATTTCGTGCAAAATAGTCAAGCTAAGGCTAGCTCTTTGGCTGGCCAGCTAATTTGACCAGAAATAGGGCAGTTTTGGCAGAATTCTTGTTGAATATGTGTGGGACATGCCATTTTAGATATTTCTGATATGTTTAGGTATGAATTATGTATCCACTTACCCTCCATTATCAAAAGAGCTTGTCTCTTCAAAAAAGGAGTATCCAATGCAAAGGTCAATCTTTGATCCTTGTCACCCCATCATCCTTTGTTTTCCACCTTGTCTCCTCCCACCTGCTCCATTGAGTCTTGCATGTTGTGTATCTACTCATCCTCTATTGTCAAAAAAGCTGGTCTGTTCAAAAAAGGAATATCCAATGCAAGGGTCAAGTCTTTTATCCTTGTCATCCCATTATCCTTTGTCTTCCACATTATCTCCCACCATCTTCTCCATTAAGTCTTCTACCATTGTCTATAAGAAGAGCATCAGAATGCAAAAGAAGGGGTTAGAGATGAAAAATGAGAGAAAACTTTGATTAAGAGAGAGTTGTTACCAAAACAAAGAAGTTGTTTCATAAACTTCTATTTTCCCTACACACTGTTATACCATCTTAAGAATTGAGAACACACTTCCTAAACTTGAGGGTGATCAAAAGGAAGTTTGGAAATCAAGGAGTTCATCCTTTCTTTGGAAGGTGGTTTTTCAATTTTTTTTGATTTTCTTGCATTTTCTTTCTTATATTGATGTTCTTGCTTCAATTTTATTTCATATTATAAGCCTGTTATACTCTAACTAGAAGTGGTTAGTTGAGCCACCTACATATTCTCTGCTTGTTCTATTTTGGTGTTACAAAGAAAAAAAACAAAGTTTTTCCAAGATTAATTGGCTGGCTGGCCAATTTATTGGCTAGTCAGCTAATTAATTGGTCGGCTAGCTCACTTTTTGGCTGGCCAGCCAATTTCTTTTCGACAGAACAAAGCAGTGTTCCGACGTTAAGTAGAATATATAGTTTCTGACAATTCCCGAGGCATACATATCTATTATTTTTATTTTAATTTGAGAGATTTGTGAGGATATATTTTGTTGTAATATTTTCTTCCTCTCCTCCTTTATTCGGATATGTAATTATTCAAAGCGTTGTAATAATTTTTCGCCCCGCTTCTCTTTATCCCATTCTTTTACTTGCCTTTCTTATTTGTAAACATGCATCATATTTTATTTTTCATCGTATCCATGCTCTACATCCATGTTTCATGCATCTTGATTCGGTTATATTTGCATTTGTGGATTTAATTGATTGTTATGTGATTATGTGCGCTACCTCATGTTCTTGAGATGAATCACATGTCATATCTTAGAAGCCGAATCACTAGTTTCATATCGTGAATGAATTACATTAGGATTGTGTATATAAGATCATGCATATTGTCCTAGCTTTGTGTTATTACTATTTGCAGGTTGTCGATAAATATGTAAGTTGTTATATTTTAACATCTCGCTTGTGTGTATTTTTCTTATTGTGTCTAGCGTCCTACCATGTGATTATTTTCTTATTTGATATATCTCTATGCATACCAGTGGATGGAGGTTGTGTTGTTCAATTTGGAACAAAATATATTTTTATGTTGCGAACTCAATTTCTGTCCAGTTATTCAAAATTCTTTCAAAAGTACATGAAATCGAATTGTTCCAAAATAAATGACATAATCTATACTTGTTTGCCACACATAGTAAATTTTAAGATGTATTAAATAAATCGGAATATGAACATATAAAGCAAATAAAATTCATATCATGGTTAGTAGAGGTCAATATTTTGATTGGGTGAGCAGGGGTGCTCAATTAATGACCTTCCCCTCTGATACCCAAGGTTTCGAACCGAGACATCTCTGATTACGATGAACAATGGCCTTGGCACGAGTGATGGGTTTATTAATTTTTTCAAAATATTAGGTGGCGACTCTGAGATCTGGTGATATAGTCCATTTCTGGCAATGGTTTTGCACAAAACTGGATTTTCTATAAAAGTTGCTAGATTTGGACTCTCATCTATGTTTCACATTGCACTTGTGAAACTAGATCAAAGAAATCGAGGGTCCGAATTGTTTAGCACGCTCAAGTACTCTCCCGTGCATGTTACAGAGGGTTTGAAGAGAGGATATGGTGGTGGCTCCAACGGAGATGCCAGAGTGGACTGATTCTTGGTTTGTTGTTGAGACAACAAATAGTGTGATAAGGTAGAAAAGGAATGAGTTTGATGGATTTGTAATGTTGAAATATAAGGGTTATAGTAGTAGGCTTCAAACAGAGAGAGAGAGAGAGAGAGAGAGAGAGAGAGAGAGATGTTTGAGGTAGAACGAATAGGCGTGGTTTTAAATATATGGGGGTAGTTTAGTCATTATGTAGAAGTATGTCTTTATTGACATAATAATTTTGCGTATGGACCTTTAGGCAAAAGAAATTTGAATTTAGATTGTTGGACCAAATGCCCTTTTTCATAACTGTCGCAACAAAGCTTGCATCATTCAATTTCCCAGCCTGAGTCAGACCTGATATCAAGGTGTAGTACACACTACAAACCACCATATTAGGAGAATGAAAAAGAAACACAACTAGCTCTTTGTATCTCATCCAGTCAAATTTCTTCCACCATTGTCAAGAATCTAATTAAATGTATCCACCTGGGATGATACTTGATGAAGTTATGAAACAATTTCAATGTAGCATAATTATATGGATATAATAATTATTGAAGCAGTAATGTTTGGAAAAGTAAAAAAAACTTGTCAGAAAGTTGTCGGGAAATTAGTTAGAAAAGTCGCGATCGGTGACGGTGACTAGTAATATGTGATATTCAACAAATAAAGTGTGAATGTGTGATATTCAATGGTGACTAGCAACGGAGTTACTTTTCTTGTTCGTCAAATAGAAGTAATGCATTTAACTCTGAGATCAACTTCAAGAAATGAGGTAAAATGGCCATATGAGGTATTTTTTTCTAGTGAAATTATTTTGGTCTTCATTCCAAAAACACTATATCACAAGAGGCATTTCGCTCATTTTTATTTTGGCTCTTTACAAGTAGTTGGCATCCATTGTTAGGAAAAGGTCTTCCTATCATTTTGCCCATATCTGCATGCTATCTCCATTTTTTCTACATCTCTATTTGCTCCAAAAATATTATTTAGAAAATTAATTTATAATATATTTTAAAAAATGAATATTTGTAAATACTGCATCAATGATCACGTCAACACTAGGTGCATATGCAACATGTCATAAAAAAATATTGTATTTTTTGTTTATGTTTATAGTATTTTTCTATTAAATATTAGTTAAGTTAGTTTGATTGATTAGCTAAAAGAAAGAGTATGGTTGGAGCACATACTAGCCAAGCTAGTTAGGCAAAATAAAAGGAGTACTTTTTTTGGGTATTTTACAAGGCATTTTGTCTAACAATCTTGGAGTTGCTCTTAAGAGCATCTCCAACTCACTAGGCACATAATATCTGTTAGTTAAAATGCATAGCATAATTTATTTGTTTAAACTCCAATGCACTAGGTCTATAATTAGGCATTTTACCTCAACTCACATTCACTGGCTAAATGAAACTAATCTTCAAAGGCAAAGCAAAATATTTTTGACGTTTATGATTTTTTCCCTTCATCTTTGTTACTGATGTGACATTCCTTAAAGTGAGTAATATTTAGATGAATAATTAAAATAAAAAGCATAGTTAGAGTGCAAACATAAAAAAAGGTAGATAGGTAAAATAAAGTATATACATTATAATAACTTTCAGATAGATAAAATACCTAATATTATTGAAGATACTCTAACATAGTGACATTTCACATTTAAACCAAATTTATATGTTTTTGCCATTTGCTTTATGGCTCATTTTATGATTGTCATCTATTGAGAAAAAAATAAGTACAATGACAAAGATAATAATACTTCCATTGACGGATATCCACAGGGCCATGTTTGCACAATGAAGATCATTCAATGTATAGGGAAATTGCAACCATATACCCTATTATAAATTGGAATAATATTATCACAAAAATTCGTAATATCAATTATAAAATATGTAATCTCGTCATAAATTAACGTAACAAAATGTTCAAAATTTTGTGATTCATGTAACAAAAGTTTGTGATTTGGTTACAATATTTTTTGTTATGCCAATTTGTGACGAAATTACACGTTTTGTGATTGATATTACGTAATTTTGTGATAAAATTATGCTAATTTGTGATAGGGTGCATATGATACACAATCTTAGAGGGTGTGTATTATAAAATTTCCCACATAGATATATACATATATATATATATATATTGTAATACAAGATCCTATAATTAACAATAATGCTACGGTTACTTACAATCCTACTAACAACTCTACAGAAAGTTTACATGGCATGACATATCACTTTCTTGAGTCCACTATCATAAACAAATCATTATGAAAAAAAAGAACTAAAAAAAAACAGAAAAAAAAAAAAGCAGGAAATACAAATCCACAAGGAATCCATTGCCATATCAACTTCGTGGGCCCCACAATTCCTTCATTACAATTACATTAAAGAACAAAATTAAGAGTTCTGCAACTTTTCTCCATTACATGCCTCTTTCTTGCTTGAATTAGATGATCTGGCCAACACACAATCTTTCACCCTTCTCTCTCTCAACTGATGATCAACACCGATATTCTGGTGTAATTGACTGATATCTGACAAAGAGTTGAGGAAGGAGAATAAAAAAGATAGGTAATTTAACAATTTTAGGGATTTCTTGTTTTGATTGAATAATTTTTGGAGTTGAAATTTTAAAATTTTGATTTGGGAGTTTACAAATTTAATTCATTATATTACTGAAAATCATCAAATATTGGACTTCAAAATTTTCTGAGTTGAAATCAAACTAAAATTTCGTTTGATTTGGGTTTTGGCTAAGATTTCAAGTTTTGTTGAAATCCATACTTCATCCAATTAAAATTTTTGATTCATTTTGGTATTGTCTGATTTGAATTCCCTGTATTTTGTTTAGACTTAATTGCAACATTCAAGGGTTATCTTTTAGTATTGATGAAATGAAGTTAAAAGGCAAGAAGAATACTAGTAACAAAAGTTTCTCTTTGTTTGCTATGTTATTTGTAGGGTAGTTTAAATGGTTTGTTCAAGAACACGAGCTTACCAGCATAGATAGGAGCACACAATTAAATCAATGTGTTTACTGCTGATTGAGTTTTAGATGGTTAGGAAATGTTCTTATGTTTGGTAGAGGAGTATTATTTTGGTGGGAGTTTGAGGTTATGAATTCTTTTTTTATTCTTCTTTTTAGATGAATTTTACCATATCTCAAGCTCTGTTTTGCTTATTACTGATGAGAGGGTAATTTATAGGTAAATAAGGCCAAGCTAAGTCCATTCGGTGAAATTGGGCCGAGCTAGGGAGTCTCCTTTGCACGTTGGGCCGCGTTGTGGGCCAAAGCAATAGCTTGAATAGCTCAGTCTTAAGCCGTGCGGACTTTGAGCTAGGGCTTACACCGAGCTATCTAGACTTAGTCCAGTGACGGACCAAAGTTTAAATGTGCAAAGAGTGGAGCTGTGTCTAGCCTGGTAGAATACCACATTGGTTCTAATCATTGCAGGGTAGGGCTAGGATAGTTCGGTTCACCGCACTACTAGCCGACGTAATGGGTTTGAACCATCTCATTTGGATGGCAGTGGGTAGGGTGTTATCAGGATAGACATTATCCTTGGGAGTGTGATTTTTAGGGGGACTCTGCTAGGGAGAGTTAGAGTCCTACTAGGATGGTGCTAGACAGAATCTATAAAAGCTCATGGCAAGACCTTTGCATAGGTATTGCAATTCTTACTCTCAAATACACAGAACTTATTGTCTATTGTCTAATTGCTGACTTAGGCACCGGAGGGGTTTCTGGCACACACCCACCAGCTAGCTCACAATGGTGTTTTCAGGTAGCAAAACGACAACGTTTGGAGGAGTGCAAACTTAATCAACATGATTATACGAGAAAATTATTCTGTGCTCGTACAATTGGCGCTGTCTGTGGGAAATTTACAAAGAACAAGCCTTTTGATCGAGTTTTCCTTTGATTAATTTCAATGGCCCATAATGAAGACTTGTCACATTCTGTTATCGATAGGCAAACCTCGAAAGATGGCGGGAGGCGTGAAGGTTTGCCTTTTGTCCCATCCATGGCTGAATTGGATCCCCAGCGATGAAACCCACGGAGAGAGACGCAAGAAAGACGGGGCTCGAGTCCACGTCACTCTCAAAGCCCTGATAGACAGAGGCGGATGATGGATCCTCAGGTTCTGGAAGATCGCGTAAGGGAGCAAGACGAAATGATAAGGAGAATGGCGGCTGAGATGGAGATGATGAAACGCCAGATAAAAGGCAAAAGGGTGGCAAAAGAAAAGATGGGCAAAGGTAGAGCACACTCTCGCCACTCAGGAGATTGTGACATGCAAGTCACACCATTACAGACTGAAAGCAAAAGCCTCAAGACAGGCGGCACACAGTCAAGGACTTCCAGGACTCGTTACTCCAGGTCTGAGAGAATGTGGACTGAAAGGTCTTATGCAGAGTGAAGCAGTTATCGGTCCTCGCATACGCACCAGATGACTTTAAGGCACACGGAGTTGCCTAGGTTGGTGGACTTGCGGATTGTGTCAGAAAAGAGGGCTCGAAAGAGAAAAGATGCCCAGGCATGCGACCTACAGAGGTTCTCTGCTCTATAGCAGTTGGCTCCTCGGACACATGGAAGTGTCGATGTTGGAATGCCAGTACCGCGCCTTACTTACGAACCAACAGAAAAAGTATTAGCAACGTTACAAAGCTTGTTGTTCATTTCGGCAATAGAGAACGCACCGTTACCCGTGGGTTTCCACCAGCCTAAGTTCACAGCTTACGAGGGGAAGTTCGACCCCTATATGCACCTGAGCCACTTTTGCCAGGTTATGGCCGTATATTAACGGAACAAGGCCCTAATGTGTATCTTGTTTCTCTCGAGCTTAGGCGACCTAGGCCTAATTTGGTTTGAGAGGTTTCCAGAGGGCAGCATAGCTTCATGGGCGTAACTGGCAGAGGTGTTTGTTACCAGGTTTAGAACAAACACTAAAACGCCAGTGGAGATAGACCAGTTGCTCTCTATCGACATGGGTGAGAAGGAAACATTGAAGTCTTACAACAACTGGTATTAGGAGACTTTTAATCAGATTGGAGATTGCCTCACAAACTTAGCTATCACACAGTACAAGCGGGGTTTGTCGGCAGGTAATAAATTGAGGGATTCAATGACAATGACGCCAACCCTTACAATGGAAGCCCTAATGGAAAGAGTGCACCAGCACATTAGGGTAGATAAAGATGGCGCTTGCGCCAAGGCAAAGTTTGGTACAACAGCGTTGTCGGACAAAAAACTTGCGACAAAAGTTAACACAGTTGGTCGGGAGGAACGACCAAACAAAAATGGTCGAGGCAGACGACTGAACGACGAGGACTCCCAGACAAAGAGATTGAGAGTCCGCACTACTATCACCACAACGTTCAATAAACCTATCTACCGGATTCTTAGTGAAATACGCGACGAACCTTTCGTCCGGCGGCCAGCCAAGTTGGGAGAAGCGCAGAGGGGCTATGCTAATAGATATCGGTGTAACTTTCACGATGAGGTAGGGCACCAAACTAAAATTGTACGCCGTTAAGGCAGCACTTGGAAGAGTTAGTGGCTGCGACCCACTTGGATCAGTACATTGAAGGGGGAGCACGACTAGCTCCCCAGGACTGCAATGAGCTCGATGGGATACCAGTTGAAGGTCCACCTCAAGGCATCATCAATGTAATACATGGGATTGTCGAGCCAGAGCGGGTCTATGAGCTCAAAGTGATGATCAAGAAGGCGGAACACCTGAAGAAAGTACTTAGTGAACAGCCCAACGCAAAAAGAGGGAAGATGGAAGCAACTAACGTCATCACCTTCTTAGATAGGGACCTAGCAAGGTTGCAAAGCCCTCACAACGACGTATTAGTGGTTACTCTTCATGTAAAGAACTTTGACATCAAACAAATCTTGATAAACCAAGGGAGCTCGTGCGAGATAATGTATTATGAGACCTTCAAGCAACTCAAGTTGGAGGGCAAAGATTTAGCATCTGCAACATCTCCCTTGGTCGGCTTCAACTCAATACCAGAATTGCCGTTTGGCAATATAATTCTGCCGATTAAAATTGGAACAATGGCAAACCAAGTGGAATTTCGGGTGTTGAAAGTCCCTTCCACTTACCATAATCTTGGAAGAACATGGTTACACGCCATACGAGCGGTGGCATCAACCTACCACCAAGTGATGCAGTTCCCTAACGAAGCCGGAATGATTGAAGAGGTCTTAGAAGACCAAATCATGTCCAAGCAATGCTTTGTAATAGTGAATGGTAGCCGAGCTGCCAAAGGGTTCGTACAAATGATAGAGGAGCCAGAAAGTAATGAGTTGTTTGCAGACGTCTGCAAGGCAACTGAAGATCTGGTGGAGGTGAAGATAGATGAGAGAAACCTAGAGAAATTCTTCTTGCTTGGCTCATCTTTGTCCAGCGCCGAGAGAATGGAGATCATGGAGTTCTTGATCTCTAACATCGAGGTGTTTGCCTGGACACTGTATGATATGCCAGGTATTGATCCAACTTTCATCTGCCATTAACTTAATGTCTACCCAACCGCCAGACCAATTATACAGCAAATGCGCCGATCGGAACTTCACCATGCGAAGATAGTTGCTGAGGAAGTGGGAAACCTGCTGGAAACAGGGGCTATCAGAGAGGTTCACTATCCTAAATGGATCTCCATCACCGTGGTGGTGCCAACGAATAGCGGCAAGTGGTGCGTATGTGTGGACTACAAGACAATTAATAAAGCATGCCCAAAGGATAGTTTTCCTCTGCCGGGGATAGACCAACTGATGGACCTAACTGCAGGTCACAACCAACTCAGCTTTCTTGATGCATATCGTGGATACAATCAGATCACTATGTTTGAACTGGACCAAGAAGTCACTTCCTTTACAACACCTAGGGGATTGTATTGTTACAAGGTTATGCACTTTGGCCTAAAAAATGCAGGGGCAACGTTCCATCGAATGATCACCAAAATGTTCGAGCCGTTACTGGGCAAAATAATGGAGGCATACATTGATGACATTGGGGGTGTTTGGTGGGGCTTTTTTGAGCCAGCTTATGACTTCTGGCTTCTGGCTTTTAAAAAGTTATTTTGGACTGTTTGGTTAAACTTATTTCAAACAGCTTCTGATTCTAACAACTTATTTTAAGTCAAAAAAGCGGATTCTGAGAAGCTGCTCACCCCTTGCTTTTGATTATCAGTTTCTTTTGTGGACATGTTAATTCACGGTTATACTCTTAGATTTTTTTATTTTGTATTTTTTTTAAAATAGAAAAAGACTCAAATGGACTATAAAATATTATTATTATTTTTTATGAAAAATGTAGACAAATAGTGAATAATAAAAAATAAAAATTAATTGAAAAAGCTACTTCACAGCTTATTTAACAAACACTACTCAGCAACTTAAATCTATAATCCAACAGCTATACCAAATAGATTAACAGCTTCTGATTAAAGTCATAATCTATAATCTGTTAAGCTATAATCTATAATCTGTTTTAACAGCTACACCAAACAACACCATGGTGGTCAAAAGCAAGAACGAAGGAGACCATCTCAACAATCTAGCTGAGATGTTTCGAATTTTGAAGACCCACAATCTACGGCTAAACGCATCCAAATGCGCGTTTAGCATAAGGTCAAGTAAATTTCTCGGCTTTCTAGTTACCAACCGAGATATAGAAGCCGATCCCTCTCAAATCAAAGCCATTCAAGGTCTATAGAGGCCCAACACAGTCAAGGAAGTACAGCATCTTATGGGCCTAGCTGCCGCATTAAACTAATTCATAAGCCAGTCGTCAAACAGATGTCGACCGTTCTTCCATGAACTAAAGGCCAAGTTTGAGTGGGATGACGAGTGCGACCGCACTCTGGAAATCTTGAAAGAATACATGACCTCTCCGTCATTGTTGGTTACCCCAGTACTAGGAGAAGAGCTTTTTCTATACTTAGCAGTTTCCCAGCATGTAATTAGCGTAGTGTTGGTACGAGCCGAGGGAATACAACACCTGCCTATCTTTTATGTTAGCAAGACATTGCTGGACGCAGAAACCAGGTACCTGCTGTTAGAAAAGTTGGCCTTAGCTTTGATGATGACTTCAAGAAAATTGTCGCATTACTTCCATACCCACACCGTGATCGTCTTAACAGCCTTTCCCTTAAAAGCCTTGTTTGAAAGAACGGACTTTTCTGGGCGAATTTTGAAGTAGGCCGTGGAGTTAGGATAGTTTGACATTAAGTTTTAACCAAGAACCGCAATAAAGGCCCAAGCTTTCGCAGACTTCATGACCGAGTTTACTCCAGGTAGTCATCATGTTTGCCCAATCAACTTGACCAAGGCAACCGAGCAAAGGGGGGAAAGTGCCACAGGGATAGCACAACCCCCGCAGTAGGTCACTCAACTGCATAGCGAACCATTTAGCCTTGCAAAAAAGGAAGAAGGAGCAGATCGCACTACTACAAGCAAGGACTCACCTAAAAGTGCAGTCCTAAGACAGTCAGGCAGTAAGGATCAAATCCTAACAACAGACAACAACTTAGTAGAAGACATCGTCAACGCCCCTGACTCTAAGGTGTCTACAGATCCCTCCACTTGCTGGAAGTTGTTTGTAGGAGAGATGTGGAAGCTCTTCGTGGATGGAGCGTCCAACAGGCATGGTGCAGGACTGGGTATAGTTCTCATCTCGCTAGATGGCTTGACCATTGAACAGGCAATCAACCATGGATTTCCAGCATCCAATAACGAGGCTGAGTACGAAGCATTGTTAACTGGTCTGAGGTCAGCATAACGTATGGAAGCCACCAAGTTGATGATGTACAATGACTCCCAACTAGTAGTTAACCAAAT
Organism: Camellia granthamiana; assembly: GCA_036172215.1. Taxonomy (NCBI): domain Eukaryota; kingdom Viridiplantae; phylum Streptophyta; class Magnoliopsida; order Ericales; family Theaceae; genus Camellia; species Camellia granthamiana. The sequence continues at coordinate 66,640,453 of CM069916.1, read as the reverse complement.
ATCAGGCGACTATGAAGCAAAAAGTGTTAGAATGGCCAAGTATCAAGAGTTGGTCAGAAAGGAGATCATGAAGTTCAAAGTTGTAAGGATAGAGCAAATCGGCTGAGAAGAAAATAATAAGGCAGATGAATTGGCCGGTTTCGCATCGATAGCAGACATGTCTGTCCCACACCCATTGCTAATAGACTACTTGCCAGGGCCAAGTATTAAAGAACCAGAAGCGGCCGAAGTATGCTGCGCCGAGCTAGGTCCCTCCTAGATAGACCCTATAATGTTGTTCTTAAAAGATAACATTTTGCCAGAGGACAAGGAAGCCAACAAAATTAGAGGAAAGTCACAGCGATTTTGGCTCTCCCCATCACTAGCATTGTACAAAAAGATATTCACTGGACCATTCTTGAAGTGTGTCCATTCTAGCAAGGTCGAGGTATTCTTGTTCAAAATTCACGAAGGCTATTGTGGAAGCCACCAAGGGGGAAAGATCGCTAGCCTACCGAGCTATTTCACAAGGGTATTAGTGGCCATACATGCAAGCAGACGCGGAGAAGTATGTCAAAAAATGCAAGAAATGTCAAAAGTTCACACATTAAATCCATCAGCCAGCAAGAGAGCTCTTACCTTTGACCAGCCCTTGGCCTTTTGCAATATGAGGCTTACACATAGTGGGACCACTACCAACCACGCTGGGTAATAAAAACTTCTTTATTGCAGCAACAGACTACCTCACCAAGTGGGTGTGGGTGAAGGCAGAGGCACTCGCCTCCATTAAAGAGAAAGACGTAAAGAAATTTGTCTGGTAGAACATCATAACTCGGTTTGGGATTCCTAAGGCCTTAATATCCGACAACGGCACTCAATTTGATGGACGAATCTTCAAGGATTTTTGTGAGGAGCACAAAATAGAATTCTACAACTCCACGCTGGCCTAACCCTAAGCCAACGACCAGGTAGAGGCCTCTAACAAAGTAATCTTAGACGATGAGAAGAGGCTGGAAAAGGAAAAAGTAAAATGGGAAGAAGAACTCCCCTACGTCTTAGGGGCTTATCGAACTACACCTCAGCGATCGACTGGCGAAACACCTTTTGCTTTGGCCCTATGGCATGGAGGTTGTAATCCCCTTAGAAGTTGGCCTTCCCACTATTAGAAGTGAGAATTTTGATCCTGATATAAATGGAGAGGCCATAGCCTTGGTGCTAGATCTGGCTGACAAACGAAGAGAAAGGGCGTTGGTCCACATCATCTCGTATCACAAGAATTGTCTAAAAAATACAACAAGGCGGTGCATCAAAGGTAATTCAAGATCGGAGATTGGGTGCTGCACAAAGTAATGGAAAACACTATGGTGCCTAGAGATGGCAAATTGGGACCTAACTGGGAGGGGCCGTACAAAGTGATTGGTCTGGCAGGAAAAAGTGCATACCAACTGGAAGACATGGATGGTCGAGCTATTCCAAGGCTATGGAACACGACCAATCTCAAAGTATATTTTTTTAGATCTTTTCAAAAACTTGTAATTTTTCTTTTTTGACATTCAATAAAACAAGCAGACTTTTTTTTTCCCAGAATAATTTCTTTCAGTACTAGTATTATTCTGTTTGCAAACTAGTTTGTACTCATTGCCCTACTGAAGGGCAATGTAGGTTTAAAGAATTATTGAACCAACGTAAAATTTTTGCACGCTTTAGTCGAGATAAGGATCTAGGCCAAAGACGGTTGGCAGGTTTGACCAACACATTTTTACACTCTTTAGCCAAGATAAGGATCTAGGCTAAAGAAGGTTGGCAGGTTTGACCAACACAACTTTTTGTACTCTTTGGCCGAGATAAGGATCTAGGCCAAAGACGATTGACAGGTTTGACCAACACATTTTTGCACTCTTTAGCCAAGATAAGGATCTAGGCTAAAGAAGGTTGGCATGTTTGACCAACACAATTTTTTGCACTCTTTAGCCAAGATAAGGATCTAGGCCAAAGACGGTTGGCAAGTTTGACCAATACATTTTTGCACTCTTTAGTCGAGATAAGGATCTAGGCCAAAGAAGGTTGGTAGGTTTGACCAACATAATTTTTTGCACTCTTTGGCTGAGATAAGGATCTAGGCCAAAAATAGTTGGCAGGTTTGATCAACACATTTTTACACTCTTTAGCTGAGATAAGGATCTAGGCTAAAGAAGGTTAGTAGGTTTGACTAATATAACTTTTTGCATTCTTTGGCCGAGATAAGAATCTAGGCCAAAGACGGTTAGCAGGTTTGACCAACAGATTTTTGCACTCTTTAGCTGAGATAAGGATTTAGGCTAAAGAAGGTTGGCAGGTTTGACCAATACAAATTTTTGCACTTTTTGGCAGAGATAAGGATCTAGGCTAGAGACGGTTAGCAGGTTTGACCAACATATTTTTACACTCTTTAGCTGAGATGAGGATCTAGGTTACAGAAGGTTGGCAGGTTTGACCAACACATTTTTACACTCTTTGGCCGAGATAAGAATCTAGGTTAAAGACGGTTGGCAGGTTTGCCAACACAATTTTTTACACTTTTTGGTTGAGATAAGGATCTAGGCCAAAGACAGTTGGCAGGTTTGACCAACATATTTTTGCACTCTTTAGCTGAGATAAGGATCTAGACTAAAGAAGGTTGGCAGGTTTGACCAACACAACTTTTTGCACTCTTTGGTCGAGATAAGGATCTAGGCCAAAGACGGTTGGCAGGTTTTGACTTCTTTAGTCGAGATAAGTATCTCGGCCACAAAATTCTGGCAGGTTTGACCAAACACAGCTTTTGGCAGTCTTTGGCCAAGATGGGTATCTTGGTCAAAAAAGGTTGGCAGGTTAAGGCATGGCGGAGGTGGTTAGTTCGGCCAAGCATACTTTCAAAAATGTATGGAATATTCTAAGAGAAACGTAATGACTGTACTAAAAGATCAAAATTTTTCATTCATCAGAAACTATTTACAAAAGGTAGGGATTATAGCCTGATTACAAAAGGAAAATAGACAAAAGCAAAAAGCAAAACAACGGATAGGAGAATAGTAGCCCGGTCACGCAAAGAGATCCTTTAGCTCGGCATTAAGGTCACCGCACACCTTTCCTGCTTCACCATCTTTAGTCAAGTCAGTGATATCTCCTCTACCGGTTAAAATGGGTTCGGTTTGACTAAGTACCTCCAACCGAGTTGGCAAAGTCGTTGAACGGTTGAGGTCAGAGTTAGTAGGAGGATCGTCAACTGGGTCTGGGATCTCTTCTTCCTCCTCCTCCTCTTAAAATAACTTCTGTTGGATGGAGTTTGCATAGTTCATCATACAACTTTGTATGTAGTTGGGAGGAAGGTATAGAAAAACTTCGGAGTCATGCCCCTAACCGAGTTTTTCAGTCGCAACCTTCCATCTGCATTTGAAGAATATATCTTTGGTTGCTTTACACAGTTGGACGTAGGTTTCTTCACTCTCCTTGAAACCCCAATCCTCCGCATCCTCCATATTCTTCTTCAACTCCTGGATCTCAGCGTCTTTCTTCTTTTCTATCTTGGCGAGTTCACGCAAGTAACAATCTTTTTTCTCAGCCAAGGCTTTCTATTTATCTGCCTCGGCCACACTGACCATCTCAACTAGCCTTTCTTTTTCTGTAGTTAGCTCGACTAGTGATGTCTTGAGGGCCTTTAGCTCGGCCTTTTTGGAGCTCGTTTCAGTGATGGCCGTCTTGGTCGTTCTTCGCAACTCAAGTACACGCTAATGAGCAGCTTGATTTTTTTGTATGGCTTGCATAGCATACAAAGTGGTTAGCGAGGCCACACGGCTAAAATGGAAAAATTTAGTCAAGGAGTTTCTATTTTACCAAAATAAGGGACTTGGTGGTAGACCGAATAGCTTTCAGCTCGGTCAGGTGTGCATACCGCTCTATGTCGGCTAGCAGGCAGACACTCTTGGCTAAGTTGAAGGCCAAAAGGTCATGGCTAGTGCCTACGTCGGAGGAGAGGAAGGACTAGCACCGCCGAAGCCTCGGCTCCCTTAGGGTAATGCGGTCTTAGCCAGCTCGATCTCTAACGACTCAAGGTCTTTATCAACTAGGTATTGTGGCATGGCTGAGCTAGTGCGTGGCTTTTTTCTTGGCTGAGATGCAATAGTATGGTTGGATGAAAAAGCCACAACTGCATCGCGTGGTTCACCAGTCGGCGGTAGCTCGGGTTAGACCTCAGTATTGGAGGCAAAGGCTTGCTTGGTAATCAAGGCGCGAATGGCCCATTTTTTGGCCATTTCTTGTTCTTTGGTGAGAGGAATGAGATTGATCTGGAGGAGATTAGGGTCCAGTTCAGGCGACGACTCAAGTAGAAAATCGGTGACTTTGCTTTTTCTTTTGCCACTACAGCGGCAAGACGGTTCAATCCCTAATAGCTCGATCTAGTCACAGTGGCAGTACCGTAGCGCGGCGCGTAGTGCGACTTGGTTGGCGTAAGTGTAATGAGTTTTCAAACGATTCAAATCTGCGAGAATTGCAAGTGTTAGTACGGCTGAATAGTAGTACAGGTGTTGTCACACAGAAAGAGAAGCCAAGTTATTCTCACCAAGCACCCTCTTGTTCTAGTTTATGTTATAGCCCGATATTTGAGAATTCTGGTCTTCGAAATTGTCCGAAACCCACAAGAAATCGTCGTCATTTATGTCTTTATCCGGTGTGCGCTTAACGATTTTTTCTTGGCCCTTCCTTATTCTGAGATAGTAAACCCAACCGTCATCATTTTGATCGATCGAATATTGGTGAAAGAGCTCGGCCAATCCAACGTTGAGGCCGAGGCGGCAGTTTAGTTCAGCTATTCTGTTTATTATTCTATATGTATTAGTGGATAATTAAGTAGGGCATAGTCTGGTTTGCCTAAGAAACTTGCAAATAAAGGCCTGGACAGGGAATCGAAGCCCACCCTCTATGATGAATATAAGGGTGAAGGGGACGAAATCGGGCTTGCCCCATGGTGTAGTGTCCAACACGGCAAGTGTAAATTGTACGTCGTTAGGGATTTGGTAGTCCCTTTGGAACTCGGCTAATGCACCGAACATGGACTGCTTTGCCAGATACAGAGTCGCCACCTAAATAATTTTTTTTTTTATGGGGAAATTTAGGAAACCCTGACTCGGTGCCAAAGGCCACGTGTCCATCATCACCAAAGTTGCCTCGGCTCGGGAACTTGGGTACGATTGGGGAAGGTCACTTCGTGAGCACCCCCGCTCGCCCGGTCAAAGACCGGCCTCTACTAACCGTGATATCTAGTTTTGAAAACATTGTGTGTTCTTATTCCTGTTATTAGCCTAGATTACTACGTGATGCGCACAGCATACAAGTATAGACTGGGTTGCCTGTATTGGAACAAAACACTTCTTGTTTGTTTGTTTGAAAATGGTTTGATGGTGCTACCCGCAAGTAGGCTAAGACGTGAATTTGCCACCCTCGGGTGGGCTTAGAAAATATGATTTTGCCACCATCTAGTGGGCTTAAAACAAACAATCAATGCATTGTCCCAATTCAAATAACCCAACCTTCATCCACAGGCATTCAGGCAGTTATATCACATAAGCAATTAGCCTCATGGTAAGCATGCTATTCATGGCAACACTCACACGCATGCAAGGATGCTAAAGCATAAAACTCACCAAGTACTCCAAGCCAAAACAGAAACTCATTAGAAATCCATGCATGATCCTAATTATACAAAAATGCCTAATGCAACACATGCAAAAATGCAAACTATAGCAGGCTCGGCTATTCTAAACATGGCATATGGAATGCTACAGCTAACATGTATTCAACTTGGAATTGAAATACAAATGCAGTTAGTATGGTGCACCGAGCCCGGTGCATGCAAAACAGATGAATGAATGCAAACATGCTATCATACTGTATGCTAATTGAAATATGCCCTAATCTAACCATCATAAGCAGGTAAATAAAAGGGAAGAAAGACGTGGGGTTGGAAGACATACATTACACTCACCCACACTTATTACAATTATGCCCTCGCACAGAGGGTCCGAATAAATATACAGTCCCGAATAAAAGAATAGTACAGTCCAAATAATACAGTCCAAAATGTACAAATTCCTAATTAATTAACAAATTAACTAAGAAAAATAATAAGCTGGCATGCAAGCCAGGGACTGCCTTGACTCTTCTTTCGATGATGGATGATGCATGTTTGGGTTGCCTTTGCGCGGAAATCCATGACGATGCCCCAATTAGCCTCTGTTTACACCTGTTCTTGAAATGCGTGCCAAGCTCCGGAAAGTTGCTGATTCTTCATTTCGCTGCAACAGAGAGCAGGAAAGGGGCATAGCAATGTATTTTCACAAATGTATGCATGTCTCGATCCTCGTGCCACCAATCACGCATATCGATGCATGATGGCCGAGGAGTCGAATTGCACAACTCAATATGAAATGAATGCACGTGAAAACACAACAAGACCTAACTCCCTCATGGATGATCCGGAGTGTCGGTGACTGGGGAATTGAGACATGTTCCGTCACTCGGAGTACGGAACGTACCTCGTTTCCCGTGCCGGGGCTAACTCCTATCCCGAACACAATGCAATATGCATGACATGCATGAAATGCAACTAAGATACAACCTGACATGCAAAATGCTACGAAATGGCATACACGCTGCACGAGATGAGATGGCATACACAATGCGCTAATATACAACCTAGCATACACAATGCTATGAAATGAAATGGCATACACAATGCAATATGGACTTACACCAACACAAGTGGACCTCAGTCACACTTACATAGGAGGCCATAAGATGAAAATGAGACAACTCGAAGTGCGTGCACGCGTGCACGCAAACCGAGGACCGAACCTACGGCACGGAAATGCCACTCTAACAAGACATGGCAAGACATGGGATATGATATGAAAACATGAAAAATTCAGTAGCAAAATGAGATACGAAACAGCCCCGAAGCATGGCAAAAATGCACCCGATGCATGAAATCAATCCCGAAATGCAAGATTAACCACATGAAATGACTTGTAGCTATGCAATGCATGCATAATTTGAAAATGAAATGTGAATACAGAAGCTAGGAAGCCCCAAAACAAGCATGTTTACAGTTCAAAGCATGGCCAAACAGCAAGCACAAGTGGGGCTAAATTAGCATACAAAAATGGCTCCGCAAGGGAGGCAATGAAGCAAGTGGTAGATGCAAAGCCCAAACAGAAAAAGACCCTTATAAAATACTGAAGAGGGACCAAAAATATGGCTATTTACAGTTTATGGTAGCCCCCAAAACAGTATACCAACACACTCAAAATGTCATGCAAGATAAGGCTCAAAAGAGGCTATAACACAAAGTATGCAAAATATTCATCAAACAGCCAAAGACCCTTAATAAAACATGACAACGGGGTCAAAATATGGCCACTTTAAGTTCGGACAAAGGTCCAAAAACAGAAGCACAATAGCCTAATAAATCATCCAAAAAAGGGGACCTAAGAGGGGTACAATGACAAGTGATATATGGAGGTCCCAAACAGTGTTGAGCCCTTCTTCAATGTTGAAGAGGGGCTCAAAATAAGCCTATTTTCAGTTTACCTCATGCTCCAAAACAGATTACTCATAGGCCAAAAATATCATGCAAAATAATGGCATTCAAGAGGATAATGAAGCAAGTGCCAAAAAGAAGCTTCAAACTGCAATGAGACCTTAATGAAACATGGAATATGGCTCAAAAAAATGACATTTTAAGTTTTGGTCGGAGCTCAAAACAGCAAGAAAATAGGACTAAGCAATGGTACAAAATAAGGCCCAAAAAGAGGGGAAATGAACTTATCCTTGAAGACGACTCCTTGGCTGCCTTTTGAATTGAGAAATGGTGCCTCCAAGCCTCTGAGAAGAACTCCAAGCTGCTGGAAATGGAGTGGTGGTGGTGGTGCTAGGTGGTGATGAAGAAAGGGTGTAGAACTTGGAAGATTTTGAGGGTTTGGAAGAGAGGAAGAGGGAGATGTGTATGCAAAGCTCTTAGGGATTTTTTGTAACCCTAAAACCAGAGCTGGGCAGCTGGTTATATAGGCCAAGAGAGGGGGGGAGAAAAGGAGGGAAGAATGGGAGGGAAATTGCATCAAGTTTCCCTCCAAAAAAGTTCCCTCCGGATACAGGTTTTGGAGGGAAAAACAATGCACAGCTGTAATGTACTCACCCTGAGGAGCAAGGCCGGCCAGGTTTTGGAGCTGCAGGTGGCCGGCCGGCCACCCCCCATGGCCAGCCGGCTAGGGGTCAAAAAGGCCAAGTTGAATTAGTGGCCGGCCACCACAAATTGGTGGCCTCCCAAGTGTCCTGAACACAACCCTGTGGTCCAAAATTGGCAACTGTAAAACAGGAGAGAGAATAGGCCATTTTTCAAAGGGGTTCAAAAGGGTCAAATGGAATTACTGGCTGGCCATGTGACATTTGTGTCCTCCCAGGTGTCTACAACACAAATATGGGGTTTGGAGCTGAAGAAAGTAGCCCTAGGGTGGTCAACATTGGCTTGGAAGTGGGAAAAACGGGTGTTGGCAGGTGATGAAGGAATATAACTGGTTGCTGAAACAATTACTGGCCTCCCACCCTTTTACGGCCTTCCTGATGATGAAACAGAGGTACCTGCCAAAAATGAACGAAAACCGATGCAAAATGAAGGTTCGGGGGCCGAAATGCGCAGGCCAAGGCCCCGAAAACTGACGGTTAGGCACCGGGAGTGGTGTTCAACCACGAAGTGGGTCTCTCGGACCTCAGTGTCCCTAAAAAGGGGGTAAATAAGATGCATGCCGAAAACCGGAGCAAACGGAGATGGTTAGGTGGTCCCGAACCGAGGCACACGGCCCGACGGCTCCAAAAATCGGGAACCGGGCTCCGAAATGGGCAGAATGGCCTATGACCACGAAATGTAGCCCACGGCCACTGCGAGATGGTCTACGAGACCTCTCCCTCCCTTCAGGAAGAAAAACAGAGAAAACCGAGCCTGGTTCGCAAACCGAGGTAGAATACAGAAAAGCCTGGAAGTCCGGAGGCAAGGCTCGCAGCCGCGACTCTGAAACTCCTGGACGAGCACAACATGCAACATCACCAAGCACTCAACTGGTGACGTCTGAGTCTCAAGGTCGGTCAAAAATGGGGTGTCTACAGCAATCTCACCAGAAATTGATATTTGCCCATGGGTGCGACCTTAGTTTTTTTTATATATCTGCTCAGCTCCTTAGCCCGGTGCTGATGTGAATGGTGTGCCTGAAATAAACCAAGTCCAAGTCTGTAAAATGAAGAACAAAGAATGTGTTATGGCCATATGATGACCAAGCTAAGGCAACAGTGTATTAACTCATATTTTGTTTGACCAAGCGAGTGTGTGCCACATGTAGCTCGACTAAAGTGTGGTCCAGGTTTCAGCCTGGTTGTGTGAAGGGCGTGGTTTCTAACTTCGGTTGCACACACGTGGGGTGTACCCCAGTCCAAGCCAAGGGCACAGGTGCTAGTTCGGTTTTAAAGGAAATCCCTAGTACGGTCAGACTCATGTATACAGGTTACGAACAGTTGTTTGCTTTGGTGTGTTTATGGTTTTAGATCAAAATTGCAGGGGTTCACCGGTTTATATCCTAACTAATTTGAGCGCATATAACTTTCAATTTTTGTCGGAATCATGTTTTAGTAGTTTTAAATCCTACTTTAGGGCACACATAGTGATGTGATGGAATGGAAGCATCGACGAAATGTAGAAAAACAACAAGCAAATATCAATAAAAATGTTGTACAGTATTTTGGAACTTACCAATTTGTAGAAAAAATTTGATTTCGCGCGGCAAGTGTGCTTCATCGTATGATTACAAGCTCACATGGACAAGTTTTAGCTTTCACTAATGGTAGCAATGGACGGATTGCAACTGTGAATAGGAGCTGGGGTTGGAATTTTGAGAATGAACAATGGAAGTGGCTTTTCGAGTGCATTTGTATTATATGCACAAAGTCGAAAAGGCGGGCCTTTTTGAATTTCTGGGGTAGTGTGACGGCTGTCACAGAGGGCAGGAGCAATCGCTGCATGCCACATGTCCTAGTCAGAACGCGACGTCAGAAATGTGGGAAGACGAGTTGTACGACCAGAGAAGATTCTAGTAGCCGAGCAGGCCCTAGCTCGGTTGGGATTACTATTTTAGCATGACCGGAGGACAATAATCCCAATCATGTTTGGCAGATGGAATTAAGGGGCATTTGAGAGGGTAATTTATAGGTAAATTGGGCCGAGCAAAGTCTATCCGGTAAAATTGGGCCGAGTTAGGGAGTCTCCTTTGCACATTGGGCCGCGTTATGGGCGAAAGCAATAGCTTGAATGGCTCGGTCTTGAGCCGTGCAGACTTTAAGCTAGGGCCTGCACCGGGCTGTCTAGACGTAGTCCAGTGACGGACCAAAGTTTAAATGTGCAAAGAGCCGAGCTGTGTCTAGCTCGGTAAAATACCATATTGGTTCTGATCGTTGCAGGACATGGCTAGGATAGTTCGGTTCACTGCACTACCAGCCGAGGTAATGGGTTTGAACCATCCCACTCGGATGGTAGTGGGTAGGGTGTTATTAGGATAGGCATTATCCTTGGGAGTGTGATTCCTAGGTGGACTCTGTTAGGAAGAGTTAGAGTTCTACTAGGATGGTGCCAGGCAGAATCTATAAAAGCTCATGTCAGGACCTTTGCACAGGTATTGCAATTCTTACTCTTAAATACACAGAGCTTATTGTTTATTGTCTAATTGCTGCCTTAGGCATCGGAGGGGTTTCCAGCACACACCCGCTGGCTAGCTCACGATGGTGTTTTCAGGTAACAAAGCGACAACGTTTGAAGGAGTACAAACTTGATTAACAGGATTATACGAGAAGATTATTCTATACTTGTACAATTGGGAAGCTTTGTTGTTAACATTTGTTATATGGTAGCTTGTTTCCATTTCCATAGTCAGGCTTTTTACATGATATCATTTATTATTTTTCTTGAATAAGATTTTATCTTTTGCCAATCCAAATTATAAAGAGAAAAAAAAAAAAATACACAAAACAAAACAAATGTAAGAATGTTTAAGGAAAGCTCCAAATTTGCTATTTTGATACAGTGGTAGCTCTAAGACTGTTCATAGCTAAGCTCATTCTTCTTCTTCTTCTTTTTTTGTTTTTTTTTTATCTCCCTCTTGTAGACCCGCCCAAACTTCCTCCGCGCACCCCCCTTTCGGAGAGGGCGCGAATTAGGTCCCAGCTACTACAGTTCGGACTCTTGTCACAGTTCTGAATCTAATCTCACAAAGTGCAATGTAAGACCGATAAATCACCAAAGAGTCCAATCCAGCAAATCATTTTGAAAAATCAGATTTTGAATCAAAAATGCCAAACTGGACTACTTTGCCAGATTACAGAGTCGTCACCTAAATATTTTATTTTTGAAAAATTTAGGAAACCCTGACTCGTGCCAAAGACCACGTGTCCGTTATCACCAAAGTTGCCTTGGCTCGGGAACTTGGGTACGAGAGGGGAAAGTCCTGAAATGAGCACCCCCCGCTTGCCCGATCAAAGGATCGGCCTCTATTAAGCATGATATGCCGTTTTATAAACCATGTGTTCTTATTTCGGTTATTTAGCTAACTTACTATGTGATGTGCACAGCATACAAGTATAGACTCGATCACGAGAATTGGAACAAAACAACTCATGTTTGTTTTCGAAAATGGTTTAAAAGTACTACTCGCAAGTAGGCTAAAGCGTGGATTTGCCACCCTCAAGTGGGCTTGAAAACATGATTTTGCCACTTCGCCAAGTGGGCTTAAAACTCACAATCATCGAGTTGTTCCAATTCAGACAATCAAGCCTTCACCCACAGGCATTCATGTAGTTAATCAAGTAAGCAAGTAGCCTCATGGCAAGCATGCTGTCATGGCAACATCCACACTCATGCAAGTATGCTAAAGCGTAAGCACTTACAGTGTACTCCAAGCCAAAACAGAGAACTAGTTACAAAACCATGCATGATCCTAACTATGCTAGGTGCCTAATGCAACACATGCAAAATACAACTAAATAGGCTCGGCTACCTAAGATGGTATATGAATGCGACAATTTGATACACGTATTCAAATAGGTATTTAAATACAATGCAGTTTGAATGATGCGCCAAGCCCGGTGCATGCAATACAAATGAATGATGCACGCATGCAAAGCATAAGATATGCTAATTGAGATATGCCCTAAACTAACCATCAAAAGCTGATAAGTAAAAGGGAGAAAGAAGTGGAGTAGGAAGACATGCACACACATACGCACCCTTATTACAACATTATGCCCTCTTGAAGGAGGGTCCGAATAAAAGCTAAGCTAATCTAAGCTAAGCTAACCAACTAATCTAATTAAACTAATTAGACTAATTATTACAAAACAATCAAATAACTAGCAAACTACTTACTAATTATTACAACACTTTAATTAATTAACAAATTAATTAAATTACACATCAAGTTAACTAACAAGTAAAGCTCTAAACTTCTACTGCCTCAGCTCTGTTTGAAGAAGTTGAACATGCATGCCTCGATTTTCGTCTCGAAAAGTTCTTCGGTTTGCTCTTTAGAGGCTCTGTTTGCAGGGTGTCTTCAAGAACTTTCTACTGAACCTTACCAAAACAGTGCTAGGAAGTACACCAGTGGCCTGCCGGCCGCCGGCCAAGAGTGTGCCTCTGCCAGCCAAGGATGTAAGGGTGCTGGCCACTAGTATGTTGTGACACCAAACTGTAACAAAGCACAAAATAGAGGAAAATTGAGGTTCTCCCAAGGACATGTTTGTGCTATGCCACTCCTTATCATCTCAAAACATCAAGGGAGAGACACGATTGGATCCAAAACCATCAATCAAGCATTTCAATGCATGATGGCCAAGGATCCAACTTGCACAAATTCAATAAATGCAAAACAAAAAAGACTCTAGAACCACTACCTTATCATGGATGATCAAAGGTAATGGAGACAAAGGGAATTAGCTCATTTTCATCACTTTGAGTATGAAATGGGCCAATCCACCTTGTGTTCAATATAACGTCTGATTGAACACAATGCAATGCACACAAAACATGTTTATCTTGGCATGTTTTACTTGGCTCAATTCTTGTTTAAACATTTTAAGTTACCAAGCCATTCATTAACCAATTTGTCCAATTGTGAAAGTCCTCTAATGAGAGGAAGGTCAATCAAAAGATGACTTAAGACATGGGAGAGACCTTGCCTTTGACTAGGAGGAACCCTCAAAAGAGGGTTAAAGCCATTTAAGCATAAGCCTTAATCCCATAGCTTAAGCACAACTTAAGACTAACCAACCCTCAAAACAAATCAAAAGTGGAGAAATGAGAGAGGTGGCAGATTTTTAGTGCTGAAATGGCATGCTAAAGACACCAAACCATGCAAGCAAAGCATGCAAGACATGTTCAAAAGCCATAATCATCAAGACTAGTGAGGAGCATTACACTAGAGGCATGCAATACAATGCTCAAATGACCAAACCAGCTCAAAACAGAGCTACATCATGCCAAAACAGTGGCCAAAATGTGCTGAGATGGTGGCATGAAAAGCAAGAAAATCATGCTCACTCATTGGCTCACAAACAAGGCATAAAGCACAACTCTCAAACACAATGAAAGAATGGAATATGTGAGAGTGTGACAATGATGTATGCTCTGAAATCACGTATAAAATGATGCCATATCATGTAAACAACTCAAACAAAGCATGCTACGGACCTTGAAACACAAAGCTAGTTAAGGTCAATTATACTATAGCTATACAAAGCAAGTCTCAAGGGACCAAGACCACTCAAAACAGAGCTTAAACATGTCAAAGAAAGGCCAAATACATGCTGGAATGGACCCAACACATGCTAGAATGAAGAATGATAGGCTAAAACATCAAGCACACTAGGCTAGTGAACAAGATTGCACTACAAGTGTAAGAAGCAAGCAAGAGTTGACTAATCCAGCCCAAAACAGAGTTATAGCATGTCAAAAAAGTCACAAAAACATGCCAAGAACAAGCCATGAGATGGTAGAAAAACATGCTCAACTACTAGGCCAATAAAAATGGGGAACCACCCCCTTCCTATTTTGGTCCTCAAAACCAGCTTTCTACCACTGAAAAACCTCTGAGTTTCAGTGGTAGAAAGACCAAAAAAGAATTGTTTTAAAAGCTTTAAAGGATGGCACAAAGCTTAGCAAATAAAGCTAGAAGGAGGGTGGATCACCCCTAACTCTAAAAGAGCCTCAAACAACCATTTTTAACACTTAAAAAATAGAGATTTTTGCAGTTGATAACTAAGCCAAAATAGCATGCAAAGGTGGCCTAAACTAGTATACAAGAGCAAGCTTAAAAGGGATAAATGCTTACCCTTGAAGCACAGTAGCCAAACAAGGAACTTCTGAGCCAAAAACCAGCTTTTTGAGCTCCAAACAAGCCTTCAAGAACCTCAGCTCCAAGGTAGCGGTTTTTGGCTAGGTGTCTTAGTGCAAATATGTGAAGAAAATACACTTTCAAGCACAATATAGCACTATATATATATATATAGAGAGAGAGAGAGAGAGAGAGAGAGAATTCTAGAGATAGGGAAATTTTAGCTCTGAAATTTTGTAACCCCTTGCATGCATATAGATGAGTTCTATATATAAGAGATACAAAGAAGCCTCGAAGAGATCTAGCTATCCACGTGGGTGCGGATGAGCTTACCTATGCAAACAGCTGTCAAAATATCTGCAAAAATATCTACTAAAGCAATAGTGGCCGGGCGACCATTAGTGGTCGGCCGACCATTAGTGGTGGCCGGTAGTGCCTCATTGGTGGCCGACAGGGCCTATTGATGGCCGGCATACCCAAATGCATGGCCGGCAGAGACCTACCATGGTCGACAGGCTATCAAGGGCATCAGCCTGCAAAGAACAACACATGGTCCAAATATGAGACAGAATGGAAATAGGGTTTGGAAAGAGCAAACCTAGTGCGTTTTGTCGCGGAATTCGAGTGCTCGATGTGCAATCAAACTTGTCACTGGATGTACCTGCAAGAACATCCAAGTCTTAAGGATGGTCAAAAATGGGGTGTCTACACCTCTTTTAGGCATGCAAATTTGGATATTGCTTTTATCTAGTTGCATTATTTTTACAGGTTGTGTGGGTGAAGGTGCTGACTAGTTTGATATCAGCTATCAATAATGAAATCCTGTTTTCATGTGAGAGCAGCAATTACAGTTGCAGATTTGGAGAAGACACGCTAAAGGAGGCTGGATTTTGCTTTTGAGATGAATGAATGCTTTTTTTGTGATCTTTTTTTGCAGAATGGTGTACATTTTTTGTTTGTACTCTCAATGAAGTAACTATTTTTGTTTGTGAGATGAAGGCTGCATTTTTTTTGTATATTTTATAATGAAATTATTTTGCCTTCTTATATTGTAATGAAACAACTATGAGATTGTAATGAAGGCTTCATATTGTAATAAATATTGTGTTTAGTGGCTAAAATGGTTTTGTTGTGTGTTGTGGTTTTTAATAAATGAAATGTGCTATGGTGGTTGTGATTTTATTGTTCATTGTTCACAAAAAAAATGTCGAAATGCTATCGAAATTTGTCAGAATAGATCAAATAACATAGATCAAACAAAATAAAACAAAACAAAACACAATAAACTTCAAATAAAGATCAAACATCACTTAAGTTTAAATAGTAGTAATGTCTTGGCGGAGATGGTTCTGTTTTTCTTGGACTAAGTTCACTGCTATATTGTTTTTTTTTTTTTTTTCCTGTAGGGTGATGTTAAATCTTCTCCAAATCCCCTGCTCTTCTTTCTAGATTTTTCCTTAGGGCTGCACTGATGCATCTTCGTCAACTTGTGTTTTCTTTTGTTTTGCTATATTTCCTTCTCTTTCTATTAATATATTTCTTCTTTGCCGATAAAAAATAAATTAAATATTAGTTACAATTTGTAATCCAAGTTCAAAAATACAACTGTGGATATAAATGCTCTTTGCTTATACCATCTTTGTGTAATGTTGGAGTTATTAATGAACTATGCTACAATGGTGGTTATGGTTTGATAATTTTTTGTTCACATGTTGCCAAAATGGTACTGAAATGCTGTTGAAATGGTTAAACATATATTAAACAAAACAAAACTAACAATCCTCATTAACTTCAAATAGAGATTCAACAGTATCACTTGAGTTCAAATAGTAGTCACAATGTGTAATGAAATTAAAAAAATACAAATGTGATGTCAATGCTCTTCACTTCTGTCATCTTTGTGCAATGTTGGAGTTTTAGCTTGTGCCATATCATTCATTGTCAACATTCCAGTGAAATTGTTGGGATGCATAACTCCTCTCATCTCTAAGTCTGCCCTCCAAGATGGAGATGGATGATGATGACCCTAATAATAATAAAATAAAATTTGTTACTCTTATTAAAGAATACACTAAACTCAACTATGATTTACTAATAGAATTAAATTAGTGCATACCTCGAACAAAAAATGAGCACTAATAGCCTTCATAGTTTAAATAAAACAGGAAGCAACAATGAATGATTTACCGAAATCTGTAGGCAAGAGAGAGGCCAGGGAAAAAGTCTTCGTTCTATTATTCTCTTGGGTTTAGTTCATCATTGATTCAGTCGATTATCAGAGATATGAAAGAGACCTAGTCAAACCCACAAAGAAAGAGAACTTGTAAAAAGAGAGATGAACGAATACTTTAGTTCACCAAAACAACATGAGAGAGAGGAAGTAGAAGACACCACTCCTGGTCCCTAACGGTCAGTTTTCGGGGCCTCGGACTGCGCGTTTCGGCCCCCAAACCTTCATTTTGGATCGGTTTGTGTTCATTTTTTGCAGGGACCTCTGTTTCATCACTGGCCAGCCACCAAATATTGGTGGCCTCCCAGATGTGTACATCACAAATATGAGGGTTAGGGGTGAAGAACTTGGGTACGATTGTGTTCATTTTTAAGCCTACTTGCGAGTAGCAAACCATCTTTCAAAAACAAACATGAAATGTTTTGTTCCAATTCAGGCGACCTGGTCTATACTTGTATGCTGTGCGCATCACGTAGTAATCCTAGGCTAATAACCGGAATAAGAATGCATAATGTTTTCAAAACTAGATATCATGGTTAGTAGAGGCCGATCTTTGATCGGGCGAGCGGGGGTGCTCACGAAGTGACCTTCCCCAATCGTACCCAAATTCCCGAGCCGAGGCAACTTTGGTGATGACGGACATGTGGCCTTAGGCAACGAGTCAGGGTTTCCTAAATTTCCCAAAAATAAAATATTTAGGTGGCGACTCTGTATCTGGGAAAGCAGTCCATGTTTGGCACTTCTTTCAAAAATCAGTTTTCTCAAAACGATTTGTCGGATTTGGACTCTTTGGTTCAAGATTAAGAACCGTGACACAAATCGAGTCCAAGCTGTAGCGAGGTCCCCCGCGGCCCTGTCTACAGTTTCTGGCGACTCTGCTGGGGAATTAGAGAACTTGACTCGAACTCATGATATCTGATTTTGACTACACTTGTGTGTTTCTTTGCATTGCATTTGCATTGGTGCGCCTAGGACACCGTGTTTGCCATCTGCTATTCCTGAACGGTTTGCCAGAGGCTTGTCTTGTCAAGGCATGACCATAAGGCTGACCGGTTGTGGGCTCTGCCAGTATGGGTACACAAACCCCGGTTTTACCGGGGCACCCTTTTTGACCATTCGACCTAGTGCATATTCAGATCCATAGTGACCATTCCAAACTAGGACATGTTGCTTACCTGATTAGGTTGTTTGAAACCGCTGCGTGCGTAGTGAAACCCTAGCTCCTGACAAAATAGGACAGGGAAACCCTACCCCAACATAGGGGTGTTTTGGCTCTCACTTATCTGCTATGTGCTTTTAGAGTGCGTCTCTACAGGAATGCATGTATCAGTTTATGAGTTTGGGCATCAGGCCTGCGGGCATCAGTCAGTGTTTGAGAATCAGTTATCTGCGGGTATCAGATTCAGTTTTCGGGGACAGTGATTCAGGGATAATGATCAGTGTTGGAGGACAGTGTGTTCAGCTTATCGACCGTGTGTTATTATGCCCAGCCGTGTGTTGTGTATTTATTTTAAGCTGTTATGCTTATCTGGTTGTTTATTTCCTTATTGCTTTATTTATCTTTTTGCTAGGACAGTTTTTAGCACAATTGCTTCCGAACCAGTAGATATTCCCCAAGCACTTTGGACAAGAGATCGTCGGCTCAATTGATCTGAGGATCTGGTTGACGGACAGCCAGTGTTCCATTCTCTACCCCCAGTTGTTAGAAGAAAGCCAATGAGGCACAGTGTGTCTGAGCAGAGGTTACCAGAGCAGTGGTCTACCCTAGCAGTGAACAGTCAGGTTGAGGTTTCTGTTTCCGCCATAGAGATACACTTACCGGTCAGTCAGTTGGACCAACAGAATATGGCCGGGATAGAGGAAATGATGCGTCAAATGCAAGAGAGCATGAGACAGATGCAGGAGGATGCCATCCGCCAAGCGGAATTTTCTAAGCAACAGGCCACAGTCATGGCCCAGCAGGCCGAGCTCATTACTAGGCTGCAACAGCAAAATGCAGCGTCAGCCTCACACTCAGTCCCTCCTTCACCAGGGGTCCCACTACCCGAGCAGGCACCGACTGCCCAAAATACCCTGCCAAATCCCCAAAACACCCTACCAAATATTCAGGAGGACACGGGCCTTCCAACGGGGCCGGCTCCGCCCCCACTTCCGCCTCAACTGTCCAAGACCCATACACCCAACCACCCGGACTCTCCCTTCGAGTTCGAGATAGACCATACAGCTCTGAAATTGAGCAAGCTTGAGAAGCTTTTCAAGAAATCCCAGGGGGTGAAGGCTATTCCGGATATTGAGGACGGATATACCGATGTGGCCGTAACATTGCCAGACAGATTCAAAATGCCCCAGATCGATCGCTTTGATGGATCTGGGGACCCCATGGTCCATCTCCGGCTATTTTCAGATATACTGCGGCCAATGGGCCTAACCAGACCACAAAAACTTTCACTATTCGGCCAAACCTTGTCAGGTGTAGCCGCCATTTGGTACGCGAAGTTGGAAGATGAGGTCAAAAGAAGTTGGGATGAAATGGCTGAAGCCTTTGTTGCACAATACTCGTACAATACCCAGATCGAGATTACGACCCGTGATCTCGAAACGACAAGGCAGGAGCCCAAAGAGAGCTTATCAGATTTTGTGACCCGGTGGAGGGCAAAGGCATCGATGATGACTTTAAGGCCCACCGACAAAGACCAGATCAGGATGATTGTGCGCAATCTCCAACCAAAACTGATGCAGAAGATGATTGTACTCCCTTTTCCCACCTTTTCAGATCTACATGAGATGGGGGTACAGATCGAGGATGCAATGAAACAAGGTCTGATTGACCAGGACTGGGAGCAACCCCGGAGGACATTTAACTGCAACAACAACACAGGCCCGAGTGGCGCTGCAAACACAAGAGCTTCGGAGGTCAGTATGGTCACCACCATTCCCCCTCCCCATCGAAGGCCCGCGGCAGCCACGCCTTTCTCTGGCGCATCTGGAAGCAGCACCCAAACCGCCAAATATCAGCCCAGAGGCCAAAGAACCTTTACACCCCTCTATATGCCCCTGTCCAAGGCTCTGGGGGTATTAATCAGGAAGAAGCATTTGACGCCCCTAGAGCCGAGGCCACTACCAAATCCACTCCCTCCCTCTCATGACCCGGCAAAATACTGCGCGTATCACCAACAACACGGTCATGACACCGACCGTTGTTTTAGATTGCGTCATGAGATCCAGGATCTTATTGACAAACAGGTGATCGCGCCTCCCGAAAAACCCAACGTCACAACAAATCCCCTCCCACCACATAACCAAGCCCCTCCTCCCAACAGAATCAACTTCACCCAAACTGGGGTCGTGCCTTACGATCCTAGTATCTATATCACCCTATCCCACCTACCTAAGCCGGAGGTGATCCTTCCTATCTGCACTGACTTGTGCATGATGGACATCTCCACAACCCAATCTGAGCCAAAGGTGGTAACCACTGAAGATGAGACAAGGCAGATCTCAGAGGAAAGCGGGGTTGTTGAGTCTGGGATTGAACAGTCTGGGAATCTTGCTGAAGAGGCCTATGATCCAAGTGAATACATCCAGTCAGTGGGCCAGTCTGAACTGAGTGTAGGGCTGCCAGAAAAAGCAGAAATATGTGTGATTCAGGGGGACAGATTTGAGTGGGGAACAGATGATCTAACAGCTGTAGGAGAGGACCTTGCCAACCTCCAATTCTTCAGTGACCAAGAATCAGGGAATGCAGCAATCAACTGGTTCGAATATGAGGAGTCGGCAGAAGTTACCGGATGGTTAGATGATCAACCAGACGTCGTAGAATATCAACCAGAACAGGGCCCGGCAGGGGCGAGAGCATCAGTGGAGGCCGGAAGGGCCGAGAGTCAGAATACACTGCCGAAGAGCGCCGGCACTAAGAATTTCGCTCAGAATTTGGGGATTGTAAATGCAGGGAATACTGACCAACCAGCTGTACTGATGCAGTTGGAACAACAAAGATTTGAGGATTCCGAGAGAATCAGAAAAGCTAAGGCCCATGTGGGGGTCGAGAGTGCTATGTGCACGGGAACAGGAAATGCTGCGGGTATGAAGACTGAAGGTGCTGCGAGTACGATCATACCGGAGCCGGACAGGTGTCTATCGGCTGCCGACGGAATGTGGTA